>ML781739.1:1082430-1138765 GCA_009831015.1 Picea engelmannii
TTGTTGTGGAAGACGGCCTTGGAGAGCATGCTCCAAAAAAACTCTTTTCACACAAGAAAAAAATTTCGCTTCTCGATGACAACAAGGGTTAGATCTCGGTTAGCTTACCCGTAAGATGCACCTTTTCCTATATGTTTCTGATTTTCCAAGATCGCACAAGGCACGGGGAAAAGAGAATACGTAGATCTAAAAGAGTAGCAACCCAGAAATAAAAAATACAAACCGAAATAAAATCAAAACTTTGCAAAAATTAAAAAAAAATGTGTATTCAGACTTTATACCTCCAGATCTAACTGTAATGGTCGTATATTGGGAAAACAGAAACCTTTTCGAGTGAAACGAAAAATGTTCCTGAATGAAACGAGTGCTTTGGATGGAGTGGAACAGTCCTCTGAGCCCAGAAATGTATGGAAATGGTAGAAAAAGGAGATGAGGAAACTCGGCTTCATGATCTCGATCTACAACAGGAGCGGGTCTTCAAACAGGCTCTGATACCATGTTCGAAAACACAGGCATTCCAACAGAGGACGAATACCTTCAGTAAGCACTCACATAACCAGATCAAAGATCAACACACCAATGTTTTCACATGGTAAAACCCCTACAGGGAAACATCCACGGCCCCAGCCAACGCGGCCACTTGGAGCAGTTTATTAATGCAAAGAAAAAGATTACAGAGAGATTTTACAAGAGAGTTTCTCACAATCAATCATCGGCAAATGACCCTCCATGCTATTTAAATAGAGATCATAGACCAATCGAGTGTTAAGCAATGGATCAATGGCCGTTAAGATCAAGGAGAGTATGAACTGTCGGATCACTTTATGTCGGGAACATATCGTGACCGTCCGATTTCCTAACTACAAATGCATACTAATGCATACTAAAGAAACACACTTTTACCTAAGGACATATTAGACCAAGTAGATCTTAACTAACTCCTAAGTGTCTAAATATCCTAACAGAAGTTTAGTCCCAACTCAGGGGTGACCCACTGCTAAGAGTAATGAGCAATGTGGTCTAAGGCTGGGAGGTTCATGGAAGGTCTGCACGCATTTGATGATATTCTTACCAAGATAAGTGTCAATTGTGTGATAAATTTGCATGCTACATTATTATTTATGTGTTTATTTTTATGGGTATTGTCTGTGTATGCTACATGTATATGTTTATTGTTATTTTAGTATGAAACCGTGCATAATGTATTTGTTTGTTTATGTTTTATATATAATGTTCCACAATATTTATGTGTGCATATGTTTTAATTTCATGCAGCTCAAAAAATTTACGTCGCATAGCTTAGCTGGATGTTGGGTATGTCACAATATGTTCCACAGAGAGAACAAAATCATTCTCTCATGTAGCATGCCTCAGCATGGGTGGTCGGGGATGTTACACCATGACTGGTCCTTGTATGGAGAGGTGGACTAGCCTATCCCCTAGCTTGGGGAATGAGCCTTCAACATTCAGATTCACTGCTAACTTCTTTGCGTGGTGGAGGAGGCAATTAGTGGTTATTGAGGACTTCCCTTACGTTAGGGTAGATTTCAGAGGTATCGTTGACTTGGTACTTCCCGAGAGAATCCAATGGGATGCATCAGGTATGAAACATAATCTTGAAACATAAATTTTGTTTGTTTTTTATTTTATATGTTTTTGGTTGTACAACAAGGAATCTACATTTATTTTCTTTCATCATGCAGACAGAGGTGCATGACGTCCGACGGAGATGCAAACATTGCAACATTGTGGAGACACACATGTAGCAGTTGAGCATGACATTGTAGTGGGATGGATTCGAGAGGTAGAGAGGAAACTCTGGGGTTTGAATATGGGTGTCCCACCCCTCAGGAGGTGAGATGTGTCTCTACACTTGTAGTGACATACAGTTGGGGTTCCCGAAAGCCACAACCATTTGATTTGTCACGTGACACAAGAAGTAGTGTGCTATGCAGATCACAACATGATACAAGAGGATGATTAGGGTCCTCATTTTATTTTTATTTTCTTTATGACGATATTATGGGCATGAAGGCCCAAGTTTTTTTCTTTGTTTTGTACATTTTGATGTGTTTTCAAAAACAATTTTTTTATCACGCATATATATATATATATATATATATATATATATATATATGGGTTTTGTAGTGCCTATCAATGTTGCATTTTTTTATCTTATGTGATATTTTTGTGTACATATGATTTATGTTTTCAATTTTTTTTATCTATGCGCAAGATAACAATCCAACATGTAATTATCTAATGAATCCAAAGTTATATTGAGTTCTCTCGGTATGTGTCTGTATTGGAGAAATTCAAAAAATCTTTCAAGATGGCAAAACCTTAGGTGGAAATGTAGTAAAACTGAGTTGCAAATGGTGTACTCACAATTAAGTTGACAGACCATGAGTTGAGAGTCTAGTTTCATAATCAATTGAGTTATACCTAAAGAGGAGGCTTTGGTTAAGAGTCCAATGACAGCATGATACTTTTCCACGTTATTGGTCATAGATCTGAGGAAAATTCCTCCTGAACTCACCAACTCACCAGAGTAGTGGATGACCCAAGTTGCCGAAGAAATGTTATGGGTGCATCGACTAGCACAATCCACAAAGAAAAAATAGATGGGAAAGGGTTATTTCATCTGCACATTTAATCACAAAGAAAAGTATAACCAACGGAGACAAAACTCGTGCACAGGAAATAAAATACACGCCAAGCGAAGAGTATATAGTACAATACTGTACAAAGCACACATGAAAGATATTCTATGCATAATACTTCTTGAGGTAAATCTCATTTCGAGGTTCACCGATAGATATTCCATCGTAGTCGACTAACTCATAGGCGCCTCTGTGCAGCACACGTTTTATGATATAAGGCCCATGTCGCATGGGTTATAACTTTCCTTCACCCATCTTATCATGATCTTGATCATAAACTAGGACCAATTATCCTTCTCCAAAATCATGAGGTCGAACAAATTTGTCATAATTATTTTTCATTCATTTTTTATACGTCTCGTTAATGAGAGAATGATCACGAAGGGTTTCGTCCAACTTGGTTAAATATACAAATTTGTATTCTTCATTAGAAGTGTAAGGTAGAAGTTCTATGGTAATTTTCAATGAATGGATCTCACATTCAATTGGTAACAATGCTTCTATACCTTATACCAACTAGAGTGGTGTGAATCTAGTTTCAATTTTCACTGAAGTTTGATAGGCCTAGAGTGCACAGAAGATTTGCAAGTGCTAGGAGGTTTTGTTTGTTCCCACTTTGTGTTGGAGAATGGTCTTCGGGACTTTGTTGATAGCTTCAAATTTTCCATTTTCCTGAGGATAGTAGGGGGATGAGTTCTCATGGTGAAAACCTAGCTTGGTGCGCAATTCACTCATAATCTAGTTCTGGAAGTGTGAGCCATGTTCAGTTATAATATCTTGAGGTACATTGAATCGATCTATGATGTGGTTAAATACAAAGAGTGTTGTAGTATGGACATCATTAAGGAATGTATACATAGCCTCATCCCATTTAGTGAAGTAATCAATGGAAACGATGATATAACCATGGACCACGGCTGAGGTAGGCTTACATTGAAAAAAATCGATGCCCCATTTTGCAAAGGCATCAACGACAACAATGGGATACAGTGGAGCGAGGTGAGTACATACTTTATTTTGAAATATTTGACAGGGTGGGAATTTTTTAATGGACTCAATGCAATGTTTGAATATATATGTCCCAAAATAACCGGCACATAAGATTTTATGGGTTGTATCCATCCCATAAATATGACTTCCACAAGCTCCAAGTTGACAGTCATTTAACACTCGTTTATCCTCATCGTGGGTTAAAAAACTTCATAGGGAAGTATCGATGCCACAACAGTGCAAGGTGTCATCGATGATGAGGTAGTTTTTTGAGTGGTGTTGAATACGATGTCATTTGTCACGTGAGATGTCTAGCTAAAAACGTTGGGTTTGGAGATAGAAAAGAATATATCTGTTGTAACACACCCACTATGGCATAATAAAAAAATTTCTCATTTTCTCATGGGACAGAATCCCCGAAGTCATACGGGGGATTAGAGCAGGCTAGCTCTTCCCTTTTCCACTTCCATGTGATTCTCAGTTATGACTACCGGCCAAACAACTAGGCACCTTTTCACATTTCATGACTCAGTGATATAAGCAAGTTGAGTTTTTCGACTCTGCAAACCCCGAAATGCCAAAATGTTGAAAAGGCTTCGATCAACAATTAGCCCCCTGGGCTATGCCTTGGCTCGTATGACCACTTTTCATAAGACCACAGTCTTATTCCCTTCGGGACTTATCAATACGAGAGCTCGACCTCTTGTCAACGGGACTCCCAAATTCCCGATTTCTGATTTCCCAAAATGGCCTTTGTCACATTAGCCCTCCTGGCTATGCCCTGATCCAGGTGACCACTCCTCATACGACCTCCATCCTATTTCTTTCGATATTTATCAATACGAGAGCCTGACCTCTTGTCAACGGGACTCCCGAATTCTCGATTTCAGAAATCCCGATGGACTCTGCCTTTCGGGATTTTCCCCAAAATCCTAGATTGTTGCCATGTGTCCTCCCTCAAATAGACGGTCCTTGTTGTTTTGCAATTTCATGACTTTCAACCCCCAGTGACACAAATCCTCTATCAATTTGAATCCCCGGTATCTGAAATACCAATGGATTCTCGATCTCCACCACGTGTCCTCCACGGATGGACGGTCCAGATCGTTTCGGAACTTCGCCATGTGAGAAGTCAAAATGCTCGCCTTTCTCTTTTGTTTCCCGATGTCCGAATCCCCAAAATGGGTGATCTCGTGACACATGTCCTCCCTTAATCGGGTGGTCCAGATCTATTTCAAGACATCCACCATGGAGTGTCCTGATCTCTTGTCCTTGAGACCTCCAAAATCCCGAACTCTAGAATCCTGATACCAACTCCTCTTTTGGGACTTTCACCTCTATTCACGAAGGCTTAACCCTCATGCATCTCCTGACAAATCCAATGGATGTCAGGTTTTCTGACTAAGATCTGATGGTTCAAATCTATCCTGCACTGTGCACTCCCTTGCTACTCCCTGGACATGGAAAACTAACGGTCCATATCTCTTCCTTTCTGCCACAGAGCACATCGGGGTTTCGGGTACCGGGATTTCGCCACTTGCAAAGACAAGGGTTCTTTCCCTTTGGTTTCCCGGGTGCCAAAATGCTGAAATGTCGACCGACAACCATGTGTCCCTCTGATTGACGGCTGCAACCTTTACCCACGATCAACTGTTATGATCTTTTTAGTATGATCAACAGTCACGATAAAATCTTGACTTTCTCAAACTTATTCGCACTTAAACCAATTCAGGGTTTCGATCTTCGGGATTTCACGACTCATGATGACTAGGGCCCTTTCCCTTTGATTCCACGAGTGCCAAAATACCGAAACGCTTTTTGACCACCACATGCCCTTTTGAAAAGGATGGTCCAGATACTCCCATGGATCTTGGGGATCTACGATCCCGATTTCTTCGCTACTTACGAAGATAAAAAGGAAAGGGATTGAGGCATTAACGCCCTTGTTTCTTCCTCCAATCTAATGGTCACAACTGACCTCAGATATTCTGACAGGATCTTGTCTATCGATTGATACTTAACCACAAACTGTCATCCCATGATTTCGTAAATCAGGGTTTCGGGACTCGTGAGTGCAAGAAAACTCGCACATAGATAATCCAGGTGCCAAAACTCCAAAAACTCTTAATTTACCCCCACGCTAATAATTTGGGATTTCACAAATCGGGGTTTCGAGACTTGTGAGTGCAAGGGGGCTTTCCCTTGGGTACACCGGGTATCGAAATGCCAAAATTTTGGGATCTACGAGGACCATTCTTCCTCGCACAGGATGGCTAAGACTTGCGCCACCAAATCCTCTTTCAGGTTCTTAGTAATATTTCTAGAGAGGGTATCTCTGTGGAGAGATCTATTCTGGGTATTCCTGGAGATGAATAAGGGCATAGATTTCCTGAAAGCATACTTGAAGTCCAAATTAGTTCAATATACTTATATATATAAATCTATCTATAAACATAAGACATACATAGTCTTTCCATTATAAGCATGCAACCACCATTTCTGGTCAAAACACCACATAGACAGTCTTATACTGAAACCATTTATAATTGCACAGACTATGATCATAAATGTCAAAATATACATTTGAAGATGCAACATGTAAAACACTTATCAGAAATAACACCAGGTGTGATTGCAACTACTGAGAGGGGTGTTCTCTTCCACCCAACCGTAGGCTTAGCAAATCCCAACAAATTTACCACTAGCCACCCCCGAGTTGAGACCACGATGTTGCAAGACTAAGTCTCTGTTTTTCCAGTGACCGAGAAAAAAGGTTACTCTCCTTCTTCTCTGCTATCACTCACTCTATATTTTTCCAGAGTTCTTTTCCTTCTTCTCTTCCCCTCACATCTGCCCCCTTGATCACACACTCTTCCTTCCTTTTCTCCTTTCGGCGAGGTTGCATGTGGCATGATGTTCCTCATGGTGGTTAGGTCTGAGGACTCTACGGATGGATGGTTCACCCCCATCCCTCATTACTCATAAGGATCCATTTACCTACCAACCTGGTGAGTCATTTAATTTGGGGGCAGCGAGCCGCTCTTGGTTCTCTGATCCAATGAAGTCCAAATACGGTATTGGTTTCAGTGTAAGTTAACGATACCATTCCAGGTGCCTTCCACCACCTTTCTCCAACCATCATGGTCTCTTTTTCATCACATCCCCTCTCAGCAGTCCTGCAATATATATGTATTCATAATATTATTTACATTCATCAACCTTTTTCACAAGGTCCATTCACATCACACATTCACATTTATGAGTTTGCCAAAATACTTGGGAAGTATAGTTATTATTACAGACTGGGGGAAACAGGGTGTTACAATTCCCTCCCCCTTAAAGGAACATCATCCTCGATGTTCTATCTATCAACTTGACATGCATGTACAGATGTAAACAAAATCGAATATGCTTGTTTCATGACATCCTCCATTTCCCATGTAGCCTCATCTGGGCCAAAATGTTTCCACTGCACCTTGACCTGTGCAATGGTTTGGTTCTGGAGTAGGGTTTCCTTTCTATCTAGTATGCATTGAGGTTCTAGTAGAAATTCTCCCTCCAGTTCCACCTGGATCACAGACCAATCAATTATATGGTTAGCATCATGTACATATTTCTTCAATAATGAGACATGGAAAACATTATAGGCGACAGGTCCCACTCTATCTAGAACCTCAAAGGGTCCAAAATAATGAGGTGCCAACTTGGCACAAGATCCCATTTTCAGAGAACTCTTCCTGGGCCTAAATCTAAGATATACATGGTCTCCCATCTTGAATTCTCTTGGAGTTCTCTTTTGGTCGGCATAAATTTTCTGTCGGTTCTGAGCGACCTTCAGGTTTTGTTTTATCTAAGTCACTTGTTGTTCCATTTCTTTCAACATGTCAGGTCAAAAAGAAATCCTATTTATGGGATTACTCCAACTGACTGGAGTGTTACATGGTCTACCATAGAGGACTTCGAAGGGACTCATATTTAAGGATGCTTGGTATCCATTGTTGTAGGCGAATTCTACTAATGGCAGGTAGTCCTCCCACTTCTTGGGTTGATTCATTACATGCATTCAAGCATGTCTTCAAGTATTTGGTTCACTCTTTTTGTCTATCCATCAGTTTGAGGGTGATAGGCGGTTCTAAACAACAATTTGGTCTCTAAACTAGCCATCAGTGATTTCCAAAAGTTAGAAGTAAATTTTGTGTCTATGTCAGATAGGATCTCTTTTGGCATATCATGTAGTCTGAATATCTCCTTCATGAATACCTGGGCGATATCGATTTCTTTGAAAGTTGATTTGAGAGGGATGAAATGAGCAAACTTGCTCAATTTATCCACCACTACCATAATGGCATCGTTCTATTTGGTCGATGTTGGTAATCCAATGATGAAGTCCATGGAGACGGTTTCCCATTTCTATTCTGGGATTGGTAAAGGTTGCAATAACCCTGCTGGGTGTCGGTGTTCTGCTTTAACCTGTTGGCACTCTATGCATTTGGCCAAGTACTCAGCTATGTCTTTCTTCATTCCAGGCCAATAGAATTGTTTCCTGGTGGCCGTGATCATCTTCTGGTATCCTGGATGACCAGAATAGGGTATTTTATGTAGTTCATCCAGCATGAACCTCTTCAAGTCGTCACAATTTGGAATATAAAATCAGCTTCTGTAAGTGAGCAGACCTCCTTCAGTCATATGGTATCCTTCATATTTTACTCTGGTGGGTTGTTGTTGTAGGTACATGCTCATGGTTTGGATGAAGGGATCTGTTTCTTGTGCATTTTTTATTCTTTCCTTGCCATCTGTCTCATAGGTGCTCATCGCTAGAAGGTGAATTGTTTTCATACTTCTGCTAAGGGCATCAGCCACCCTATTTTCCTTTCCTTTAATGTGTTTGATCTCGAAATGAAACTCTCTAAGGAGGGCCATCCACCTAGCTTGTATAGCATTGAGATTTGGTTGATCAAACAGGTATCGCAATCCACAATGATCTGTCATAAGTACAAATTTTCTTCCCAGGAGGTAACGCCTCCACATTTTCAAGGCATGCACTATGGAAGCCAACTCTAGATCATGGGTCACATAGTTGACTTCATGCTCATTCAATTTTTGGGATTCATAGCAAATCACACTTCCTCCCTGCATAAGGACTCCTCTGAGCCCTTCCTTATAGGCATCTGTGCACAGGAGGAAGTCAGCATATGGATCGATGATCTTCCTCACATGTGCATGGGTCAGTAGATGTTTTAGGGTTTGAAATCTTTCTTCACATTTCTGTGTCCACAAGAATTTTGTCCCCTTCTTCTGGAGGGCAGTGATTGGACAACCAATATTGGAGAATCCTTTTATAAATCTCCTATAGTATCTTGATAATCCCATAAAGGACCTGATATCTGAAACATCCTTTGGGGTAGGCTATTCCATGATAGACCTGATTTTGTTAGGGTCTACCGCTACTCCTTCTTCGGAGAGAACATGGCCTAAGTAATGTATTGGCTTATGGAAGAATTCACATTTTCTGAATTTGGCATAGAGTTGATGTTCTCTTAGCCTTTCAGCACAAGTCTAAGATGCTCTTCATGTTCTTTTTTGTTCTTGGAGTAAATTAATATATCGTCAATAAAAACAAGAACAAATTTTTCTAGGAATTTGTTGAGTACATTGTTCATCAGGCACATAAAACTGGCAGGGGCATTGGTCAAACCAAATGACACTACCACAAACTCATAGTGACCATAGCTCATTCGAAAGGTAGTTTTATGGATGTCTTCACCCTTGATTCGGACTTGATGGTATCCCAACCTCAAATCAATCTTTGAGAAAATAGACTCACCCCCCAATTGATTGAATAGGTCATCGATCCTGGGAAAGGGGTACTTGCTCTTTATGGTTACCTTATTGAGTTGCCTATAATCTATACACAGTCTAAGGGTACCATCCTTCTTTTTCACGAACAGGACTAGTGCTCCCCATGGAGATACACTGGGTCGAATATAGACTTTATCCATCATTTCTTTTAATTGCAACTTAAGTTCAACTAACTCGGGTGTGCTCATCTGGTAGGGTGTCCTAGACACTAGCACCGATCCTGGTACAAGTTCTATTGAGAAGTCAATGTCCCTTCTCAGAGGTAAACCCAGTACCTCTTCCAGAAACACATCTCTGTATTCTCTCAGGATAGGGTGATCGTCAGGGCTTGGTTTTTCACCTTCGATTGTTTTCAACACCTGTATTACATATAGGGGACATCCCTTTCAACAGTACTTTCTCATTTGCAGAGCTGATATTTGTCTCACCGAGACAGGTTTTAAGATCCCTTGAAGGGTTATCTTTTTCCCTTCTTTACTTACACATTCTAAAGTTTTATGGTGATAGTCCAATCTGGCTTTATGGGTAGCTAGCCAATCCATACCAATCAAAAGATCATACGATCCTAGGGGTAATAAGTTAAGGGTTGTTTGGGTGGGGAATCTACCCAACATCAATTGGCAGGCTGGTATAACCTTTGCTAGCCTTCTTTTGGTGCCAGTGGCTAACTGTACCAGCAATGGCTTGGTATGTTTTTGTGGTTGTAGTTTACACTTATCAATAGCTTTAGGGGCTATATAACTCAAATTTGAACCAGGGTCAATCAAAACAAACAATAGATGGTTGGAAATCATACATTCTATTTCCACCACTGAAGCTTGGTAGTCAGCTTGGTTATTATCCAAGGCTGCATAAATTTGCGGCACACTCCTGGCCACATCATTGATGGTAGTAGCTTCCTGGATGTTATAAATCCTTCGACTATTTGGTTGTCGGTGTGAATAGTCTCTCAATAGATGTTCTTCCCTGCAACCCCAACATTTCAAAGGTTCTTTCTTTGGGTTATTAGTCTTCACTTATATGGTTCCATAAGTTTTATTTCCGCTCAAGGAGGGAAAATTCTGCTGGTGCATACTCCGGGCTGGGAAGCTCATTCCTGGGTTCTTCTTATAGTTCTTAAATCCTGGGGATTTAATCCCCTTTTTCAGAAAAATTGAACTATTCTTCTATTTCCATCCTTCATGAGGTTCTGTTTGATGCCCAAACTATTCATGACAATAGGCTGTCTTTAGAATAGTGCC
Organism: Picea engelmannii; assembly: GCA_009831015.1. Classification (NCBI taxonomy): domain Eukaryota; kingdom Viridiplantae; phylum Streptophyta; class Pinopsida; order Pinales; family Pinaceae; genus Picea; species Picea engelmannii. The sequence goes on from ML781739.1 coordinate 1,093,184, forward strand.
TTCTAGAGTCTTTGGCTCATCAATTTCAATTCTATTCCAATAGTCCTTAGGTAGTCCACTAATGAAGCGTTGCACCTTTGAATTTTCCACCTTCATATAGGGTACATACCTCAACAAATCGAGGAATTTGCTGACATATTCTTCTATAGTGAGTTGTCCCAGTTAGAGTTCATAAAACTCTTTAGTCTTTTTGTCGAAATATTTTTCTAACAAATACTTCTTCCGGAAGTATTTCTCAAACCATTCCCAAGACAGGTCCTCTTCGCAAACCCCTTTCACATTCTTAAGGTCTTCCCACCAAATGGAAGCCTTTCCGTTCAAGTTGAAGGTGGCCACTTGGGCCTTCATATTTTATGAAAAGTCATGGACTTTGAAATACTTCTTTAGTCCAAGCAGCCAGGCCTCTGCTTCCTCTCCCTTCTTTATTTCACCGTCGAAGAAGGGTGGTTTGGCTTTTCTAAATTCTTCGAATTTACGACCTTTGGAATACTTCTTCTTCTTCTTCTTCCTTCGGGAATAGGAACTGGTTCTGCTGCTAGAAGAGCCCTCTGAACTGCTCGCTTCCTTCTAAGAGGAATTATCCGACGCTTGTCCTTTACCTCTGGGGTGGAACTTTTTCAAGGTGCTCCTATCAGTGTGGCCAATGATATGACCATGTTTTTGAGTTTCAGGTTCATGCTGCATTTTTCTTTGTAGATCGGATAAACTCTGTAGTAAAACTGTGTTAATTTTTGTTTGCTTTTCTTGTTCTTTCATCATCCTTTCATTGTCAACCTTGCAGCTTTGTAATTCCACCATGAGACTCCTCATAGTCTTGGCTAGATCTAGAGGGGTCCCTACTTCCCTCCTTTCATCAGACTCTTCGTCTCTATTGTGGGAGCCCTCTCCCACTTCATGGTGAGTCACCATACTATGCATTTATAATTTCCCGTGGTTGATCTTCCACTTGTGTGCAAAAGGAAAAATGTTGGTTGTTAGTCAATATTTATATTTATTTATAACCAGTACATAATTCATATTTTCACATGTACACACACACAATAGGGATTTTTCATTCTTAACTTCATCTTTTGATTAGGAAGGTTAAGACAATGGGTCACTCCTTTTAGGAGTGTTTCGAATGGATCTTCTACGCAACTCGTTCATGAGCCCAAGTAGGCCAAGTGTTGTAACCATGCTCTAATACCAATTTGTAACACACTCACTAAGGCATAATAAAAAAAATTTGTCTTTTCTTAAGGGACAAAATCCCCAAAGTACTACAAGGGCTTAGTGCAAGCTAGATCTTCCCTTTTCCACTTCCATGTGATCGTCAATTATCACCACCGGCCAAACAACCTTTTCACATTTCATGACTCAACGATATAAGCGAGTCGAGTCTTTCGACTCTGCAAACCCTGAAATGTCGAAATGTCGAAAAGGATTCGATCAGCAATTAGCCCCCTGGGCTATTCCTTGGCCCATATGACCACTTCTCATAAGACTGCAATCTTATTCCCTTCAGGACTTATCAATACGAGAGCCCGACCTCTTGTCAACGAGACTCCCGAATTCCTGATTTTTGATTTCCCGAAATGGCCTTTGTCACATTAGCCCTCCTGGCTATGCCCTAATCCAGGTGACCACTCCTCATAAGACCTTCATCCTATTTCTTTCAAGATTTATTAATACAAGATCCCGACCTCTTGTCAACGGGACTCCCAAATTCCCAATTTTTGAAATCTCGATGGACTCTTCTTTTCAGGATTTTCCCCGAAATCCTGGATTGCTACCATGTGTCCTCCCTCAGATGGACGATCCTCGTCATCTCATGATTTCGTGACTTGAAACCCCCAGTGACACAATTCCTCTGTCAACTCAAATCCCCAGTATTGAAAATACAGATGGACTCTTGATTTCTGCCACGTGTCCTCCACGGATGGACGGTCCATTTCGTTTCGGGACTTTGCCAGGTGCGAAGTCAAAATGCTCACCTTCCTCTTTTGTTTCCCAATGTCTGAATCCCCGAAATGGGTGATCTTTTGACACGCGTCCTCCCTTAATTGGGCGGTCCAGATCTATTTCGAGACTTCCACCATGGAGTGTCCCAATCTCTTGTCCTCGAGACCTACAAAATCCCAAAGTCTGAAATCCCGATACCAACTCCTCTTTTGGGACTTTCACCTATGTTCACAAAGGATTAACCCTCATTCATCTCCTAACAGATCCAATGGCTGTCAGGTTTTTTGACTAAGATCTGACGGTTCAAATATGTCCCGCGCTGTGAACTCCCTTGCTACTCCCTGGACATGGAAAACCAACGGTCCAGATCTCTTCCTTTCTGCCACAGAGCACATCAGGGTTTCGGGTACTGGGATTTCGTGACTTGCGAAGACAAGGGTTCTTGCCCTTTGGTTTCCCGGGTGCCAAAAAGCCGAAATGTTGACCGGAAGCCACGTGTCCCTCCGATGGATGACTGCAACCTTTACCCACGATCAACCATTATAATCTTTTTAGGATGATCAACGGCCACGATCAAATCCCGACTTTCTCAAACTTATTCACACTTAAACCAATTCGGGGTTTCGGTCTTCGGGATTTCACGACTCGCGATGAACAGGTTTCTTTCCCTTTGATTCCCCGAGTGCAAAAATGTCGAAATGCTTTCTGACCACCACATGCCCTTTTAAAAAGGATGGTCTAGATACTCCCATGGACCTTGGGGATCTATGGTCCTGATTTCTTCGCTACTTACGAAGATAAAAAGGAAAGGGGTTGAGGCATTAACACCCCCGTTTCTTCCTCCAATCTAATAGTCGCGACTGACCTTAGATCTTCTGATAGTATATCGACCGTCGATTGATACTTAACCACACACCATCAAACTGGTATTTTGTAAATTAGGGTTTCGGGACTCGTGATTACAAGAAAACTCGCACCTAGATAATCCGGGTGCCGAAACTCCAAAACTCTTAATTTACCCACATGCTAATAATTCAGGATTTCACAAATCTAGGTTTTGGGAATTACGAGTGAAAGGGGACTCACCCTTGGGTACTCCGGGTACTGAAATGCCAAAATTTTTGGATCTACGAGGACCATTCTTCCTCACACAGGATGGCTAAGACTTGCGCCACCAAATCCTCTTTCAGGTTCTTGGTAAGCTTTCCAGAGAGGGTATCTCTGTAGAGAGATCTATTCCGAGTATTCTTGGAGATGAATAAGGGCATAGATTTCCCAAAAGCAGACTTGAAGTCCAAATTAGTTCAATATATGTAGATATATAAATCTATCTATAAACATAAGTGATACGTAGTCTTTCCATTATAAGCATGCAACCACCATTTCTGGACAAAACACCACACAGACAGTCTTATACTGAAACCATTTATAATTGCACAAAATATGATCATAAATGTCAGAATATACATTTCAAGATGCAATATGTAAAAAACTTATCAGAAATAACAACAGGTGTGATTGCAACTACTGAGAGGGGTGCTCGTTTCCACCCAACCATAGGCTCAGCGACTCCCAACAGATTTACCACTAGCCACCCCTGAGCTAAGACCACGATGCTACGAGACTGAGTCTCTATTTTACCAGTGACCGAGAACAAAGGTTACTCTCCTTCTTCTCTACTATCACTCACTCTGTATTTTTCCAGAGTTATTTTCCTTCTTCTCTTCCCCTCGCATCTGCCCCCCTGATCGCACACTCTTCCTGCCTTTTCTCCTTTTGGCGAGGTTGCATGTGGCACAATCTTCCTCACGGTGGTCAGGTCTGAGGACTCTACGGATGGGCAGTTCACCCCCATCCCTCATTACTCATAAGGATCCATTTACCTACCAACCCGGCGAGTCATTTAATTTGGGGCCAGTGAGCTGCTCTTGGTTCTCCGGACCAGTGAAGTCCAAATATGGTATTGGTTTCAATGGAAGTTAACGCCAACATTCCAGGCGCCTTCCACTGCCTTTCTCCATCCATCGTGGCCTCTTTTTCATCACATCCCCTCTCAATAGTCCTGCAATATATATATATATATATATATATATATTCATAATATTATTTACATTCATCGACCTTTTTCACAAGGTCCATTCACATCACACAATCGCATTTCTGAGTTTGCCACAATACTTGGCCAGTATAGTTATTATTGTAGACTGGGGGAAACAGGGTGTTACATCTGTACCAGGGATCCGACATACTAATGAGGAACAAGGATTCATCAGGAAGAGAATCATTGGGCTTAGTATATTCATCAGTATAGGGAAGATCATAAATCAATTCTACAAAGGCCAACTATTTTTTGGCTTTTAATTTGGCAAACTTGAGATCGAATTCTAGGCAGATTGGTCACACATAGGTGTGAATTTGTGAACCAGAGACAACAAGCTTGAAGGGGAAAACTTCCAGGAGGTGTAACTTCTTCATTTTTTGAACAAACCAGGCATAGAAAGAGCCCGACTAGGGGTTTTTGGATGTTCTAGAGCCATTGTAGCCATCTATTTGGAATTTTGAGCACTGTAAAGAACTATTTTTATAAATTTTAGAAAATAATATAAAAGATCCATTGGAAGATGGACCAGGATATGTAGCCCAGGAGAGGGGAGAACTTCTTTATCATTTCTTGTGTTATGTGTTTCCTTTTCATTGTTATTTGTTTGTTTTTATGTGCATATTATGATCTGGATTATTTTCGGCACGAAATGAGAGTGGAGATATAATAAAGAAATGCACAGAGATATTGCAGATATTCAATAATATAACAGAAATGTATTAGAGATGCAACCATAAACACATATATACAGTAATACACGATTTCTATTAATCAGAGAAATGTACAAAGACTATAAAAATACGGAGTGAAAGACTCACTAGAATGGTGGCAGCTTATCTCTGAGAAGAGATGTGACGGCTACTCGCATTCGCAAGAAGATGATTACAATGAGGCTCTGAAGGCCCTTTTACAATAAACGTGAATGCCAAAATTCCTAAACATCCAAAAACCTAACCTTAGGAGATGAAGCGCCAAAAGTCATGTGGGCCCCGTTTGGGTAAGTGAGTACATCAACTTCCCAGGGTCGTAACGTTTGCATACGATCTCCGTTTTAGGCGTGTGAAAGATCGTTGGAAAGGTATCGTCGAGGAGATTCATTTAGGGGGCTCAATTATTCCTTTGAATATCATTGCGAACCTCGATCTCGAAAAACCTTCATTTGGGCCCTCAAAATGGCCCCGAAAGTTAAAACCTGCTAAAAATAGTAAATTTCCAAAATTGCCAGAAAGCCATTTTGAGCCATTTGGAAAGGGTGGGTGGCCACCGATATCCACCTAGATCAATCCTCTCTCGTTAGGAAGAAATGGTCTCCATTGTGTTGAGTTACTGGGGGACAGGGAAAAGCATTTTTTAAATCTGCATCTTGGTGAGCTGCTTGTCTTGCTGGAGACGTCGCGCTGCTCATTTTGTGGAAATCTGTCACGAACCTGTTGCGGTTGAGGCTTATCAACAAGTTGAGATACATGAGAGGAAGATGTGAAGAAGGAATCTTTGCGCTTTTCTGCAGCCTTTTCGACCTGCTTCTGTTGGATAGAAGGTGCTTGGGGCAAGGTTGTAGTGCTTGCAGTGTCCTTTTGTTCTCCTTTTGAACAGATTCTGAAGAAGCTGAATTTTACAGTATGAGATACTACCTTGCAGCACTTTTTAGGTTGAACAGTAGTCGATGGTATTCTATAGAGATGACCCCCCAAAGTAACAATGACACTATGGGGTCGAGACTCATAAACAGTATGGCGTCTCCACATATATGGTTGGCCCAAGAGAACATCACAGACATCGAGTGGGGCAACATCACATAATACCTCATCCTTGAAGGGTTGGATGCCATATGATAATCGACACTGTTGGCTGACACGAATATCTCGTCCTTAGCGAAGCCACAAAATGTTGTATGGATGCGGGTGTGGTGTTGTTGACAATCCCAACTGTTTGACAACCTATGCTGAGATGAGGTTCTTCTGGCTTCCGCTATCAACAATAAAATTCAGCGGGGTCCCCTTCACCCACTTTTGTGAATGAAAAAGGTGCTCCCCTTCTTCAGGATCTATTGGTTCTTCTGGTTGAATTGTTGCGGTCATGACAGTAGCAGCGGGGTTTGTGTCGATGATCTGTCTTTTACCATTATTTTTAGGATCAAATTCTGAATCAAGGTTTGGCTCCTTGTCTTTGATCTCGGCCACCAATGATTGTTTTGAGCGACAATCATCGGTGTTGTGCCAAGGGATTTTGTGGAACTCACACCATTTTCCGGTGTCCTTCTTTGTCTTCCCGTGACCCTTCTTTTCCTGTGTCTTGGACTGGTTTTCGAGAGTCTGTTTGTTGGGCCATCTTTTTCATAGTTTGGTTGTTGTGGATTTGCATACACAAATTCCTGTTTGTTCTGGTGCTTAAATTTCTGCTCAATTTTAACAACATATCGATAAGCTTCACCGAGTGATGAGACGTCCAGAAAATCCATTTTAGTTTGGATGTATATGTGTAGAGCCCCATGGTATTTCAGAACCAAATGTCACTCAGAGTCTTTGATACCCATCTTGGTGCGCAAGGTATGGAAGGTATTGGTGAAATCCGAAACTTCTTGGCCCCTGTCTTTCGGCAGTGTGGTCCACCTAATGTGCTGGTCCTCATAGTTGCCAACAGGGTAATAATGTTCTTTTACCGCATCCACAAAAAAATCCCAAGTGGGATCGGCCCCATATATTCTAGACTCCTCTGTAGAACTTTTCTCCCAGTAAGTTTCCCACCAATGGTGGACATGAGGGAGAGCTTTAAGGAGTGCAAAGGTGATCTTTTCTTTGTCGGAAAAATTGTGAACAGACAAATAACCTTCCAGCAGAGTTAACCATTTTTCTAGGGCTTCTGCATCTATCTGTCCTTCAAATACAGGAATATCAAAATTAAATTCTACCTTGAAAGGAGAGGTGCCTCCAAAGTGGCCGCTTGATGAATATGTTCCTGATGCTATCAGTAGGCGTTGAAGGATGTTGGCAAAATTCTCCATCATTTCGTCCCTCTGTCGCGTGAGAGCTTGCTCAAGCAACAGATTGATAGCATCGTCTGCTCTGTCATTTTTCTTTTCTTTCGCCATTGAGGGTTTCTTGGGTGTGTGAGAGTGATTATCTTCAAGAGAGACAAGCTCGAGACACAACTTGCTATACTCGAACCTTGTCTGGGACATGCACTGAAAAAATGATCAAGAGCAGCCTGCTATGATACCACTGATCCAGATTATTTTCGACATGAAATGAGAGCGGAGATATAATAAAGAAATGCATAGATATATTGCAGATATTCAATAATATAACAGAAATGTATAAGAGATGCAAACATAAACACAGATATACAGTAATACACGATTTCTATTAATCAAAGAAATGTACCAAGACTGTAAAAATACGGAGTGAAAGACTCGCTAGAATGGTGGCAGCGTATCTCTGAGAAGAGATGTGACGGCTACTCGCATTCAGAAGAAGATGATTACAATGAGGCTCTGAAGGCTATTTTACAATAAATGGGAATGCCAAAAGTCCTAAACATCCAAAAACCTAACCCTAGGAGATGAAGCGCCAAAAGTCATGTGGGCCCCGTTTGGGTAAGTGAGTACATCAACTTCCCAGGGTCGTAACGTTTGCATACGATCTCCGTTTTAGGCGTGTCATAGCTCGTTGGAAAGGTATCATCAAGGATATTCATTTCATGGGATCAATTATGACTTCGACTATCATTGAGAACCTTGATCTCAAAACACCTTCATTTGGGCCCTCAAAATGGCCCCAGAAGTTAAAACCTGCTAAAAATAGTAAATTGCCAAAATTGCCAGAAAGTCGTTTTGAGCCATTTGGAAAGGGTGGGTTGCCACCGATATCCACCTGGATCAATCCTCCCTCCTTAGGAAGAAATGGTCTCCATTGTGTTGATTTCCCGGGGGAGAGGTAAAAGCATTTGTTGAATCTGCATCTTGGTGAGCTGCTTGTCTTGCTAGAGACGTCGTGCTGCTCATTTTGTGGAAATCTGTCACGAACCTGTTGCGGTTGAGGCTGCTCAAAAAGTCGAGATACATGAGAGGAAGATGTGCAGAATGAATCTTTGCACTTTGTTGCAGCCTTTTCGACCTGCTTCTGTTGGATATAAGGTGCTTAGGGCAAGGCTGTAGTGGTTGCAGTGTCCTTTTGTTCTCCTTTTGAACAGATTGTGAAGAAGATGAATTTTGCAGCATGAGATACTACCTTGCGACACTTTTTAGGTTGAACAATAGTCGGTGGTATTCTATAGAGATGACCCCCCAAAGTAACATTGACACTACGGGTTCGAGACTCATAAAAAACATGGCATCTCCACATATATGGTTGGCCCAACAGCACATCACAGACATCGAGTGGGGCAACATCACATAATACCTCATCCTTGAAGGGTTGGATGCCATATGATAATCAACACTATTGGCTGACATGGAGATCCCGTCCTTGGTGAAGCCACCCAATGTTGTATGGCTACGGGTGTGGTGTTGTCAACAATCCCAACTGCTTGATGACCTCTGCTGAGAAGAGGTTCTTCTGGCTTCCGCTATCAACAATAAAATGCAACGGGTAACCCTTCACCCACATCTGTGAATGAAAAAGGTGCTCCCCTTCTTCAGGATCTGTTGGTTCTTCTGGTTGAATTGTTGCAGTCACGACAGTAGCAGTGGGGTCTGCGTCGATGATCTGTCTTTTACCATTATTTTCAGGATTAGATTCTGAATCAAGGTTTGGCTTCTTGTCTTTGATCTCGGCCACCAATGACTATTTTGAGTGACATTCATTGGTGTTGTGCCAAGGGATTTTGTGGAACTTGCACCATTTTCCGGTGTCCTTCTTTGTCTTCCCGTGACCCTTCTTTTCCTGTGTCTTGGACTGCTTTTCGAGAGTCTATTTGTTCAGGTCGTCTTTTTCATACTTTGGTTGTTGCGGATTTGTAGACACGAATTCTCGTTTGTTCTAGTGCTTAAATTTCTGCTCAATTTTAACAGCATATTGATAAGCAGCACCAAGTGATGAGATGTCCAGAAAATCCATTTCAGTTTGGACTTATCTGTGTAGAGCCCCACGGTATTTCAGAACCAAATGTCGCTCGGAGTCTTTGATACCCAGCTTGGTGCGTAAGGTATGGAAGGTATTGCTGAACTCCAAAACTTCTTGGCCCCTCTGTTGCCGCAATGTGGTCCATCTCATGTACTGGTCCTCATAGTTGCCAACAGGGTAATATTGTTCTTTTACCTCATCCACAAAAAAATCCCAAGTGGGATCGACCCCATATATTCCAGACTCCTCTGTGGAACTTTTCTCCCAATAAGTTTCCCACAAATGTTTGACATGAGGGAGAGCTTTAAGGAGTGCAAAGGTGATCTTTTCTTTGTCGGAAAAATTGTGAACAAAGAAATAACCTTCCAGCAGAGTTAACCATTTTTCTAGGGCTTCTGCATCTATGTGTCCTTCAAATACAGGAATATCAAAATTAAATTGTACCTTGAAAGGTGAGGTGCCTCTAAAGTGGTCGTTTGATGAAGATGTGCCCGATACTATCGGCAGGTGTTGAAGGATGGGGGAAAAATTCTCCATCATTTCATCCCTCTGTCGCGTGAGAGCTTGCTCAAGCAACAGATTGATAGGATCGTATGCTTCATCGTTTTTCTTTTATTCTGCCATTGAGGGTTTCTTGGGTGTGCGAGAGCGATTTTCTTCAATAGAGACAAGATCGAGACCCAAATTTCTATACTCGGACCTTGTCGGGGACATGCACTAAAAAAATGATCAAGAGCAGCCTGCTTTGATACCACTGATCCGAATTATTTTCGGCACGAAATGAGAGCGGAGATATAATAAAGAAATGCACAGAGATATTGTAGGTATTCAATAATATAATAGAAATGTATTAGAGATGCAACCATAAACACATATATATAGTAATACACGATTTCTATTAATCAGAGAAATGTACAAAGACTGTAAAAATACGGAGTGAAAGACTCGCTAGAATGGTGGCAGCTTATCTCTGAGAAGAGATGTGACGGCTACTCGCATTCGCAAGAAGATGATTACAATGAGGCTCTGAAGTCCCTTTTACAATAAATGGGAATGTCAAAAGTCCTAAACATCCAAAAACCTAACCCTACGAGATGAAGCACCAAAAGTCATGTGGGCCCCGTTTGGGTAAGTGAGTACATCAACTTCCCGAGGTCGTAACGTTTGCATACGATCTCCGTTTTAGGCATGTGATAGCTCGTTGGAAAGGTATCATCAAGGAGATTCATTTTGGGCCCTCAAAATGGCCCCGGAAGTTAAAACCTGCTAAAAATAGTAAATTGTCAAAATTGCCAGAAAGCCGTTTTTAGCCATTTGGAAAGGTTGGGTGGCTACCAATATCATCCTGGATCAATGCTCTTTCCTTAGGAAGAAATGGTCTCCATTGTGTTGAGTTCCCAGGGGAGAAGGAAAATCATTTGTTGAATCTGCATCTTGGTGAGCTACTTATCTTGTTGGAGACGTCGCGCTGCTCATTTTGTGGAAATATGTCACGAACCTGTTGCGGTTGAGGCTGCTCAACAAGTCAAGATACATGAGAGGATGATGTGTAGAAGGAATATTTTCATTTTACCGTAGCCTTGTCGACCTTCTTCTGTTGGATAGAAGGTGCTTGGGGCAAGGTTGTAGTGGTTGCAGTGTCCTTTTGTTCTCCTTTTCAACAGATTGTGAAGAAGCTAAATTTTGCAGTATGAGATACTACCTTGCGACACTTTTTAGGTTGAACAGTAGTCAGTGATATTCTATAGAGATGAACCCCCAAAGTAATAATGACACTATGGGGTCGAGACTCATAAACAACATGGTGTCTCCACATATATGGTTGGCCCAAGAGCACATCACAGACATCGAGTGGGGAAACATCACATAATACCTCATCCCTGAAGGGTTGGATGTCGTATGATAATAGACACTGTTGGTTGACACGGAGATCTCGTCCTTGGCGAAGCCACCCAATGTTGTATGGATGCGGGTGTGGTGTTGTCAACAATCCAAACTGTTTGACGACCTCTGCTGAGAAGAGGTTCTTATGCCTTCCACTATCAATAATAAAATGCAGCGGGGTCCCCTTCACCCACATATTTGAATGAAAAAGGTGCTCCCCTTCTTCAGGATCTATTGGTTCTTTTGGTTGAATTGTTGCAGTCGCGATAGTAGCAGCGGGGTCTATGTCGATGATCTGTCTTTTACCATTATTTTCAGGATCAGATTCTGAATCAAGTTTTGGCTCCTTGTCTTTGATCTCAGCCACCAATGACTATTTTGAGCAACATTCATTGGTGTTGTGCCAAGGGATTTTGTGGAACTCGCACCATTTTCCAGTGTCCTTCTTTGTCTTCCCGTGACCCTTCTTTTCCTGTGTCTTGGACTGGTTTTCGAGAGTCTATTTGTTCGAGCTATCTTTGTTATACTTTGGTTGTTTTGGATTTGCAAACATGAATTCCCGTTTGTTCTGGTGCTTAAATTTCTTCTCAATTTTAACAACATATCAATAAGCAGCACTGAGTGATGAGATGTCCAGAAAATCCATTTCAATTTGGATGTATCTGTGTAGAGCCCCACGGTGTTTCAAAACCAAATGTTGCTCGGAGTCTTTGATACCCAGCTTGATGTGCAAGGTATGGAAAGTATTGGTGAACTCCGAAACTGCTTGATCCCTCTCTTGCTACAGTGTGAACCATCTCATGTACTGGTCCTCATAGTTTCCAACAGGGTAATACTGTTCGTTTACCGCAACCACAAAAAAATCCCAAGTGGCATAGGCCCCATGTATTCCAAACTCCTCTGTGGAACTTTGCTCCCAGTAAGTTTCCCACCAATGTTTCACATGAGGGAGAGCTTTAATGAGTACAAAGGTGATCTTTTCTTTGTCGGAAAAATTGTGAACAGAGAAATAACCTTCCAACAGAGTTAACCATTTTTCTAGGGCTTCTTCATCTATCTGTCCTTCAAATACAGGAATATCAAAATTAACTTGTACCTTGAAAGGCGAGGTGCCTCCAAAGTGGCCACTTGATGAAGATTTTCCTGATGCTATCAATAGGCATTGAAGGATGTGGGAAAAATTCTCCATCATTTCGTCCCTCTGTCGTGTGAGAGCTTGCCCAAGCAAAAGATTGATAGGATCGTCTACTCCGTTGTTTTTCTTTTCTTCCGCCATTGAGGGTTTCTTGGGTGTGCGAGAGTGATTGTCTTCAAGAGAGACAAGATCAAGACCCAACTTTCTATACTCGAACCTCATCGGGGGCATGCATTGAAAAAATGATCAAGAGCAGCCTGCTCTGATACCACTGATCCGGATTATTTTCGGCACGAAATGAGAGTGGAGATATAATAAAGAAATGCACAAAGATATTGCATATGTTCAATAATATAACAGAAATGTATCATATATGAAACCATAAACACAGACATACAGTAATACACGATTTCTATTAATCAGAGAAATGTACAAAGACTGTAAAAATATGGAGTGCTAGAATGGTGGCAGCTTATCTCTGAGAAGAGATGTGACGGATACTCCCATTCGCAAGAAGATGATTACAATGAGGCTCTGAAGGCCCTTTTACAATAAACTAGAATTCCAAAAGTCCTAAACATCCAAAAACCTAACCCTAGGATATGAAGCGCCAAAAGTCATGTGGGCCCCGTTTGGGTAAGTGAGTACATCAACTTCCCGAGGTCGTAACGTTTGCATACGATCTCCGTTTTAGGCGTGTGATAGCTCGTTGGAAAGGTATCATCGAGGAGATTCATTTTTAGGGATAAATTATGCCTTCAACTATCATTGAGAACCTCGATCTAAAAAAACCTTCATTTGGGCCCTCAAAATGGCCCCGGAAGTTAAAACCTGCTAAAAATAGTAAATTGCCAAAATTGCCAAAAAGTCGTTTTGAGCCATTTGGAAAGGGTGGGTGGCCACCGATATCCACCTAGATCATATTAAGTGAGAAAAATATTTAATTTATGTGTTTGTAACTTGATCCAATTACCCAAACACATACCATTTTTACTATTGTAATTTAAAAGAGACAAGTCTTTTTCATTTTAAATATCTGTTGGAAACAAACCCACTCCATTTTCAGATCACCCAGAATCTCAAATTAATTGGTTACATTAAAAATAGGAAAGTCATCATCCTTTTGGATAATGATCGCACCCATAATTTTATTCATCACTACATTTCCCATGAAGTTAATTGTTACATTCGTGCCATCAATAATTTTCAAATCATGATTTCCAATGGAGGTTCCATGAAATCTGGGGGACAATGTAAAAATGTTTGGCTCTAGATTGGTTAGTATCCCCTGAAATTCTATATGTTTTCTATAGACATGGGTGTTTGTGACATTGTTCTAGGTGTCGAATGGTTACACACTCTTGGTCCCATTCTCAAGGATTTTAATGAATTAACCATCCAATTCCAACATGAGGGACAACAACATAAGTTCCAAGGAATCACAAGAGGCTCCCTTGAGATCATTGGTTCCCATCGCATGGAAAATATCCTCAAAAAGGGTCATTCTGGAATAATTTCCCAACGCCACTCCATTCATGTTGTTGAGACACCTTATGTGCATCCCAACCTCCAATCTATCATCTCCCTCCACCAAGTTGTTTTTACCACTCCCAAAGAAATTATCCCTTCCCTTGGAGTCCATGACCATTCCATCCCTCTCATACCAGGAAATATTCCTCCAAATGTTCTCCCGTATCATCATCCCTTTTCCTAGAAGAATGAAATTGAGAAAAAAATTTATGAATTGCTAGAAGCGAGTGTTATCCATCCTAGTACCATCCCCTATTCTTCACCTATGGCCATGTTACTCAAGAAAGAAGGTACTTGGCACATGTATCCTGATTTTCGTGCCCTCAACAAACTCACAATAAAAGATAAATTCTCCATTCCTATCATTGATGACATCTTGGATGAATTGAGTGGTGCTTAGAACTTCACCAAACTTGATATACATTCTGGCTACCACTAGATCCATATGAAAGAAGAAGATATTCCCAAGACTTCCTTTCGAACTCATGAGGGTCATTATGAGTTCTTGGTAATTCCCTTTGGTTTGTGTAATGCTCCCTCGACTTTCCAAATTCTTATGAATCATTCCTTCCATCCTTTTCTCTGTCATTTTCTCTTAGTTTTATTTTATGATATTCTCATCGATAGTAAAACTTGGACATCCCATCTCTCCCATGTGAATCAATTTCTCCATATACTCCCTAAGCACCAAATTTTCCTCAAACAATATAAATGTTCCTTTGGATTCTTAGAAGTGGAATACCTGGGTCATATTGTAGGTAAGGATGGTCTTCGGGTGGTTCCTAAGAAAATTGAAGCAAAGTAGGATTGGCCTCTCCCTAAAACTCTTAAGAGTTTTCATGGTTTTTGGGGTTTAATGAGATATTGTAGGAATTTTGCTCGAAATTATGGGAAAAATCTAGTTCCTCTCACTTCTCTCCTTAAAATGAACGATTTCACTTGGACTCCAGCTATAGATCACTCCTTCCAATATTTGAAAGATGTTATGTACTCGACCCCTGTCCTAACACTTCCATACTTCACAAAGATGTTCGTATTGGAATGTGATTCTTCCTTAAAAGGAATTTGGGTCATCCTCATGCAAGATGGAAGGCCTTTTACCTTCAATAGGAAATAACTTTTAGAGAGACATTTGGGCCAATTAATTTATGAAAAGGAAATGTTATCTATTTTTCATGTTGTGTATCTCTGACGTCCTTATTTATTGGGTCAATTCTTCCAAATCAAAATTGATCATCAAAGTCTCAAGTATTTTCTAGAATAATGAATTTCATCACTAGAGCAACAAAAATGGGTGACCAAGATATTTGTCTATGATTATGAGATCATTTACAACAAGGGAAAGGAAAATGTAGTGGACGACACTCTTTCCCATAAATATGAATAATATGGATCCCTTTTCTCCCTCTCCTTCATTATACTAGATCGGCTCCAAGTTGTTCATCGGGAATGGCTGTAAGACCCAAAAATTTCTAGCATGATCCACCAATTGCAACACAATTCTCCATCTTATTCGAGGTACTCTTGGAAAAATTCAGATCTTTGCTACAAAGTTCATTTGTATTTATGAAATAAATCACAACTTACTTCCACGATGCTTTCTGAACTTCATGTTTTACCCACAACCAGGAATTCAGGTTTTACCAAAACCTATGAATGAATCAAAAATTATTTTTTATGAGATGGTATGAAATAGGGAATTTGCACCTTTGTGGCTGAATGTGAGGTATGTCAATGCAACATGGGAGAAACAATCAAATATCCTAGAACACTCCAACTAACGTACCCAACCACCCACAGGTCGGGCTACACCACTTCAATCCCACTTTAGAACTTCTTTTCCAAATTCTGATCTAACTTGTAATTAACAAAGATGCATGAAGTATTCACATGCATAGATCAATACTTATGTTACGACATAAATAAATGAGACATATGTCATGCACAATAATAACCAACAAGCATGCATACTATGGATACAAAACTAATATATGAATAAATACACAGCGGAATAAATACACAAGTACATAAAACCATAACAGAGAGAACTTATCTTTAATGGAACAAATCACTAACTGGATACAAACCAAGGACGTTCCACCCAACTAAATAAATTTTTGTTCCAAGTCTCAACAACAATGTCAGCCCCAATCCAGGGCTATGAATTGACCAGGAGAGTTACAAAGTGTCACTTGGCTTCCTAAACTAGTCATCACTCAAGCTCTCATAGGATTTTTATCACCCACGACAATCCAAAGTACACCAACTCTCTTCTACCCAACCCACACAACCCAAGAGAATGGACCCCCTTCTCTACCACACAATCCCTCAGGTTTTCCATCTCCTTTTAGGGATTCAGTGCATTTAGTCCAGAACCTCCATGATGCGACTCTCATGACTCGCAATTGAGAGAAAAACTGAACACATGACAAAGAATCTTAGACATGCGGGCCTTGATTCATGGCTGGAATACACCAACAATATTTACAGCCAACAAAACCATGGCTCCTCTCCAATAGTTTTTTTTCTTTTCCCCAAGCCAAGACACGAATGAGGAAGGATGAGTGGGTGAAAGAATGAATGGAGGGAGAACATAAAAAAAGGTGTGAACAATGAGAAATTGAGTGAGTGAGTGAATTAATGAAGAAGAAGCAACCAGAAGAACAAGAATGGAAACCCCCCAAACATTCCAAAGATGGGTTTAAGTAATTCTTGGAATTAAGTAACCACTTGGCCTTCCTGCCAAGAAGCTCATGTAACTTTTATTCTCCATTAAAAAAAAATAGGTACATAAAATATAAAATAAATACTTATCCCCTTGAGTCCCCTCTCTTATGGAATCATATCCCCCTATAACTCTTGTTTTTGTCTGTCTAGAATCGAGTGATGTATTTATTAATAATATTGATCAAAACATTACATTTACCAGGCGCATTGGCCTCTTTTAATTGTTTGGCAACTTTGGACTTTCATGGATTAACAAAATACATTATTTAATACGAGGCTCAAAACCCGGGGTGTTACACTGCTATTTGGAGATATATTTCTATGGATTTCATTGTTGGATTACCTAAATCGGGTAATAAGTCGGTCATCATGGTGGTCTTCGATCGTCGTTCCAAATATGCTCATTTTTGTGTTATTCAACACCCATTCTCCACATCCAAAGTGGATGAAATCTTCATGGATAATACTTTCAAGCTTCATGGAATGCCTAATTCTATCGTCTCTGACAAAGATCCCACTTTCACCATCAATATTTGGCAATAATTTTTCAAGCTATAGGGAACCCAATTGCATATTAGCACCACCTATCACCCCCGGATGGATGGGAAGATTGAAGTTGCCAATAAGTGTTTGGAAACATATTTGAGGTGTTTGGAATCTAAGAAGAAAAATCAATGGGCTCATTGGTTACCCCTAGATGAATGGTGGTACAATACATATTACCATACATCTACTTGCATAACTCCTTTTGAAGTTTCTCTCATACATTCCAAGGGTTTTGAAGGTTGAGGAGGTTGACAAACATATCGCAGTCTGTGAGGATATTCTTCATTCCCTTAAAGAGAGTTTGGTCATGGCTCAGAATCACATGAAGCAACAAGCAGATCAAGGTTGTTCCAAACAACAATTGGTTTAAGGGGACCATGTGCTTCTTTGACTAAAACCTTATAAGAATGCTTCATTCAAAGTTGAACACTATCATAAGATTACTCCCAAATTTTATGGTCCTTATATCATGCAAAAGCGAGTGGGATCGGCGGCCTTCCAGTTAGCTCTACCCAGTCAGTTGAAGCTCCAACCTGTTTTTCATGTCTCTTTCTTAAAGAAGGTGATTGGAACTAAGTGCCAAACTAAAACCATCCTCCCTGAGTTGGATGAATAAGGTTCCATCTATTTTTATCCACAAGCAGTTTTGGACTAGCGAGAGCATTATCTCCGTTAGTGCACCATTAAGGAAGTGTTAGTCCAATGGAAATATACAACTCCAGAAGATGCCACCTAGGAGCCAACCACCATTCTACAAAAAATTCCTCATATTAAGCCTTGAGGAAAGGTTTTTCTTCAAGGGGGAGGGAATGTTAGGGACCTAACCTCCCTAACCCCTCACATAGGTAGAATAATATAATTGCATGTAATAAAGGAAAATATTAATAAGGCCTAGCAATAAGGAAGAATAAGTCGAATGTTAGAATACCTAATAGAAGCTTTCGCTTTTAGAAGGATCTTCCTCTAGATTGTTCTTTTGGATATATATATTTAGTATAAATAAGAGTAGAGGGTATCAGAATTTTTGTCTTGAGAATTATTGTATAGAGTGCTTCTTTGTTGGAGGTTTCCCCATCGAATAGGCAAATGAACATTATGTGTATCAATAAAGGTATTATTTTGGAGTTGTTGCTTCATCTATTGTATTTTTTTGTTGTTATTCTCTACAATATTCATGTTTCGTGCTATTATAATAGATTTGGTACATTACACAGTCGAGGGAAACATCAAAATTGGACTCATCAATGACTTGGACCAGTCTAATTTCAATGACTTTGTTTACTAAAAAATATATAAAATATTTAAAATATTTAATGAAAATATATCTATTTGAATATTCCAACCTATTAGAGACAAAATATGCAAAGTCTTCTCATGCATATAACATGTAAGGGTGAATATATAAAAATGGCATCGAGTACAATACATATCAGTAAAAAAATGCATAATCAATGAGGCTCTAAAAAACCTCTAGACTATAGAGTCTAGAAAACATGCTACACACATCTCCTTTTGCCTAACTTTGTCTTCTTCAAATTTTACAAACTAATTTTGAAATTTCAATCTAATTTTTTCAGACTCCTCTAATGGGGCCATGCATGGGGAAACATGGCCTCTTATACCATTGGTTCATATGGATGTTGGTGTCCTCCCACCTATTCAGACTGACTCATTTTGGCAATTTTCCAGTTCGACAGTTTTTTCCTGGTTTTCGGGTCCCTAACTTTCAGGCCCGTTTTGAGGCCCTAAACAAAGTTTTTAGGGCTTGCCACAGTCAACATGTGTAGGTATCACCACAATAAACATGTGCATTCCTAGGATAGACCTTTCCAATAGGATATCGTGTGCCTAAAACAAAGATTGTATGCAAATGTTACGGCCCCGGGAAGTTGATGTACAAACTTGCTCAAACGGGACACACATGACTTTTGGCGCTTCATCTCCTAGGGTTTTTGACATTCCTATTTATTGTAAAAATTCCTTTAGAGCCTCATTGTAATCATATTCTAGCAAATGAGTGCAGTCATCACATCTCTTCTCAGAGATAAGCCGCCACTAATCTAGCAAGCTTGTTTTTCCACATCATTTTACAATTTCAACTTATTTAATTATTGAATAGAAACAAGTTTTACTATATATTTGTTATTTTGTGTTAAGAATATTTTGATAATAATATATATTCATTTCATTCTTCTCATAAAATATGAATCAATGGTATCAGAGCAATTTTCTCCTTGTCATTCTTAATTCATGTCCCCAACGAGGTCAGGGTACAAAGAATTGGGTCTCGAGCTTGTTTCTCTTAAGGATAAAATATCTTGCACACCCAAGTGACCTCTCATGGTGGGAGAAAAGAAAGATGACGAGACATGAGATCCCTTCAAAATTTTCCTCGAGGAAACCCTCATGCAACAAAGGTACGAGATGATGGATAGTTTTGTACAAATCCTTCGGCGGCTACCAACAAGAGACACATATTCCTCAAACGGAGGTGCCTCCCCCTTCAAGGTACAAATCAAATTCGATATTCCTATATTTGAAGGTCATATAGATGCAGATGTTATAGACAAATGGTTGAATCTGCTAGGGGTGTATTTCTCTGTCCATAACCTCTCGAATAGAGAAAATATTACTTTTTCATTCCTCAAAGTCATTCCCCATGTCAATGATTGGTGGGAAAATTTCTGTGAGAAGAAAGAAAAAAGAGGAACCCTCATTATTTACAGTTTCATTCACCTAGGAGTCCTTTAGGGATGTTATTAAGGAAAAATACTACAATGTTGGAAGTTATGACTAATTGTATACAAAATGGAGCACACTACAACATGAAAGAGACCAAGCAGTGCACGAGTTCACAAATATCTTCCATACCTTGCACACCAAGATGGGTATCAAAGATTCTGAGCAAAATATGGTGCTCAAGTATCATGGAAGTATGCATAGATACATATATTCCGAAATGGAGCTTCTGAACATCTCATCCTTGGGTGCAGCCTACCAATATGCCATCAAAATTGAGGAGAATATCCAACAAAAGAAGCAACAATATGGGCTTGGGAACCCCTCACAGAAAAATCCAGGATAGGGAGGCCCCAACCCATATAAAAAAGGATAGAACAAAGAAAAACTTCCTTGAGAAAACCAAACCAGGGCGCAAGCAAAGAAGGACACCATAAAGACAAAGAAAGATACCAGGAAGTGGTGCAACTTCCATAAGAGCCCCTAGCATAAAAATTTTGATTTTCACTCAAAGTAGTCGTTGGTGGCTAAGGTGAAATCCTCTGAATCAAAGGCAAGTTTATACTCTGAGTTAGAACTAGAAAGGGGGAAACAAATCATTGATGCAGAACTGAGTGCCACTGTTTCTACCACCAATCTCCAGCTCGAAAAACCAGATGAGCTAGAGGAAGGTGAGCACCTTTTTCATTCACATATGTGGGTGAAGGGTACCCTTTTTGCACTTCATCATTGATATCATTAGACATAACAACCTCATCTCAACGAAGGTTGTCAATTGACTCTGCCTGTCGACAATGTTGCACCTGCAACCCTACACCATCAGATGGCTCCGCCAAGGAAGAGACATCCTCGTCAGCCAACAATGTCTCATTTCATATGACATCAAGACATTCAAGGATGAGGTATTGTGTGATGTTTCCCTTATCGAAGTTTGTAATGTTCTTTTGGGAAAACCATATTTATGGAAACGCCATGATGTATATGAATACCGGAGGTAGTCCCACCTAGTGCTATATCCTTGATATCTTCCAAGAAATGAAGGAAGGTCATCTCTCAGACAAGGAGGTTTGTCTTCTTTTTGATTCACTCTCAGAATGAGCAAAAGATCGTAGCCACATCTAGGGTCTTTGCGGATGACCTCTCTACACAATATAAGAAAGTGGATAAGGTCATTGAAGCATACTCATATACCTTCTCTTCACCTACTAGGGTACCTATGCATTGTTGTTGTGGGTGGTAAATCCCTCCTATGGACTAGCACTAAGGATTTTATCATGCATGCAGAAATGACCTAAAGATTCTTACTTTTTACCATCATCCCATGCCTAGACCCCAATTACTCATATGTAAATACAAGGCTCGAGAGATTAAGTTGACGTATCTTATTCGTCGTGTTTGATGTCGATCCCTTTTCACACTTGGTCATTCTTTGACTGCAACTCTCCTCCCAATGCTGACCTTCATTCACTAAAGAAAAACAAAGAACTCCACATGCATTTGATATATGAACTAATGGGTTAGAGATTTAATCAATCATACAATCAATATTCCAATAATGACAATCTCATATGGTGGGACAGGAAAAGAAATTCTTTTATTAACTTCACAAGGATACCTTACAATGATAAAGTTGGCTACTGCTCCTCGATCCTGGTCCTGGGCTCTTCTTCCACTATCTTCCAACTGCTTTTCTCTATACTTCTCTTTGCACAAGGATGGCTAAAGGTTGGGACAAAGGGAATGCTCAATCTAGTATAGTTTCTTTTCTATGATTCTCCTCTTTTCAAATGGGATCCCTACCCCTTATTTTATAGGCTAGAAGGAGCTAGGTATTTGGTCGAGTGGCTGGCCATGCATGGTCAAAAGGTTTAGTTAGCTTACCCAAAACTGCCTATTTCATCGGAAACTTTCCATTTTTTGTGCTTTTGTAGGTACACGCGGGCTGTATTGGGTTAGCTAGAGTGTACACATGGGTTGTAGTGGGTCAGTAAGAGTTTATACATGGGTTGTAGTGGAGCACGGTGCGTGTACCTTTAAAAAGGGTGTTTTTTAAGAAGAGTTGTTCAGTACTAGCTTCGCAAATAAAGAATATGAGATGGCCTGATGCCAGGTAAGCATGTATGGTGCAAATTAGGGCTATAACAGATGCCCCCTAGTGTGTGAGGTCATAAGAGCATCTGATGGCTGAAATACATTATCCATCTTTATCAACGTACCAAACCAGTGATCCTAGGCACCAGAATTCGGGAGGTGCCATCTACAAAATAACAATTGTCTCACCGAGGCGAGCATACCCATGCTTGAGATGAAATAAAATCATGGCTGCCAATCAAATTCATTGTAGATCCATGTCATATAACTATATAAAGTGTAGCCGCAAGCAATACATAGTGGATCTACATCTCAAAATAAAAAAGATATACATGTATAGTATCCATCTTCTAGAAGTTGATAAGGCATGATGGTTGGAAATAAAGTCTTCATAGCTCGAGCAACAACTTCAAAATCTTCAAAACTCGAGTAGGAGTGTAATATGAGCGTACAACTTCACTACCCAGAGGTCTTTGACGACTCTTCGGTCATGGACTAGAGAATCTTGATGATCAAACTGAAGGCTTCATTGATTTTGAACAAAGACTTGATTGGACTTTGAGGATGGTTGGGCATGAGGGAAAGAGAAAAAATGTAGAGGGGCCAACTTAGGCTTAGGAAAAATTCCCTTGGATAATAGCACAACAAAATATGAGACTCAAGAAGCATGGTATTAACATAAGTTTACAAGGCAGGAGGCAACGAAAACTCTCCATATGTTTAGAAGAATAACCAAATGGAGGACACAACTCTATGTAGAAAGAAAAACCTCCTAAGGTCGTATTAAATCCGAGATCTTGACGAACAAATGGAAGGATGTGCTTGTCCAAGGGAAACTCATTGTGCTGCCAAAAAAGAAAATACTTTTCCCTTCCTCTTTTTGGGGTATATTTGATTTCCTTTTATATTTTTCAATAATGTTGAAAATATTGAAAAAGAATAAAAGAATCCTATGTTACAAAGCAGGATCGAGTGTCACAAACATACTAGTTCCAAGCGCACGGAACACAGGGATGCTCAGGGAAAAGGGACATATGCAAGAAAAGAACACTCGGGAAAAATCCTCCAAGGGCCAAAGGTGTCAAGACACAGAGGGAAAGTGCTACAGAGCTTGCGTATAAGGCATTCTTCAGATGGTTCAGTTGAGAGCAACATGGAGCCAGCATTAAGCCGATGATGCGGGTATGCAAATGCAATTAATAAAACACACAATGGTAACGTCCTTAGATATAATTTTAACAAGCCTAGAGAAGGTAAGCTCGGTGGTTTTTCATATTTAAAGAGTCTAAAAAATGCGAAAGGAGACTCCAATGGGGTACCTTTTTCGAAGGTAGTCTAGTCGGTTCGGAAAAGGGGTAAACTAGCATTGACAAGATGTCTATTCAAAACCATTTTAATAAGTGTGATAAAGATAAGATTACTCGGCCATTTTTTCATTTTTAAGGAGTCTGAAAAAATATTAACTATGGACTCCGTCAAGAATGTTCTTCTGGACCATTTTAACGAGTGTGAAAGAATAAGGTCACTTGACGATCTTTTCAATTTTAGGGAGCCTGAAAAGAGCTTAACTATGGACTCTGTGGGGATTCCTCTTTCGTAAATTTAGTCCCTCATGCCTGAAAAAGGGTTAAAATTATACCTGAGAGTACTCTTCTAGAGAATTGAAGTTCCTAGAGTATACCTTTGTTCGTACAGTTGACCATCCGAACCAAAAAATGGGTAAACTACCATCGAACAGATGTGCCTTCAAATTTCAGTTTAACGAGCATGAAAGACAACAAGATCGCTCGACAATCTTTTCACATTTAGAGGTTTTGAAAAGATCTTAAAAGAAGACCCGTTGGGGGATATGACTCATATATGAAACTGGTTTGGGTAGAGCCTACTAATAGGCTCATACCAAGAGCCTCTTCGATAGGCAACTTGAGAATTCTCCCATAAGGGAAGAAAACACAAACCATGGTGTAAGTCCTCCCACAATATAGAATCTGTAGTCATGGCTTCAAGGATAGCCTCATCTGAAGGCAATTCAAAATCCAAGAAATCATGCAAGCGAGGGTCGACAGTCCCAAAGGGTGAAGTAAATTGACCATATTCCATATGACGATGGAGGTATTGGCCAGGAATGCAGAGTCTATCAGTGAATAATCACAAGTACGAGAGCTTGAGGATATACAAACAACGAGATAAGATTCAAAAGGAGACTCAAAATCAATCGTACCAAGAGGGGGAAGCAAGGGCTCCCAAGCCCCCATTGGATAAACCAATGAATCAATTGTTGAGACCAAGTTTCAGGAAGGAAAACATGATTGCACAGGTTCCTTCTCAGAAGCAATTGAACATCGAGGATAAGATGCTACATAATTAACCCGTGGCAGGGTCGAGTCTACAAGAACACTAGGAACATGTAAAGGGGTAGTCTGAAATAACGCCAAATTAGGATGGTGATTATCAGGTGCCAGTTGGTCAATAGTGACAATGCTTCCATTGTGAGGGAAATGCATCACCTGAAAGAACGTAGACACCACAACATTCATAGCATATACATAATCATGCCCGAGAAGCATATTGAAATCTAACGGGCCTTGCACCACTATAACATCAACAAGGACAGTTTTCCCACCTAACGAGATAGGAAACTGAGAAAGAACCCCTAAACAATCACTAAGACATCTGTCAAAAGCCAAAATCTCATGCGAAGTAGACATAATCTTGGTAGATCCCAAGACTTTCCAAATCGAGGAGGATAAAATACTTGCGGAGGCTCCTTCATCCACTATACATCGAAAAATGTTTGTTGAATTAACTTCAATGGTTATTTGAAAAGGTGAATAAGAAGGAAGGAAAGGCTCAACAAGATCATTCCAATCAAAGGAAACCATTCTAGGGCTTGGAGGGGGTGTACTCGGAATAAGAAGAATGCCCCCTTGTTCTGAAAGTACTGAACTGGAAACACTAAAAGCATAGTCGGTAGACACTTCACTCCCCAAGAGAGGAGTGGTATCAGCCAAAGACTACGTCGATGTGACCACTTTCTCAACCAATGGCTAAAAAGGTTGCGAGACTACATGGTCTAAAGGCACCTCACCCCCCAAAAGAGGAGTGGGATCAGCCGATGATTACATTGGCATGACCACTTTCGTAACCAATGGATGAATAGGCTACAAGACTACATGATCTAAAGGAACCTCACCCCCCAAGAGAGGATTGGGATCAGCCGATGACTGCATCGGCATGATCACTTTCTCATACAATGGCTGAATAGGTTGAGAGACTACATGGTCTAAAGGCACCTCACCCCCCAAAAGAGGAGTGGGATCAGCTAATGACTGCATCGGCATGATCACTTTCTCAACCAATGTCTACATAGGCTGAGAGACTACATAGTCTAAAGGCACCTCACCCCCCAAAAGAGGAGTGGGATCAGTTGATGACTGCATCGGCATGACCAATTTCTCAACCAATGGCTCAATAGACTATGAGGAAACTACAGAAGACCCAGAATCAGAAGATCTTGCAGACAGGGACCACAATCTTCGTACCTCTAGAAGGCCAGGGCAGAAATGAGTAAGGTGATTTCCCTTGCAAAGATTACAAGGGAACTTAGGTTTACGTCCTATCTGTCTAGGTTTCTCAATAGAATCAATGTCGCCGGCATGACTGGCAGTGGTTGGTTGCACATCTCCAACCTAACTTGTAGATGTTGGTGATGGGTCGACAACATGGCTCACAGAGGCTACAGACCTATTGCCAGTATGACTAGCAATGAATGGAATTTTTCCCCCAACATGACTTGCAGAGGCTAGGTGCTGGTCTTCAACATGATTTGCAGAGGTTGTTGACCTATCTCCAACATGACTTGCAAAGTTTGGTGATTTATTCTTCTTATTCTTCCTCTTTCTATTTCATTTAGACTTTCGGTTACTAGTAACTGTACTTTCACCAGAGGTGGGAGAAGGAGGAGGAGAAGAATTTACTGACGAAGAAACATCAACAGGGTGCCCATGACATAAAGTGCTTAACTAAGAAGTGTCAAGAGAATTTGGGACATTTGGAATGGTACCCAACCAAACCGGTAATCCAACATTCAACCCATGAATACAAAGTGGCCATCAAAGGGACACCAACATTTTTGAAGAAAGGAAAAGCACAAAAATCCCCTTGTGAAGGGGTTCCTTGGTTGGTATCATCGGGAACTTTAGCCATGAATATCTTATGAAGAGGTTCTCCCCTTGTTGTATTGTTCAAATCCGTAAAAGTCTCACACACCGACTCTAAAGAACCAATGTTATCAAAACAATGCCTATAAAGAGGTGACTCCTTGTTTCTAAGCGGAAGACTGAAAAGTCCTCTCAACTGATGGAGTGGGTGGTCTACCACCCTAGGTCAGAGACCCAAAGCCACAACTAACTAACTCACTATGGAAAACTAGGGAGCATAGAGCACACACTAAAAGTTCCTGAAGGAAAATCAAGCAAATGACTAACTAGTTGGAAGAACAGTTACACCAACCAACACTAGAGAAACTTACCGGTGCAAGTGCAACTTGAATACAGAAGCACTCTCTAGGTATACTCTACAAAGCGTGTCCTGATCTCTGCCCTAGGTACTGCGGTATACCCTTGCGGTCACCTGTGTAAGTCCCTAAAATAAAGGCAACTAGGTTGCCAGCTTGTGAACAATCACCAGGTGAGTACAATTGACAGTCGGGTGGACCACAATGAGCAGGGTATCAAGCCCAAAACCTATCAAGGGTATCGAAAGCAAGTGTTTCGGAAGACGACTGAGGAACGTGAATGGATTCCAGAATCACGAAGCTCTATGGAAAATGCAATCAACGGAATCCCAAGACAAGTCCTCTATATGTGTTCCCCACTACGCTTGGTTCGGCTTTGGAAGGGTTATCTATGCTACCTTTCCACACACGACCTCCTGTTTAACCCCTGTGTTAGAGAGGGGTCCCGGATAATTTCCACGTTACTGGACTTCTACACTCCTTAGCACAAACTCATATGTTTGTTTTATAGCCTTGAAGAGTTTCCTCTCCAACCTAAATCAAGGCTCTAGCCTAATCTAGTTGATGGACCCTACAAACATAAAGTCTAGTAAATTTTAATTAGCGTTCTTTTTACTGACTTGATTTACTCAAAAGGGTACAGTAGTGCAACTGATGGTGTTAAGAGTCTTGCGAAAAATGATGAAACTTATATGAACACTAGCAAAGAATGATTATATTTCTTATTTTTTTCCTTTTGAAATGATTTTAAAATTAGAAGAAAACACAACACTATGCTAATTTCTTTTTCTTTTTCAAATAACAATGCAAAGAAAATGCCAGGAAAGAAAGAGATCTAACAAACTAATTTTTTTTTTTTATATATTTTCTTCCAATCAAAGAATACATAACAAAAGATTCTAAAACAAACTGATGAATGCATGATTCATGCCCCCGCCCCGATGACGAGGGGGAATTTTTTTTCAAAATGCAACTCATTTTTCTTAAAATTTCAAGCTAAAAATAAGTTTAAAAAGTTACGAAACACAAAAAATATTTTAAATGAAAAAAAAAACTATGCTAGAATACAACCTAGGCTAAAACTTCTTATGGTAGAGACCAAAAAGAAACAATAAAAACCTAGGAAGTAAAAACTTGACAGGGAAGAGGATGATTGCCTCCTCAAAATTTTCTAGATATGCACGCAAGTGTCACTTCAACAGCCAGCATATGCACTCGGGCTTCCCAAAGACAGGATGCGTATGCATGTGTGTAGGCCCACTAGAAGCCACGTGTGCCTCTGTTTCTCCTCAAAATATGCAAGACAAGCGGCTAAGCTCAGGCAGGGAGTACTGATATTGAGAACAAGAATCCCTTGAAGACACAGAAACTTACATTGATAGAAAAATATGCAAGGAAAAAGATGATATGAGGTTTTTACCTGACTATGGAATGTTCAATTAGAGACCTAGAAGGACCCAGAATATCACTGAGAAGGATCACTTATGCAGGGGAGAGGATGACTGCCTCTTCCTGAGAAGGATTTCCTGGGTTCTCAGACACGCAACCAACACTTCATCCGCAGGTGTATGCACGCGAGTTGTGTGAAGTTAGGGAGCGTGTACATGCATGCAGACCTTATACAGGTCGCGTGTACCTCTATGAATTCCCGAAAAGAAAATACAGTCAAGCAAAGAAAGCAGGGAGTATTGGTATGGAAGAACATAATCCCTACTAGCTCAGACTCTTGCAGAAACTTAGAAAAAAGGTGATGAAACCAATTTAAAACTACCTAAAAGTATCCCTAGAAAACTCGAGAGATCCCCAGTATGGTCACCAATTCTGTTGTGGGTGGGAAATCCCTCCTATGGTCTAGCACTAATGGTTTTGTCATGCATGTAGAAATGACCTAAAGATTCTTAATTTTTACCATCATCCCATGCCTAGACCCCCATTACTCATATGTAAATACAAGGCTCAAGAGATTAAGTTGACGTACCTTATTCTTCGTGTTTGATGTCGATCCCTTTTCACACTTGGTCGTTCTTTGACTACAACTCTCCTCCCAATGTTGACCTGCATTCACTAAAGACAAACAAAGAACTCCACATGCATTTGATCTATGAACTAATGGGTTAGATATTTAATCAATCATACAATCAATATTCCAATAATGACAATCTCATATGGCAGGACGGGAAAAGAAATTCTTTTATTAACTTCACAATGATACCTTACAATGATAAAGTCGGCTACTTCTTCTCGATCCTGGTCCTGGGCTCTTCTTCCACTGTCTTCCAACTACTTTTCTCTATACTTCTCTTTGCACAAGGATGGCTAAAGGTTGGGACAAAGTGAATGCTCAAACGGGTATAGTTTCTTTACTATGATTCTCCTCTTTTCAAATGGGACCCCTACCCCTTCTTTTATAGGCTAGAAGGAGCTAGGTATTTGGTCGAGTGACTGACCATGCATGGTCAAAAGGCTTAGTTAGCTTTCCCAAAACTGCATGTTCTGTCAACAACTTTCCATTTTTTGTGCTTTTGTACATACATGTGGGCTGGAGTGGGTTAGCTAAAGTGTACACGCAGGCTGTAGTGGGTCGACAAGAGTGTACACGCGGGTTGTAGTGGAGCAGGGTGCGTTTACCTTTAAAAAGGCTGTTTTTTAAGAAGAGTTGTTCAGTACTAGCTTGGCAAAGAAGGAATATGAGATGGCCTGATGCCAGGTAAGCATGTATGGTGCAAATTAGGGTTATAACAATTTTCAGGTCAAGAACCCCATAAATAAGACCCTCGATGCACCACTTCCCTATGGGCCAGTCTACCGCTGCTCTCTGTTAGAGAATAAGGAGAACAAGAGACAGATCCAAGAGCTGCTCCACAAGGGACACATCCATCCCAACTCATCACCTTGAGAGCCCAATCATGTTGGTACAGAAGAAATATGTAACTTGACGACTCTGCATTGATTATTGGGCCCTAAATAAAATCACAGTCAGAAACTCGTATTTGATTCCCTAAAACAACGACCTCCTTGATCATCTCAAGTGGGCCAAATACTTCACTAAGATTGATATGAAGTCTGGCTACCACCAAGTCCTGATAGAACAGACATATGTATGGAAGATCTCCTTCAAATCAAAGGAAAGTCTTCTCGAATGGTTGTTCATGCCCTTTGGATTGACAAATGATCTAGCCACTTTTCTGAGGATGATGGACGATATCCTGCGACCATTCACCAATACATTTTTAGTAGTGTATATGGATTACATTCTCATTTACAACAAGACTTGGGCAGAACACTTGCAGCATATTCAACGAGTTATTCACACTCTGCGACAACACAAGCTATACGCCAACTTGGAAAAATTCTCCTTCACCATGGAAAAGGTCCATTACTTGGGCTACATCGTTGATCATCATGGTGTACATGTGAATCTAGCCAAGATCCAAGTCATCAGTGACTGGCCAGCCCCAACCACACTCACTAAGCTTTGGATCTTCTTTGGACTTACCAATTTCTACCATAGGTTCATGTTGGGATTCTCCCATATTGCATGGGTCCTCAGCCAAGTAACCAGGGGTGGTTGTAAGGCGAATGTTTTGTGGGTTCGGTCCCAACAACAAGCATTTAATGAATTGAAGCAACGCTTGTGCTCATCCCCAGTACTTTCACTACTGGACCTGCAACATCCCTTTGATATCGAGACAGATGCTTCAAACTATGTTGTGGGCATCGTTATCAGTCAACATGGCCACCCCATGGCCTATCATAGTGAGACACTATCATATGTTTCCCATAAGAACCCTACTTAAGACAAGGAAATTCACTCCATTGTGCAAGCTTGTCGCCAACGGAGACATTACATTCTTGGGAAGGAGATAGTCATCCACGCTGATCATAATCCATTGTAGTTCATGTAGACAGAAGGCAAATTGCAGAATGATTTCCATCATAATTGGTCCACATATTTGTAGCAATTCCACCTCAACATCAAGTATATAACAGGAAGCACCAACCACGTCGTTGATTAGCTCAGCAGACCACTAGTCGTGACACTCACCATAGTGCTAGAATATTGTGGTTGTGAGACCTATGGATGGCCCCAACTCTATGAGACAGACACAGACTTCGCCACCACCTACCAATGTTGGGTGCAAACACAATTGCCATTAATTTTCATCTTCAGGATGGGTTGTTGTGTTGTTTGGGCCATATATGTGTTACATCAAGCGAGTGAGCGGAGATGATCTGGGAATCCCACTAAAGTAGGGTGGAAGTACACTTCGGTGTTGAAATGACAATCGAAATGTTGCAGAAACATTTCTACTGTCCTAAAATTCGACATGAGGTCAACAAGAATATCAGGTCCTACACTTCCTGCACTATTGCCAAACTGAACACTAAGAAATAAGGCTTGTACGCCCCTCTGCCTACTCGTAACAAGCCATGGGAATCCATATCCATGGACTACATGTCGAGCCTCTCATCCACCAATCGGGGAAATGACTTTTCTTTTGTGGTTGTTGATCTCTTTTTGAAGATGGCGATTCTGGCCGCCTGCAAGAAGAGCATCACAGAAGAGGCCACTGCCAATATCTTCTTTGAACGAGTCTAGGTACATTTTGGAATCCCACAAACCATTGTCTCAAATCAAGACAGTCGATTTCTCAACACACTTTGGTCGATCCTCTAGTCACTGTTGGACACCAAGCTCAACAAATCCAAGGCCTTCCACCCTAGATAGATGAACAAACTGAGGTCGTAAATTGAATGATCGTGCATATCATGTGCATGTATAATTCCAAGCACCCTTGGACATGGGATGATATTCCTCCCTATGTCCAACATAGCTACAATCGAGCCTTGCATAGCTCAACTGGCCATAAGCCATTTTAGGTGGGTTTGGGATTCCAACCATTAGGTCCCATAGATGTTGCACTACCCCTTGTGGTCACCTCGCCCAACTCATCTCCTACTCCAACTGAAGCTGACAAAGATACCCGGTTCATTGAGTGGATCCAACACATCCGCCAACAGGTTTAGGATATCCTACAGAAGTCCAATGACAAGTACAAGTAGTGCCATGATCAACACCGGGTGCCACATAAGTTTCAAGTGGGAAACAAAGTTTGGTTGCATTTGCAAAAAGAATGCCCTACCAGAACCCATCGAAATCTTATCCCACTCTGCTATGGGCCATACACCATCACCAAGGTTTTGGGTGATAATTATTTTGAGCTCAACATTCCTCCTTTCCTTGGCATGCACCCAATGTTCAAGGTGGATCTCCTTCAACCTTATTTCCCACCATTATTGGACACATCAGAGCTAACAGAACAACTAACACCAACATAGCTCAACCTCGATTGCATACAACATGCATCTAGTGATCATATTGTGGAAAAACAGGTCAAGGGCACTCACCAACAAAGGATCTAGCTTTATTGAGTTTTCAAAGCAGGGCAACGCCTACACCAAGGCAAGTGGCTCACCTGAGGCCAAATTTAGTAGAAATGTCCTCATCTGATGGGGGAAATCAATGAAAGGGAGACCATTGATTCCTAAGGGGAGAGGATTGTTCCATATGGATGTCGATGGCCTCCCACCTATTCAAACAATATCATTTTGGAAGTTTTCTAGTTCGACAATTTTTTCCTAGTTTTTGGGTCCCTGACTTCTAGCGCCGTCTTGAGGCCCTAAACAACGTTTTTAGGGCTCACCAAAGTCAACATGTGTAGCGATATCTACAAGTAACATATTTATTACTCAGATAAACCTTTCCAATGAGTTATCGTGCACCTAAAACGAAGATCGTATGCGAAAGTTATGAGCTCGGGAAGTTGATGTACTAACTTACCCAAATGGGCCCGACATGACTTTTGGCGCTTCATCTCCTAGGGCTAGGATTTTGGATGTATAGGGTTTTTTAAATTCCTATTTATTGTACAAAGTCATTGAGAGCCTCATTGTAATCATATTCTAGCAAATGAGCACAGTCATCACATCTCTTCTCAGAGATAAGCCGCCACCATTCTAGAAATCTTGTTTTTTTGCCACATTTTATAGTTTTAGCTTATTTCCTTATTGAATAGAACCTAGTTTTACTGTATATTTGTTATTCTTTGTTAAGCATATTTTGATAATAATCTATATTTATTTTGTTCTACTCATAAAATCTAGATCAACCATCCAAGTGTTCTTTCAACCTATGAATCCACCCCACCCTCCCTTTATGCATTTCGTTGCAATATTTGCAATAAATATTCTCGTGGACAAGATCAACATGGATCCATGCTGGGTATTTGACTATCGGATCCATGGTAAAATTCCAACTTGCAAATTCAAATATGAAACATTGGAAATCCTATCTTAAATTATTAATATGAAAATTCCATACTTGAAAGTTCAAAATTCAAACTCCTAGAAGGATAAAAGTACAAAACTTGAAAGATATATTTCACATATGTAATTTAATGAGAGAAAAAAATAGGGAAAGAATTATCATTCAAATGTTAACATACTTGGGACATATCAATACTTTTCAACACTACTCCAAAACTCCAAATGCTCACGAATTCTCAATGAGAGAGGTGTGAGGCAAATATGGGGGGTTGTGTCTCTTTATAGATTTTTGGTAGGGTTTAGGAGTTAGGGTTTTTTTTTTTTTTTATCTTCCCCATGCTAATTTTTCAAAGATGGTCCAAGACCTACTTGACCCAGTAGGTACATACTTGACGAAGTATGGCTAGTTTGGTATCGAATTAGTCGATTCATGCTTTGACTCGATCGGATCGGTATGACACTGGCCCTCTGAACCAAGTTCTTAGACAAGTTGGTATGGTCATTAGTCAACTTCGCCAAGTTGTTTGAGTTTGAGTTGACTTGGACCAATTTTTAAAACAAATTTGGAAACCAGTTATGATAATGATGTGTTTAATTATGGCGGAAGATATGGAGATTCTTTTTCAGGCAGAGAAAGAGGTAATCCCACACATAACACAAGTTTTTGGAGGATGAAATATTTTTATATTTGGAGAGGGTGAATATGGATTTTATATTCTTGGAATCCTTCTCTCAAGCCTCAATGATAGGCCTTTCCCCCTAGGTATTATTTTATTTTATTTTATTCATTATGGATATATGGCACCCTATTTAGAGAAATTGTTAGGAGGGATACCTAGGTTGATGAATTTTATAGGTATAGGCGGTTCAAGTTTGATCCTTTAATGTGTATGGATTTTTTTGTTGATATGAGGTGGCTCACCTATGTCCTAGGTGTCCCCTAACATCTTGTAAACCTTCTCAATTGTTGCCCTGATTTCTTGCTAATCACCCAACTTTGTAATTCTATTAGTGTTTTTTCAACAAAGATGACAAGAGGGAGTCAAATTATCGATAATTATGAAAGAAAATCCTTGGAAAGTATAGGTCATAGAACTCACTCTATGGAAGCCTATGTCTATGAAACACCTGACTACCTCACCAACACAAAGAAAGAATCCCAAGAAGTGGCTAGTTTTTACCATAGTTGGTCCCAAATGGAAATTAACGAGGAATTTAACCAAATGGAAATTGAAATCAAAGGAAAGAGGGGAAAAAATAATGATCAAATCCAAGAGGAATTTGAAGGTTTGTTTCAAGACTTGAGGTTCTCTAAGATGAGAGATACTAAAATTTTCAAGATCACTGAAATGTATTAGATTACCTAGGCCCTTATTTATGGGGTACTGGAGAACAGGGCTCTGCACTAGCAAGCCATCATCCACAAAATTGTCCTGCTGGATAACAAATTTGAATGTTTTTAAAGTTGTCTATGTTGTGGATATTATAGTTTC
The DNA here is from genome assembly GCA_009831015.1 of Picea engelmannii. Lineage (NCBI taxonomy): Eukaryota > Viridiplantae > Streptophyta > Pinopsida > Pinales > Pinaceae > Picea > Picea engelmannii. The sequence goes on from ML781739.1 coordinate 1,127,274, forward strand.
TCATCCCCAACATGGAAACAATGATACAATGGATATGAATAAAGACTCTCTAAGCTCATTTGATACCCAATACAAACCAATTTTCATAGAGGAATACCCCTTCTTTCCACCACAACTCGAAAGGGGTCTTCCTAGAAAATCAAGCTTGATGGATGACTAGTTGGAGAAAATTTATTTCATTCTCTTGATTATTTTTTTCTAGATTTTAGGTAATATTTCAAGCTCTTACTCAGCACAATTATGTCATTTTGTTCTAAACACAATTATGTCATTTTTTTCTCTAAATGAATATATAGTGGTTTTCATGCGACAACCAAATATGAATATCATTTTTTTTATATAATATAAATATAATATTGCCTCAATATTGCCTCTTGTGTTAAGAAAAAAAAAGTATTTATGATAATTAAGGCATTTTGTTTATTAAATAACTAGCACAGCCGCTAACTCGTGGATGGTGAACGTCGAAAGGCAGCTTACGACTGTTAAAATTCCGACTGGCGACCGCTGGTGATGCCAGCAAAGAAACGCAACCACCTTAATACCTTAATATTTTTTAATCAGGTAGACGTGGCAATAAGTTAGTGAACAAAGTAATTTTTAAACACGATTAGGTAAATGTAAAAAAGTAAGCATATAAACGGATGTCTTTATAACAGCTCGGAAGTTAATAGATCAAATCAGAGCCATTCATTTATTATGACGACTAAGAATATTCTAGGCATATTTAATCTTGTCCATAGAAAAAGTATTAAGAACTAAAAACCTATTAAATGTGTCCATTGTCAATAGGTGTACGCCTTTCGACGTAAATATTTATTTAAATAGTATTGAATTTGATTTTAACTCTTAAGAGATAATTTTTAAAGCCTAAAGATTTCTTTACAATATCATAAGTTATAATATATTACAAATATTTATAAATAAATATGATTTTAATACAATTCTAAATGTATAGTTATTTAACATAAATATTAAAGTCTTTATTATTTAATTAAGTAATAGAGGTATATATGCGTGTGTGTGTGTGTTTTACAATTTAATATAAGGGAGATATCTAATTCCTTCCATGCTTAACATGAATTTGACATGTGAAATTTAAAAAATATTTATAACAAAAAAATTATTTCAATGTCCATACTAACTAAAACACTTTTATATCAACTTTATAAGTATGAGGGAGATATGTCTTTCAATGATTAATATGAAGTTGACAAGTGTCATTTAAAAAAAATATTAATAACAAAATAATTTCAATGTCGGTCATAAATAAAATATTTCAATATCCGCCTTCATTAACATATTTTTATATGATTTATATATAAAAAGTAATTGATAGTAAAACATTTCTTATTCCACAGATATGTTCTTTCTACATTGTTTTTTTTTCGGAAAAAAAAAAGTGTTTTCTACATTCTAAAGATGTGTAATTCATTCAATGTTTAACATGGACAAGTGATATTTAGAAAAATATTAATAAACAATAAATAAAATCTTTGGACATCAACTTTATATATATATATATATATATATATATATATAACCAACTTAAGTCCATCTCATCTTTGTATCTATCATTCACTAGAGGGATCAAATTCTTCCAGGTGAAAATCTTTCCTCCTGTTAGTTCAATGGATCTAAGCTAGTCTCTTACTAGGTAGTGGATTGTCAACAATTTAGTAAAGGAGAAGGGTTGGCACTTGACCATCCTAACTTTAATCATATGTAGCTTTTACACAAAGGTACTTTAAATTTCTAGTTTTTTTTCTACAGAGGAGAGAAGTCTCATACACCAATTTGGTGTTTGGCTTGGTTGTGGCCTTAAAAATAGATTATTATTATTATTATTTATAGCTTAAGTGGACCTAATGGTTAAGAACATGTGCTTCCTCCTAAAAGATCACAAGTTCAAATCCAAAAGGAGTAGGGTATGTATACCTTGATAGACTTTGTTAAAAATATATTATTATTATTATTATTGGTGTATTCCTTACATCCACATTTCATTTCAAGGGGAGTGACATGTTCAAAATAGTACCATGCAAATGATGAACTTTCAAAATGTCCAAAATAACTCATTTTAAACCATAAATCAATGATTGACAATTAAATACATTAATAATTGATGATTAAGTAAATATAACTTTAAAAAAATTAAAAATGAAAAAATATTATCTTAAAAAAAAACTTTGAAAAAAGGTTATCACCACAAAAATCTTCTAATCCTCATACAATTTTTTTTTTTAAATAAATATCATCTTAATATTAATTTAATATTAATATATGTGAAAATGACAGATCTATAAAGATACTTTTTAAGCAACTTACAATAATTAGTAGTTCACAGTTTTGGACCACTCAACTTTACTCTTTTTTTTTATAAAAATGTAATTTTTACCATCAAATTAAATATTATATATATTATTAAGTAATATAATTGATAGATAATAGATTGCGACGACTTAAATATGCACAGAAAAAATCTATATTCCATTATTTCGTATATGTAATAAGGTGTCATATATGTTAATAAGTGGCAGAGGCCAAACCTTTAATGGCATATATGTTAAAAAAATATCATCCTTACCAAATAATTGAAAATCAAAGCTTAAACATGAAAATATTAATATATGTTTAAATAAAAGAAAATATTTTATATAGTTTAAGTAGATTTAATGATTAAAAACATATGTTTTTTAAGAGGTTATAAATTTAAATTCAAAAAATAGGGTATATATATTTTTTTAGATTTTATTAGTAAAATTTGCTAACTAAATTTTATACATCAATTTGATATCTCTCTAACCTTAAAAATATATTATTATTATTATTATTAAAAATTTGAAAAACAATAATTATATACAAAACATCCGATTAAAATTCTCATCATTGCATAGTATTGTGTATATGAGAAGTTCCATCTTGTAATAAAAGCTGAATGGCCAGGGTGGCCGGTGGCCCAGATCACTTAGGTCAGATAAACATACACGATATATCGTTGAAATAATTTGTGTGGTACCTATGAACAGAAAATAGGTGGTCGCTCTGTCTAGTTCTTTTCGTCTTCAAGTTCTGCCTGTTTTGCAGATAACGCTTGCTTTTCCTGCTCTTAACTTGTATGTATTGATGTTTTCATCCAACTGCTGTGTATGTCCGAGAAAATAGACAACACGTGTTAATGCAAAGGGTTAAAATTATTGGTTTGCCAGTAACACGTACAACGGGTGATAAATGCAAAGCCGTAAAATTTTAGTGGCTGTTCATACTTTAAATCTGGTTGGTGTCGTGTAATTGTCGATTTTGCTTTGGGGTCAATCACATTTAATCGAAGAAATTGTGGAAATAAAATGTATATGCAATTAACAGACAAACATAATGTTGGCCAACCATGTCAACTTAGTAGTTGGGTGTCATTTACTTTCTATAACTTTCATGATTGGGACGTATAAATGAGGAGAATCTGAAGAATACGAGTACAGATTATCTGCATTCCCGAAGGGTTAACATTCCACATAATCTAATTTTGTCAAGGTTCATCACGATTCCATGTAATCCAATTTCAGCAATCTTCTTCATCACGTCTACATAATCAATCAGTTTCACGTTACCTAAATATCATGATTGGATTCTACGGATTATGAATAGGTATGATGAGCAAAAAGGATAATCACAATCGAGAGGATAGGAATGAGTTCAGAAGCGAGGAGTTATGGTCACAAGGAGTTCCATTATAACTGGTAAATCATGGAAGATGGAGATTGATGCCACGAATCCCTTGAATTTTCTTTTTATCTGCCTTATTTGCGTTTGAGTTCAAATGTATTGTGAGCTGAGCGCTGGGCTGGGCAATCAACAACTTACTCAGAAGGGGAACCGTTAACCTGGTGAAAATGAGGTGCACGCTAGGTCAAGGGCAAGGAGTACAGGAAGACTTCCCCCTACCTACCTCCAAACCAAAGCTGAGAAAAGGTCTCTGGTCACCTGAAGAAGATGAGAAGCTTATCGCCTATATAGCGAACAACGGCATGGTGGGCTGCTCCTGGGGTTATGTCGCCAAGCAGGCTGGTAAGCACCCACTTCTAATTTCAATAATATTCTTCTTCTGGATCTTCTATTCAATTCAATTCAGTCAGTCTATGCGGCAGCCTACAATATGAACTCCAATGCAATAATGATAAGGTTGCTTCCATGAAATATACAGGTCTGCAGAGATGCGGAAAGAGCTGTAGGCTAAGATGGATTAACTACTTACGCCCTGGCCTTAAACGAGGTGTATTTTCAAAGCAAGAAGAGCGACTCATCATAAACTTGCAATCCATTATCGGCAACAGGTTTTTGTTTTTCTCAATTCCTGCGCCTTCTCTTCAATTACATTTTATTAATTCTTTCTTTGAATGTTCATCACATTTCATTCCCTCTCAATCTCTTGGTTAACGTCCACGACCATGCTCAGCAGGTGGTCTCAGATCGCCGCACATATACCGGGACGTACGGACAATGAGATCAAGAATTACTGGAACTCAGCCATCAAGAGGAAGCTCAAGTTGAAACACCACCTCTCCTCCTCCACCACCAACTGCAACACCAACGACAAATCAAATATACATTCCCAATCGGATCGCATTTCCAAGACCAATTCGGTGTTTTCTCGTGGAAATTATGCTCTTACGTCATCTGACTCTTCCCAGCCATATCTGGACGCCATGCCTGAAGGATGCCAGACAGCTAACAATACCTTGAATGTGGTGACCCCAGGGGAAAATCAGTTCCGTGTTCCGGGCGTATTGGAATTAAAACAGGAGCAAGTACAGGATCAAAGCGATGAGATTAACCAGCTTGTTTCCTATTTTGAAACGTGGATTAATGATACATCTACCCATACCCATCAGAGCGTCTCAAGTCATGAAGCTTTTATATCTCCGAGTCTGCAAGCTCAAGGCCTTCATACTTATAACACTGCAAAATCATCGACATGCGATGAATTAATAATAGACGCATGCAGCACTACAGTACAACCTCTTGAAGCGTCTGCCTCTGCCAATTACTCTCTGGTCTCAACCGGAATCACCATCCCTGCTGTCTTTGGACGCGAGTGCTTGAAAGCAAAAAATGAGAATGATGGATGGAGCACTAGTCATTCCTATTCAAGTGCAGATGATTGGTCTCATGTCGTCGATCCAGGAGCTTATATCACCCATGAGGCGGGAATTAGTATCGTGGAAGATTACAAGAGGCTGTATGAGAAAAATACACATCAGTCATGGCCCCTACTTAGTTTCCGCTCCCAATTTGGCGAACCAGAAATTAAATGCCCCCGTGGCCAGTCGAACGATTTTAAAGCTGCGGATGATTGCAAGCATAGCCTAGATTTCATATATGATGTAAACTTAGGCATCCCCAAGTATATTGGTAATTGCAGCAGACAGAAGAGCTATCAGTTACCACAGATCGACGGAGGAGAAGGGGATTTCAAGATAATTTCTCATGAAGAACCGAAAGCAAATCCAACTCCCACAATATTAGCAGGAGGAAGTGCACCGTTGGAGATAGAGTGTAAGGGTGTAGCCGGCCAAGTGACAGTTTGGGTAGATGATGATATCTACAGTCTCAGTACTGCAGCCGCTTCTGATCTCGATGAAATCTATTTTGGTTAAGTCACAGCACAGGGCGAGACTTATGCCTTACGCCTTCAGTTAGGTCACAGCGCGGGGCGAGGGCGAGCCTTATGCTTTAGGCTAGCAATATACGGCCTGCTATGCAGCATTCCATGTAGCAGATGTGTAAAGCAGGTGGTATATACATAGTTGGGTATACTCAGAGGTGGAATATACATAGTTACTTATACTCGAATGTATATATCAAGGTAATCCATATTCGAATTATATATCAAGGTAGGTTATCCAACGGTGTATATACCGCAATTGAATGTTGCATAGCAGGTTAACTATTGCTGGCCTTAAAACATTTTATGATGGCTAACATTAAGTATTAAGTGTTGATGTTTCTCCAGTTAACAACAGCATAGGTAAACATTCTCACAATTGAATGTGGAGTAGCAGGTTGCTTATGAATGTTGAGTAGCAGGTTGCTTACTATTGATCCTTTTTATGATGGTTAATATTAGTGTTGATATTTTTCAGTTAAATGATGGTTAATATTAGTGTTGATATTTTTCAGTTAACAGTATTAGTTAAACATTCTCTTAAATTGATCATACTGATTTGACAAAGGGAAATGACTCATTCACTCACTCATTGAACTTTGTTAGTAATGAATTGCCCAAACCTAATCTTTCATCTTACGAGAAATTTGTTTTCACAGATCTATCACTTCAAAATTCTATACTTTGGATAAATCTATCACTTCCCATTTCCTTACCTGTCAAAAGACTTCTTACAAATTTGCAAAGGTGCCTAAAACTCTGCATATCCTTGCAGTAATGGTGCTCTACAGATCGCTATAGAAATGGTTTGTTCACGTCTTCAATCTTAACGCTCGCCTTAGACATCTGTATAACATTTATAAACGCAAAATTATTAATCTTCAACCTCGTACTGTATTAATTCTTCTGTTTTTAAAAATTAAAGCAACCATGAATCCTGGTTTGTCTCCACTTTCAGCCCGTAATTGCCTCAATAGAGGCTCTCACAGTTTTAACTATCTTCATTGTGTTTGAGGCTCAATCATTCCTCCCTGATACGTGAATAAAACCTTCAAGAGACGCACTTAAACTTTCATAACACCCCCAAACACTATCAAGAGTTCTTCCATTCATTTCCACCTTTTATACCGTGTAAATTCCGAAATGCTTTGATCATTATTTTTACATGAACTTTGAACTTTGGCCAAAGCATTTTTGGAAATATATGAAGTAGATTTTTGTGAAATATATGAAGTCACAAAAATCTACTTCATATATTTAAAAAATGCTTTGGCCAAAGTTCATGTAAAAAATATTATCAAAGCATTTCGGTATATATATACAGAGGGTCTATATATATTGTTTAAATATTTTATGATACTTTCGATAATATTTTTCTAAAATGTGGTTAAGAATTTAAAAGAATTGTTCGTATTCTAAATGTTTGCTAGATATGTAAAATCCACAATTACATTATATATATCCAGAGGGTTTATATATAGTTTAAATATTTTATTATATATATACACAGAGGGTTTATAAATAATTTAAATATTTTATGATATTTCAGATAATATTTGTTTAAAATAGGGTTAAGAATTTAAAAGAATTGTTGATATTCTAAATGTTTGCTAGATATGTAAAATCCACAATCATATTAATAAAATTAGACAAAATCAAATATATTAAATTGATGTTTTTGATAATTTCAAAATTTTCTTATATAAAATATTCCTAATATATATATAAAATTATATATTGAGCATAATTATAATTAACTTTGATTGATTTTAAATTAATTATAATTAAATTTCAACAATTATGTTTAAACTATATTTATCCGCCATCACATTTGTGTTGACCCAATTGATAAAACTAAATATACTATGTAAATGTGATTGTGAATGTTGACCCAATTGATAAAACTAAATATACTATGTAAATGTGATTGTGCTATTTGATAATTTCAACATTTTCTTATATAAAATATATATTGAATATTGTTATAATTAATTTTAGTTAATTTATCCCATCACATTTGTGTTGACCTAATTGATAAAACTAAATATACTATGTAAATGTGATTGTGAATGTTGACCCAATTGATAAAACTAAATATATTATGTAAATGTGATTGTGCTATTTGATAATTTCAACATTTTTTTATATAAAATATATATTGAATATTGTTATAATTAATTTTAGTTAATTTTAGATTAATCATAATTGAAATTTAATTCAATTATAATTAACAATGACCCCATATATATAGGCGACTACATTTGTATATATTTATTGTTCACAATACTTACCATATGCAAAATGAACCATGAGAGTGATTATTGTTAACATCTTACTATAATTTTTGTTGACATTGGTGGAACAAAAACACACTTGAGCATGAGTAACCATAGTTTAGTATGTTTTAATAAAGGAATTCAAATATAATGAGAATGAGTAAGGTTCAACATAGTTAATTATACATGAATATAATTTATTAGTCCTTGTCCTTGGGGCTCAGGGACTATTAGTAATCAGTTTTTCAATTTTTGCACACAAATCAATATAAAATTACCATTTTAATCAAAGTTTTCACGAATCATACAATTTTATAACTCAAATTTTATTTTTTATCTAAATTTTTTATTTTGAGGTTTTATTTGGTCTCATATCGAGGTAAACTTAGGGCAAATTTTACATTGATCATATAAAATTACCATTTTAATCAAAGTTTTCACGAATCATACAATTTTATAACTCAAATTTTATTTTTTATCTAAATTTTTTATTTTGAGGTTTTATTTGGTCTCATATCGAGGCAAACTTAGGGCAAATTTTACATTGATGAGAAAGTTTTGAGAGAGTTTTGGATTGTAGGGATTAATGCTACACATCATGTCTAGCATTAGTTCCTAACAGTAAATGTTAGGCTTCCTCTTATATTTATTTCCTTTAATGTTTAATAGATAGTTTCTTTGATTACACGTACAAAGTGTTCTTCATGACACATTTGTGTGTCTTGTTGAACATGTCATCAAACAAGCACAACCAATCATTTATTTCATTCTCCCTTTTCTTTCTTCAAGTTGGTCGCTCCCTGATGGTTTCTACTACGGTGTCTTTGTCCAGATGGTCCGATCGCTCCCTAATGGTTTCTACTCTGATGTCTTGTCTGTCTGTGAACTACCCTTCTATTTTGTCGATTTCTTCTTATTTCTTTATTTGTTGGGTCCCTATTATGGTTTTGGTTTCTACTTGGATGTCTCACTCCCGATGGTCCTTCTGACAACTATCCTTCTGTTGTGCCAACTTCTTCATTTGTTGGGTGCATGTTTCTTCATTCATGGCTTGGAACCATTATGACCTGCAGGTGAACAAATAAATGAGTAATACTCAACATAACATTAACCTCTCATAAAATAGATTATGTCTGCAATTTGGACTTCATTTAAATATTGTATTTCTGCATTTAGAACTCATCTACACTAACATCCATTTTTTTCATTTTGAACATGAAAACAAGTGACATAACCATCAGACTGCCATCAGAAATTTCATGCAACAAGAAGCCAAAATAATCTTGTTAGAAATGGAGGTATTTATGGGGTCGAAATTTGTAGAAAATTAGACAACCATGCCTCCTACTTGTATATCTATTTGAATACATGAGAAAAGAAAGCATACAAGTCCACACACCTTCTTGTTCCAACTTCTATTCTCCTGGTTACTTATCCTATCCAATGGACCCTATAGTTAAAGCTATTTCTTTGTTGAGTGTTGACTCCCTATATATCAGCTCTGTTTGCTCCCACTATTTCTAATTGCCGTGTAAAGATGACGATCAACAATGGGAATCCGCAATGCTCATGAGAGAAGCAAAATGATCCTTCAACAGGCTAGCTAAAGGAAATTGGAAACCACCCAGGGTGGCCCTAAGCTACTAGAAGTGGCATCTTCTAACAATGCTCATATGCTCATAGTTTCATTTTACAGTTAAAGTAAATAAATTTCTATCCTGTGAAAAAAAAAAGGCCTCAAGTCTAAAAAACAAAATACAGTGCCAAACATCAGAAAAGTACAAAGCCAATTCTTGTTTGTATTACAATATTTCCATCATTTTGAGCACTAATTATGAAGAAGGAATAATTAGTTTCAATCACTTACTTGACGAAAACTAGTAGAATAAAACTGGACGAAAATAATGGAGCGAGGAAAACTAGACGACAACTAGAACTGGCCCAATTCTTTCACATGTTTCCTCTTCGACTTACCAATCGAATCGATGAAGGCCCATCCTGAACTGTCATTAGAACATCGTGTGGTATCACCGCAAATAGATATATTTCTTAGCACGTCCAGAACTGGCAACTTTTACCTAATTGGAAGCTCAGAGGAGGTTAAACCTACAACCAACAATTGGAATGTGGAATAAAAGACATACCCTTCCTTGATCCCACATACATTCTTTTTCTTTAGGGATATTAGCCTTTAGGCCATCTTCTTGAATTCTACAAGCCTTCAACCCCAGTTATTGAGGGATTGCAAAAGGACCTCACTTATTCACTATTTTTTGATAGCTTATCCATTTCTACCTTCCCCATCAATAGATTCTCCATCACTAGCTTCTCCATCGCTTCACCATCACATAGGACGATCACCAAAAGGCATCATTGTTGTATGTTGGAATGGCAAATTAGACAGCTCTAGGAGAACCAAGATCGATCTACTATTGGTGGCTTTTATCCTGCTTCTGGAACTGAATATGGAATTGAAACTAGAGACTCTACCATTGGATATGAAACTGGAGCTGTGGGTTATCGCTCTGTATATAAATCTTCACCCGTAACTGGTTTGGGTTACTGGTTCGTCCTATCTCAAAGGCTCATTACTTGTTGTGTGGATCTGGCTCAATGGTTCATTGGTTGTATCGTGAGTTTGTTAGCCTCATTTGGTTCCTTATATTAATGAATGAACCCAAAGAGAGGGTAAGGCAGGCCTATGACCAGATCGTTGAAGTACCACTATTTATTTCAGGGCCCTCACTTTCCTTTAGGTTTCTTTGTAGAGAGACAAATAAAAACCTTAAAGGACCTTCAGTATTCACCTGGTACCTGACATAGTATCTCCATCCTACCTACTAGTTGAGACACCTTCAACACAAACTCGTCAGAAGGAAGTAAGAATAAATCCCATATCACTTGCTGATATAAACAGGTTGAAATACTCCGAAACGCTTATTTCAGCAGGAATGCTCATTGGAGAGATCCATACTGATGCCAGAAAATATATTGGGCAGTGTATGGAATTTTAACTTTCTTTCCAACCTCCTCACATGGAGAAGATGGAGTAACTCCACCCTTGGAATGAATTCATTGTACATAAGATACCCAAATTGAATGGTCGTGCCCACTGTGTGAAATGGCCTTGAGCATCATGTCATCTACATCTTGGCTACTCAACATTTTCTTAGCAATCACAGTACATGTGTTCCACATTAATGAAATTTGAAGGATTAGAAAGCAATCATTAGAGTTTTGACGATTAGGGCTTTCATGTTACATAAAGAAAATATTAAGATAAATATTTTCCTACCTGTTACAGTTGATTCAGGGATGGCCGAGATGGGTTCTCCTGCCACCATGCTGAATGAAAAGGTGGGATTCCCTCCTTGGGCGAGAATCTCATATAGGTAATAGTGATAACCGACTGATGTATGGTATTACTTGTAATGCCCTATTTCCCCCAGATTGTAAATATAACTGAACTAGCCAAAGGACTATGGAAAAACTCATAAGTATGAATATGTGATGTAAATGATAGATTTAATATTATTGAATTTATTGCAGAACTG
>ML781739.1:1153594-1168512 GCA_009831015.1 Picea engelmannii
ATATATATATATATATATATATATATATATATATATATATAACTTGAATCATCAATCTTCAATAGACTTATGATTTGAATCGATTGGGAGAAAAAGAAAAGCAAGCAACTCAAGAAGTTTTTGCTAGGTAGAGAATCTTGCAGTTTTCCTTCCTGGCATGAATAGGCCAAGCATGACTCATGAAAAACGTGTGTTCCCCATTTCTATATAACTCACCCTATTCTATTATTCTCTAAGGATTCGAGCGAAAATAGGAAATAAATAAATTTAGTTTTCAAACAGATAGATAGAAGTTGGGGCATCCATGTTTTTCCACACTATTTGGCACTCAACAACATGGTACAGTATATATGGCATCAAATTCCACGAAAAATTGTTGTTACAATATTTGGTTTTTTCAAGTTGTTGCAACATAGTTAATGGTGTCAATTTTTGATTAGGAGTTTTTTCTTGACTTGTCAGCTTGGAGAGTGGAGTCAACTTGGGAGTACTCACATAGTAATAAGAAGTCATGTTCTAGTGAAATTCAGATAAATAAGGAATCATTGTCACAATGTGAGCTTTATTATATAATGCAAGTTGTGCTAAAAAAAAGTTGACTATAACTTTGAATTCTAAAACTATGACTTCATAGCATACTTCATGTGCTTTCTCTTCCTTTTCTTTCTCTTAAGAGCTCTTTTAAAACCACTCACTCTTTTGGTAGGGACTTATTCCTTCGCAACTTCCCTTATTGTACATGATAATAGTATAATCGTTAATTCAAAATTATTATATTTGATAATAGTATAATAGTTGTTTGAAAATTATTATAGTTAAAAGTCGTTTGATTATGGTTCATTAAAGTTGAGTGTTCAACTATGTACATGATTGTAAGTAATTATGATTAATCATCATTAAATATCATGGCCAATTATTTGACATATGATTAATCATCACTTTATAGTTAATTATATTTTAATGTTATTTAATTAATTATATTTTAATATCATTTAATTTAATTGAATATGATTAAGTTATAATTCATTTTTATAGATATAATATGAATTCATTTTCTTAAATGATTAAGTTATTTTATATGATTATGATTGTTTGTACGTGAGTATAATTTTCTATAGTTAACTATGATTTCATTTGTTTATAGTTAACTATGATTTCATTTGTTTATATTTGAATATGTAAGCTTTCATTTGCTTATATTTGAATATGTAAGTTATAGTTGACTATATTTCATAATTTAATGTATTGAATATATGATTTATAGTTGAGTATATTTACCATATGATTATGATAAACAATGTAGATTATAATTATCTACATTATAATTTAATAAGTTCTTTATTAATCTCTGTTTTTAGGTTTAAATTATAAAGAATGTATTAAATTATGAGAGACGATACTTAACTATTTATCATACTAGCACAGTCATATAATTGTGGTTGATTAATGTTGAAAAGTTAATAAGATGAAAAGAATCCTTAAAAGAATATATTAAATTTTATTATTGATTAACAAATAAACGGTTGAGTTTCATTTATCTGGTGTTAATATTTTTATTTATGTTAATCGCTTACATGGCAATCAATTAACTATCAAAGTAGTTTTTAAATATGATTAGGTAAATGTAAAAAATTAAACACATAAACGGATGTCTTTATAATAGCTAGAAAGTTAATGATTGAAATCACAGCCATTTATTTTGTGTCACTACTAAGAATATTCCAGCCATATTTAATCATGTCCATAGAAAATTTATTAAGCACTAAACCCCTATTAAATTTTCTCATTGTCAATAGGTACGCCTTTCGGCGTAATTAAATCATGACATCTTTTGTGCCAGTGGATAACACTAAACGTGTTGTACGAGACATCTTTACCGAGCAGACGCCCTCGCAATAGGCGCAGGTCATGTGAATCCCAGTGCTTCCTTGAATCCGGGTCTCATCTATGATGTGGGATTCGATGACTATGTGACCTTTCTGTGTAGCCTCAATTATACCAGAAAACAAATTCAAATTTTGTCAAGAAAAGCGAGCTCCTGCACCAACTTAAGCTCACAGCAACTGGGAGATCTGAACTACCCATCATTTTTTTTTGGTGTTTAATCTTCTTAGTTTAGTTCAGGTTAAGAAAATTGTGATGAACGTTGGGGAAGCCGACTCTGTATATGAGATTACAGTCGAGAGCCCTCCAAGAGTGACTATAATCGTCGAGCCGAGGGTCCTCATCTTCAAAGAGAAAAATGAGAAAGCGAGTTTTACTGTGAGATTTGAAAGAAAACTATCAACAAACATCGGATTCCAAGAGTTTGGGCAAATTTCATGGAAATGTGTGAAGTGTGGAATGCAGGATGTTTGTAGTCTGGTATCCATAGCCTAGGCGATGATCAATGAATAAACAATCTCATTGTTGAAGAAGCAGGAGTTGTTGACTCCTGTCCTTTATATAAAGCTTTTTGAAGTCTATAGGGAAGGTCTTTTCAAGCTTAAATAGTTGATAGGCATTCTCCCCTTTCAAAGTGAAATTTTTCGTTACGTCGAAAGGCGTACACCTATTGACAATGGGCACAATTAATGATCTTTTAACCTTATTTAACCTTAAACCCTAATCTGATGGCTATGCATTGAAGATGCTAGCATATTCTTAGTCGTCCTCCAAAATCAATGGGTCAGATTTATTGTTCATAAGTTTCTTGCATTTATCAAGGCATCCATTAACATGTTTACTTTTTAACATTTACCTAATCACATTAAAAATTAACTGTAAGGATATGTAATTGCCACAAGTTCCATTTATCAACCTAATGCAGCCAAACGTTTCAAATTACCATAAACGGATTACCACAGACGTTTTATATTGAGACACACGTTCTCAGCCGATACCTTTCGATGTTCTCAATCGCGAGTTAGAAGTTGTGCTAGTCATGTAATACACTCGACTCTTTGCATGGACGTCCTCATGCATGTTGAGCACATGTATCATGTTTAATACTAAATTGACATGTAATAACTTTTTTTAATGATGCCAGACATACATCCAAAAGTTAATATCCACATATTTAAATTTAATCAATTTAAATCAATTTTTATTAAATATAAATCGAATTGCACTTAAAGTGACTTTATTATTAATGATCAGTCCAGTTTCATGAGGTTTATTTATTACAGACAACTTATTTTCTTCTGAATATACACAAATATCTAGTTGATATTTGCACTGGCGAGCGTGCTTCCTTCGTGCACCAAATCAAGGAAAACATGTCATTTCTTCTAAATGTTTAGTGTGTATTTCTGAAAAACGCTTGCAATATATATACTAAAAAAGCTCATTGCAGTTGTCCCTTAATATGCAGGGACTAAGTTACTTTGCAACTATCCTTGTTATAATTCAATACAATTGATTGCATTTGGTTAAGTATTGTTTCTACCTTCAAGTATCTTTACCATGGTCGACTACATCCCATGTTCAACATGTTGATTACCACGAGCATCATTAACAATGTCAAATATAAGGGACTTATTTGATTATATTGAGCGTGGTTTTGAAAATAATTACTATTATTGATATTGGTGATTATGCTTACCATACCATGTTTGATTATGTAACTATATTTCACCTTGGGTCTCTATATTGTATTGTTGTTGGTTCTCTATATTGTTGTTTTGTTTTGGTTAATGAATAATAATAATCATAATAAAATAAAATAGTATGAATAATTTTTTATATAAATACAAATATATATATAATAGTAAATAATATGTTATTAATGGAATAAAATCCAAATGTCATAATGAATGTTTTAGTTGTAGTAATTTTATTTAACTATTTCATACATATCTAAAGTCATATATAGAAATCTTAGATCATTCTTATAAATTTATTGGTTATTTAATTCAATGCATAATTAATTCATTGCAACACATTTAACTCTTTAAGTACCTTTTTAAAAGATGGGGTATCGAAATTTATTTTCTCCTCAATTATTTCGAAACCTCTTCTCTAGACAACGATTGTCTTTTGCTCGTTAAGTGATTTTGAATGACGATTATCATGCTCAAAACAAAGTTTTGGAACAAAAGTTACAGACCCTTAATGTTTTGGGGTCCTCACTCACCATATCCGCTTCATTTCCACATGGCATCCACATGGCTCTCTATCACTTGCGTCGTCTGACATGGCATTAGCGTGGAGCCTTCCAAGTGGTGTATCGAGCCCTTTCCCTATCAGACCTTCGAAATCGACGGTTTCCATTTGATCATGTATATTCTCTGATCAATGGCCTAGATCTTCTCTCAAAGTCATTCCACGGAATTACATATCCTATGGACTCGCAACCCACCCCAACTGGCCCACTCCAATGGACGATGAAGATCTAGTCCTTATTATTATGTCAATGGTTGAGATCGAAGGAAACACCTTAAAGTTATTTCCATCGACATGGGCCTTCTCTCATCCTGTCAACAAATCGACTATTGAAATGTGTCATCTCGTAGGATACGTTAACTGCCACCTAACATTACACGTGGCCTAGCCACCTAACGTGGGATGTGGTAAACATAAACCAACATGGAGTTCTGCCTCAAAATCCTTATTCACCTTGACATGTGGCACAACACCTACCTGTCACGTGGACCAATCATTGTGTGACACATCATCATTGGGAATAAAGTTCTCCACTTAGATGTTGACACTGCTTTATTGAGCATTGGTTGGGGTCATGCCATTGGCATGTGTCCTCCTCTACTCAATGGATTATAACCAAAATCAACAGCTAGGATTTTATCTTTCTTCCTCACTGATTTATGGTCTAGATCATCCCTCAGAGTACCTCTAGTTGGATTCTAGCCTCCCTGGATCCAATGACTATCATCGACCAAGGTTACTTTCCAAGTGATTGACGACCCTTTCTCTCTCTTTGAGGTCTCTCATCATAGTGCCTCTCTGCAACTCACTTCAACTAGTGCCCCTCCGAAGAACGATATACATCTTCCCAACCTATAGATCTGATGGTTAATATTAAAGAACATATCCCCAAACTTAAAGAAAATAGGGGCTCATGCCCAATCCTCTCTACAAATTACAAGCTGAAATGTGTCAACCTTTGGGACACACTGACACCCCTCATTGGCATGATTTCACTGTGACATTATTCACCCTTTTTCTCTTCTCAAACAGGACCCAGTCCTTCAATATATGAATGAGGTTCGATCTTGACCCCGTTCCAATCAAAAGTCAAGATCATCTCTTGGAGTCCCTGCCATCGGAGCGCACTCATTCTAGTGACTCAAACCACTCTGAAAGACCACTCTGATGGATGATGTAAATCTAATCACAACACCACAATCAATGGTTGAGATTTAGGGAAACGAATTAGAGGATTTCTCACCTAATGGGCCCATTTTTGTTCCACCTACCAATTAGCTATCGATGCATGTCTCCTCTCAAGACATGTTAGGTACCACATTGGCATCCTTGTCAGCATGACATCACCGTCCCTTTCTCTAGACCTATGAAATATCTCCTCCGACGGAAGTCTAAGATTTATTTTCGGCTTTTCACCGATATATGGTCTAGATCTATTCTTAGGGTCTCCTCCAATGGACTCCCCTATCGTCCCCACATTTGGCCACTCCAATTAATGGTAGAAATCTATCCACTTACAAATCCAATGGTCAATGACTAAGGTGACCCCCTAAAGGCCTGAGTCCAATAGGGGCCCATCCTCGACCCTTTAAAAAATTAGGTACCTTCCATTCACTCTCAGTTGTCTTTCAATTAGTGGGGATTAGAACAAATAGGAACTATCACAAATGTTTACAACCCCCAAATCCTAAAGGATAACTTGAATTTGTGAATTGTCTTCATACCTCGGCTCCTCTTATTTCCCATAACCCATGGATCATAGGAGGCGATTTCAATATGATATCTTCACTCTTAGAAAAGAAAGGGGGAATCAATCGCCTGGAAAAAGGTTAAGATAGATTCAAGGAAACTCTTCAACATCTCAATCTGGTTGACTAGGATACAGTGAATGGGTTTTCTATGTGGAACAATCACAACAAAGGTCCCAACCAAATTACTTCTCATTTACATTGGTTATTTGTTTCATAATCCCGTCTTCACCTCAATTATGCTCTCGAGCCCTTGACCCTACCTTATTTGGACTCAGACCATTGGTCGGTCTGCCTAAACATAGATATCCAACCAATCCCAAAGAACGTGACCTTCCTTTTTTAATCCTTTTGGCTATCCAACCATTCTCTCTAGGAAAATTTTGAGAGTTGGTGGAATTCAACAACCATAAATTCAAGATCTCCAATGTATCGCCTACATCAATGCCTAAAAAATTTAAAACATCAAATCAGAATTTGGAAACAAACTCTCTTCAAAATAAAATTTGTTAGAGAAAATGAAACATATTTAATAAGAAATGATCACCCAAGGCCAATTAGATAACCTCATAAAGTAGGAGATAAATTTTCAAGACCAAATCTCCACCCGAGAACACCAAGAGGAATAGTTATGGCACTAAAAATCGAGAATTCAATGGTTAAAACAAGGAGAAAAGAAAAGAAAGTTTTTCCATGACTGAAAGTTACAACGTCATCACTCCAATCAAAGTACTTTGACAAGAGACTCTTAAGGAAACAAGCCAAGCCATGACAAAGACACGAAGACAAAGATAGTTCAATACTACAATGATATGATGAAAGAACCAAAACATGATAGGAAATTAACCATCATTGAAATTTTTAAACACATCTTAAATTTGATAACCAAAGAGACAAATGAAGCCTTGATGAGAGTGATATCACTTGAGGAGGTCTAACAAGTAGTCATGGATATTTCCAAAGGTAAATCTCCAGGCCTAGATGGTTTTATAATGTAATTTTTTCATGTATGTTGGTCTGTGATAAAATATGATGTATGGGAAGTTATGGAAGACTCCATAAAATTCCTCAAAGTTCTTATAGCCTTAAGTTATACCTTACTATCCCTAATCCCTATGTAGGATAAGGTAGAATATCTGAGAATATTTACACCTATATCTCTTTACAACATAATCTATAAAATATTTTCCAAAGTGATAGAAAATTGTCTTAATCCCCTTCTCCCTCTCCCAATTTCCCAAGAACAATCGGGCTTTGTGGAAGGTAGACAAATCCTCTATATTATATTATTGGTGTAAGAGTATATCCACTCCATTAATTCTTCTAGAAAGTTGGGTTTACTGATTAAATTGGATTTGTCCAAAGCTTATGACAACATTAGTTAGGATTACATGTGAAGCATCCTTTAGGGATTCGGTTTCTCCCCATTCTGGATCAAATGTATCATGTCCTTGATCTCTTCAAATTTCTTCTCCATCTTGCTAAATGGCTCGCCAACCTCCACCTTTTCCCCATCCCATACAATTCTCCAAGGTGACCCCCTTTCCCTGTTCCTTTTTATCATCATGGTGGAAGGGCTTGATAGATCAATCCAAGCAACAATGGCTCAAGGGAAATGTTAAGGACTCAACACCATGGAAGAGAGAAATCAACAATGCACCAACACTTTGTGGATGACACAATGCTAATGGAAACTCCTACCTTAATAAAAATTCTTCAAATAAAACAAGTGTTAAAGGAATTTTTGGAAGCTTCAGGAATGAAAATCAACAAATGAAAGTACAAGTTGTTATTCTTCAACACTCCCCCAATAATGAAGACATTCCTAGCTCAAACCCTAGACTTCTCCTACAATTCTCTTCCAAAGAAGTATCTAGGAGTCCCATTGGTCAACACTTCTCTCAAAAACGTTGCTTGGGAATAAATAATAGCTAAGATCAACAAAGAAATGGATAATTGGGCCTTTAGATCATTGAATCTAGCAGTTAGTCTGATACCGATAAAATCAGTCCTCCAGACTATACCCATTTATCGCTTCTCCACCATCGCAGCCCCAAAATTATTCCTTAGAGGGATAAGAAACATCCAAAGATCATTTCTCTAGGGAAGCTCAAAGGACAATAAAAATTGGGCCCTTGTATCATGGGATACGATATGAAAACCAAAATGGGCAAGAGATCTAAAACTAATGGGTACAACCCTAGGAGCCAAGTTATGGTGGAATTGGATAAAAAACAAGAATGATCAATGGGATCACCTCTTGAAAGATAAATATGCAAAGTAATAACAAGAATAAATCTTGACAAGAATGCAAATAGCTCTGCAGGGCTCACCAATTTGGAATATGGCTTGGCAAAGCCGTAGTCTGGTCCAGCAATTTTTTTTTTGGGAAATATGAAATGGAAAGTAATCCCTTTTCTAGGAAGATGTGTGGAAGTAGAGACCGCGATGGGAATACCAAGATCAAATGAAAAGAATAAAGGAAGAAATGTTAAGAAAGGGGAAAACCAAAGTATCCCACTACTCGACCCAGGAAGATGAGCACGATAAATGGCGTAAATTGATTCCCAAGGAAGAATGAAAGGGTGCCCAAAATCAAGAGCTGACATGGGTTTTTTCCATTTGGAGGGACTTAACAACCATAAATATACGAGTCTATGAGGATTCATATAAGCTTCATTGGGGATGGAAGATGAAGGGATACTTCTTAGTCAAAGAAGCTTACTAGTTGGTAGTTGGTTACCAAAATATTCCAAAGTTGAAAATTTGGAAACAAATATGGAAGAAAAAAATATGGGCAAAAGTCTCTATTTTCCTTTGGTTGTTGATCCAGAAAAAGACTCTCACCTAGGATAATCTCCATAAACGAGGCTTCATCAGCCCCTCTCGTTGTATGCTATGCCAAGTCCAATAAGAAAAAAATGAACACATGTTTAACTCCTCCCCTTTTGTTCACTATCTATGGGAACAAAGAAAGGCCTTCTTTAGAAGAAGGGGTTGCAATCGGGGATCGATCCTCTCAACCTTTGTAGAATGGCCTATATCCATTAACCAAAATCTTATTGTCAATAACAAATACTTGTGCACATGTCTCTCAAACTCTAGTGAAACCAAAGGTCTCAGCACCCGTAACTTAGTGGCATCCTCCCCAAGGATTCATTAAACTAAACTTCTATGGGGCGTCCAAAGGCAATTTCAGTCAGGTGGGTATGGGGGGTGTATTTCACAACAACAAAGATCATACCCTCAAAACACATGCACGAAAACTAGGAATTACAAGCAACAATGCAGTGAAGCTCCTAGATTTGGAAGAAGGACTTATCATTGCCAAGTAAAATGGTTATAACCAAATTATATTTGAGGGGGACTCCCTCCTCATTATAGATATGTTAAAGTGACTACACCCAGGAGCCCCTCTTTCTAAAGTAGTTTTTAGATGGTAGCTCGAAACAACATTAGAGAGGGTCCTAGAGTTAATGCAAACCATATCAGTCATCATCCCCAACCACATGAAGAGGTCAACGAACAACCTAACAGATTGGCTATCCAATGAAGTAATCCAACTGAGGAGTGCCATATGGGAAGTGGCATGGGCCCCTACCTCCATTAACAAGATGGCCTCCACCTATTAGGATCTGCCTAGGAAATGTTATACACACCTATATGGGGTGTCAGGAGAGAGAAGTGTTGTGATTCTCGATCCTAATATAGATAGGATGGAGGAACCAAGGCATACTAATAATGCCCCTAGATGGAAATTACCTTACAGGGGGGATGAGACGTCGATTGCAAGTACGAGTGAGGGTGGAAGGATATTTTACCCCAGTTGTCATAAAGAGATAATATTTGTGAGGGCTAGATATCTCGTAGAGTACAAGGATTTAATTAACACAGACAACAACCTTACCACACCTCATCCTGGACCTAACATCTTAGCTACTGAATTAAATGAAGAGGGATTCTTGATCCCTTCTCTTGAGATCCCACATGATGTAATCAAGAATCCATCACATGGAAACAAATGCCAAAGGCATATGATGGAAGTGGGATGGATCCATAGCCATAACTCATACTTAAATGAAAATTAATAGGGAAACAAGGAAGGACCTATTTTCTTATTGTTCGATGGAAAGAGGCATTGGAAAACGAAAATCGATGAAGTATGCAGGGTGGTGTAGTATCAACTCCTTGCAGAAGAAGTTAGGGAAAGTGGGAAATCATACAGATATCCAAACAGAAGGGGGGGATGAGATCCTCCCACATATGAATCAATTTTGTTCTTGGCCTATATTGTGAAGGGGGTGTTTGGTTGAAATGGAACCATGAATGGGTTATCTCCATGGTTATCGTCGAGGAGGGCACTCTCATCCAGGATCGTCCTCTCGTCATCCCCAACCTAAAGTTTTGTCCTCTTGAATCCATCACGAAGGTTTCTCTGCAGCCCATTCCTACTTTACCTCAATTCTAGCATAGTTTCAAGACCATCTGGAGGAAGCAGAGACAACCATACAACAAGAAAGAACCATGAAAATAGAGCAGGAAGTGGTAGAATTAATAATTCATTGGGTTCTGTATTTGGGAACATCAAGGGAAAGAGACACAAAGTACTAGAAGACATTGGAACTCTACTGTAACATTATAACCTCTTAGGTCAAATTTTAGAGACAAGGGAAGAGGCACAAAGCACGATGCAACTCCAGTTGGATGGTATTCACCTCACAATGCACAAAGTATTGGTATGTATTCTTCTGACAACCTCAACAATGACTCCCTCATCTCTACACAACACAGAGAATTCTTCCGCAAACCAAACTCAAGACTGATTGGTTATGCCACATGATCCTTGACTCTTGTTTTTAGTTTCCAATTTTCTTTTTTGTTGGTTATGAATTACCTTAGAAGATTCAGGCTAAAGGCCACTAGTAAGAAAGAAGTAGGAATTTTTTTTGTCTTTTTAAACAAAAATCTATGTATAAAAACAATGGTTACATAGTATGATTTGATAAACTATTGCTCTAATTCCCCAAGTGGCAGACCAATAGTAAAGGAAGATGGTTTGTATGATTTTTTTATATTTTAATAAAATTCTAAATACCATGAGCTTACAAAAAAATTAAATATTTAAACAACAGTACCTCTACCATGTAAACAATCATGATGAGTGTCACATTTTAGTCCAAACATTGTAGTGGGTTAGGACACTTACAAATTGAAGAAATAAACCTTGAACGTAAAATTAGTTTATTTTGTTTATAAATTTTCAGTAAAGAATTTGTTTTTCATATTTAATAAACTTTGATCGTAAAATTAGATTATTTTGTTTATAAATTTTGAGTAAAGAATTTGTTTTTCATATTTGTTTAGCAACTTAAGTATTTTTTATTTATTTAATGTTATCCCTTTCTTCTTGTCGTGACTATTCTCCACTTTTAAATGAGAGATTCAAACATTCTCTATTTCGGCATGTTATAAAATCAACTCCATCCTTTAAATTATTTGCGAATAGTAAAAATATTAATTATTAATGAAATTGAACCATTTAAAAATATTAATGATAAATATAAAAAATGCGAAAAATGTTATTGTTATAATAGTTTATGTACATAGACATGTTATAAAATCAACTCCATCCTTTAAATTATTTGCAAATAGTAAAAATATTAATTATTAATGAAATTTAACTATTTAAAAATAATAATATAAATATAAAAAATGTGAAAAATGTTATTGTTATAATAGTTTATGTACATAGAGTTGAATTCAAGGAGCATGAAAATTATTCTGGTCATTTACAACATCTTTGAAGAGTTTGGGAATTGATTGGGAACGTCCTCAATTGGTTGGGAACTCTTTTGGAAACTTGGGAGCTTTTGGGGAGCTTCAACATCAAGGAAATGGGAGCTTGGAAACCCCTTTGAAGAGCTTTAAATTATAATTATATTAAATTAAAATGTAAATATATTTATTCCATTATTAAGAATACATAATTTCTTACCAATAATTTCATTATATTTATTCAAAATATCACTATAAAGCTAAGACTAAACTACACTTAAATATTATTTCAAAGATTAGTTAAGTAAAAAACTTAATAACACTCACTTTATAGTTGTGAATATGCAAAACTTTTAATGCATATATGTTTTCCTTCAAGCCCAAACTAAACATGAAAGTCTAATAAATCAATACCCTATCCACAATAAGAATTTGCTCCACTATGTAATTGATATCAACCAACCATATCATTTACTTTTATTGTATATTCATATTAGAAAAGTAGTACTATTTTATTTTTTCCAATAAAAAAAAATAATGCTTCAAATTTACAAAGATGTTTAAAGTCTATATATGTAAAGTTTAATTTTAAAAAGATGTTAAAATTGTATATATGTATTTTCAAATTTGTTTATCATTTTCTAATAAAATATTTATGGATATTAAAGTTTTAGTATTGTATTAAATACATTCATATAATTATTAGCACAAATTAAATTAGCAATTTCAATATTGTAGTTGTTGTAATAGGAGAAACATTATTTGATTCACTTTCAAATTTATTGAAATAAGAGAAACATTGTTAGATTAACCTTCAATTTTATTGAAATAAGATTTTAAATGTATCAATATCTCTATACATTATAATCTAAAGTAACAATGTAATCTAAAATATTTTTTATATTTTTTTAATATATAATATTTAATATAACTTTTATATAAATTAAAAAGTTTGATTTGATTTGAAGATATTTAAATTGAATAAATTATTGGAAAATAGTGAAAAATATTAAATATTAATCATTTAAATTATTTTAAAAACTGATTTTAAATATTAAAAGTATGAAGAAAATTATTAAACTATTATTATAACTATTTACACAAAGATATAACGAAATATATATATAAACAAAAAACAAATTACATATCTCTCACCATATTGCAGTGTAAAAGGTACCTTTTAGTTTAACTAGATTATATATATATATATATATATATATATATATATAATTTAGTTGAATTAAAATGTACTTTTTATATATATATATATATATAATTTAGTTGAATTAAAATGTACTTTTTACATTTAAGTATGATGATAGATATGTAATTCCTTTTGTGTTTAAGATGAAGTTGATAAATCATATTTAAAAAAATATTTTAATGTCCATTTTTATTACAATAATTTTAGAGAAAGTAATTGAAAGTGAATTTTTTTTATTCTATCATAGATGTTTTTTATATGTAAGTATGAAAGATAAATAAATAAAATATTTTGTATGAGTCATAAATACAAATATTTTAATATAAACTTTATATATATATATATTTATAAATCAAATGGAAGTAAAAAAATTCTTATGATTAAAAGTACTTCATTTCTTTAGTGTTCAACACATATTAATTATATATAACCTCTAGATTTATCATGACACAAGAGGAATCAATTTTTTTTAAATGAAAACTTATTTTAAATTAAAAAAACAAATTTAATGTGTATATAAAATTAATAAACTTATAATAAATTATATGTATAATAAATTTATGAGTGAAATAGTATTTAGAGTTGTAACTTTAAATTTAAATAAAATCAAAATAAACATAAAAATTTATTAGAAATTTATAAATTAAGCATATACACATAATATGCTACACATCTATAATTAATGTACGTATAATAAATTATGTCATAACAAATTTGTGAGAGAGTTGTTTAGAGCTGGGTAATATTATTATTTTTATTTGAAATGAAACAATATTATTTTTTAGAATTACATGTATAGATCTGTTGGATTATGAATTTTTTTTTTTAGCTTTTCAATTATATTTTTTTTATAAAACAAATTGATAATAATTTATGGAACATTTATAATTAGGAAATTTTATAATTAAACATGAAGCTATGGAATACTCAATAACAAATAACAAGATGATATTTTCTCTTCTAAAATACTATAACTAATCTCATTTCATAATAAAATACTAAATACTAATATATTAATAATTTAATTATAAATAAATATAAATTTGATTTAAATATAAAGAAATAATTATTTAATAAATTTTTAATAGTTAATTAAAAAATATTGGTACATCTATCACTCTTCAATTCTCCTTAATGAGTATGGTATATTTCAATTTTTACACCAGGGACCTGTTGTATACTTTATACACTTAATCATGATATCTCATAAGGTAAGGTATTATGCACTTAATCATGATATCTCATAAGGTAAGGTATTCTCTCTTGTTAGGTGATGGATTGTTGACATTCAAGTAGGAGCGAGACGAATAAGAATCACCTAAAATTATAGGTGATGGATTGTTGACATTTAAGTAGGAGAGAGATGAATAGGAATCACCTCAAATTATAATTTTTGGTGTATATATTCATTTGTATATATATGTTATATCCATTCTTATTTTAAAGCATTTAAAATAATTTTTTTTAATTTTTTTTTATATAAGTAAGAGTTTATATTAAATATAAGAGTCCTTCTTAAAACCAGGATTCAGAGTACATTAACAGAGTTATTCGGTTGTAATTACTGAACTGCTCCGTAAGGAGAAACCAGTTCAGCCAACCGTATATAGCAAGTAGAAAAAACAATTTCTAACAGTGCTATAGAAAACTAGATTTTCAACTACCATGAGAGCCACTAGAACCATAGTATGGGACAAGTATAGTATAATCTGGAACATACTCGGGCAAGATGCCAGGCCAGGGTTCCTCGATGAAAGGTGTCCCTCTGGTCCATTGCATGTCCGTTGCGCCATGGCTCTTGTCTTCGGGTCCTTGGATGCTGCTATCCCTGGTGTCTGCTGCCACTGTCGAAACTGCAATGTCGTCTCCTCCTTCAATGCTTGCCAAAGTCGCCTTCTACGCAAGAGCACTCATGTCCTCTGGATTTCCTGCCTTCCCCACGGATGGCATACTTTCTTCGGTGGAAGCGTGTTGCTCACTGCTCGCCTGACCACTGGAGTTCTCGGAGGCGTCACGAGAATACTCAGGAGCGGCTGGGGGGGGAGTGG
>ML781739.1:1171578-1196380 GCA_009831015.1 Picea engelmannii
ATGACTCCAACCATAATCCTTTATGGCTAGATGAGGACCTTGTTTTATCTAATAGCTACAAAAGAAGCTCTGAAGACCTAATTGAGAATTTGTTTGGTACTGATTTGGTCAAGCTCTGCAGCTCTCAAGACCTAATAATTTGCAATGGAGTAATGAAGTGGTCAGACTCCAACCAAATGACTTGTATTCATGGACTAGGTAGTAGTGTTGTAGATTATGTGATATCTGATATCCCTGTTTCCAACCAAATAACAACTTTTGACCTTTTAAATGACCATGAGCTTGACTCTGATCATAAACCTTTAACCCAACTCTAAAATTTTCCATGCATAGGAGCATCATTGAAGAGAATTATGATAATCAAAGGAATTTGTGCTTTGACAAAAGTAAAGTTGACATTTTCTTAAAGGATTTAAATAGTAAATTAAACCTCCTAACTTATAAGGACAACATTGAAGAACTCTATCATAATTTTACAACTACCCTTTCCACTTCTCTTTCGAGGTGTCCCATAAAAATAATAATAGAACAACCAACCCTTAGTATGATAAAGAATGTAAAATTGATTGGAAATTCATTAGGGATGCCTCTAATGAG
This sequence comes from Picea engelmannii, assembly GCA_009831015.1. Taxonomy (NCBI): domain Eukaryota; kingdom Viridiplantae; phylum Streptophyta; class Pinopsida; order Pinales; family Pinaceae; genus Picea; species Picea engelmannii. The sequence goes on from ML781739.1 coordinate 1,172,176, forward strand.
CCCTTAAAACTCGATAAGATCAATACGTAAAAAGCCCTAATTAAAAGGAAAAAAAATATTATATCAATAAAAGGCAAGATCAACTTTCACAACTATACAAGTTGGATCCTAAGAAGTTCTGGAGACAAATTCTAAAATGCAATACTAAATAAAATAAGAGGATTCCCTTAACAGACTGGAATTCCTACCTTAAAAGTCTTTACGAGTTCCTTAATTCCATGGACACCATTCTTATTGTCCCTACAAAGGAAGAATTTTTTTGTTTATATGACATAGAGTTTGGGGTTAATCGACTCACAAATGGGAAAGCTAAGGACATTGAAGGCTACCAAGCTGAAATTTTTAAAATCGAAGGGCCAATCCTTATCCCTCACATACACAAGCTCTTCAATTTAGCAGTCAAGAAGGGCTTCCCTAAACCCTGGATGCAAATCCTCATTGTTCCTATTTTTTAAAATGGAGATAAAAAGATTCCCTCTAATTATAGGACCATTATAATTAACCTGATTTTAGCCAAGCTTTATGGAATTATTTTGGAAAAGAAGATTAGCATTTGGCTAGAAAGTCATGGTAAAAGAGCTAAAGTCCTGGCCAGGTTTAGGAGATATCATTCAACTGTGGACCATCTTGTTACCTTTAGGATCATTCTAGAGGAGTTCCGCAATACTAAAACTAATATTTTTTGTTGTTTTGTTGACTTTAGAAAATCTTTTGACATGGTTCCTAGGAAAAACCTTTGGAATAGGTTGTAAGAGATAAAAGTGCCTCTCGATTTGAGGGATACTACAATAAGGATGTATGAGAACGTTATTGCTAAGTTTAAAAACACTGAGGGTTGGTCAAAAGAGATTAACTGCAATATCGGAGTCAAACAAGGCTGTCCCTTGTCCCCTACCCTTTTTGGCATATACATTGATAAGTTAGAAGAATGTTTGGAAAAAGAAGGTTGTGTCAGCCCTACTCTCACTGGTATAATCATCAATCTTCTTCTTTATGTCGATGATATCGTTCTTATGGAAAGGATTCCCCATGATCTTGAAAACCAACTAAGAATCCTCAAGGATTTTTGCTCCAATATGGGTATGACTGTTAATACTAATAAGACTAAGGTCATGATTATTAAATCCAATAAGATCCTTTATGATACCGTTGTATATGACAAAAACAACTTGGAGGAAGTGAGTTCATACAAATATCTTTGAATTGATATTCACCACAAGCTCAATTGGAATTATAGCATTGAGAAAATGATTATTGGGGGATGGAAAGCTTATTATGGGCTTGAAAACAATTGTAAATCAGTTGATCTTTGGAGTTGCGATAATAAGAAACTCCTCGTTGAGACGCTTTTAACACCCATTATTCTTTATGGATGTGAAGTCTAGGGTTGTAGTATCTCTCATGAATCCTGGAGAAAGATAGAGAAAATACAAAATAATTTTATAACCTATAATCTCAAAATTAAAGGAAAAACACCCTATCCCATCCTCCTTGTAGAAACAAGCCTCTCCCCCATTGAGAGCATGGCTATGACTAGATACCTAATGTATAAGAACAAGTTAGGCAACATGGAAGACAAGAGGCTACCTAAAATTGCTTCAAAATCAAGTCATAACCACCATCGACTCAAGCGAGGATCGCATAGAGACGCTCGATCCTGGCTAAACTATTGGGGAATCATGGAAGAAACCATTTTGCAGAATAAAGATACTATTAAAAAAACGTCAAATCAAAATTTAAGGAAAAAATGTGGTGTGATAAAGACTTAGAGGAAAAAAAAAATTAAGGTATTATAAAGATGTAATCAACCCTAATCTAGAAGATCAAAATTATCTATCTGTTTTGCCTAGTGTAAAGAAAAAAATAAGCATTGCTAAGATAAGAACAAATTCTCATGAGCTCCATGGTGAAACTGGGCGTTGGTCAATTCCTAAAACGCCTTGGGATGAAAGAGTGTGTCACCTCTGTGACACTAAGAAGGTTGAAGATGAAAATCACTTTCTCTTAGATTGTCTAGCCTATACCCAAATTAGATCTCATTTTCAAAATATTTATCACACTACCAACCTTCCTAACCTCTTAACTCAACAAAAGTATCGTGATCTTGGAAATCTTCTCCTAATGCTTTTCGAGCACAAAGACAAAATTCTAAAGCATCACAAGTAATCACTTACCCTCTTAAGGTCTGATAGACCAATTAGGTCTTAGTGGACATTAATCATCATCATCACCATTATTATATTTCATTTTATAAATATTTCTATAATGTAAATAAAAATATTTAAACAATAATTAAAATTTTAATTTTATATAAATTTTTAGTAATATTTTAATAATAATTAAAATTAAAATTTTATATATTTATATAAATTTTTAATTATGATTTTTATTATATTATAATTCATTTTAAGTAATTAAAAAAATTACACATTATGATATTTAATTTTTTTAATATTTAATAAATTTAAAATTAACATAAATATATATTAATTTAAGAAAAAAAAATTATAATATAAAAATATAATATACCAATTTAATAAAGAGAGAATAATCAAGATGATAAATGACACATGGTATATATATACAAACATATATATGATTGATATACTCAAAATAATCTTGTGGTATAAGTGAAACTATGATAAATGACACACTTTACATATATGAAAAAAAAAACATATATATGATTGATATTCTCAAAATAATCTTGTGGTATAAGTGAAATTGTAGTATAAGTGAAACTATAAGATGTAGATTTTTTTGGTATTTAATTTTATTTATATAAGAAAAATAACTATCAATCATGTAGATGAATTAAATGTCTTAAGATGTAGTTAAATGTTTTAAAATGTAATTTTTTATCATTTAATTCTATGTCATGTAATGTAAAAATTTAATCTGTTTTTATGTTTGATAGTTTTAGGTGTAAATTTACATCTTAAGAAATTTGATCCCTCTCTAAGCTTGATAGTTTTAAGAGTAGCAATCTAGTTTTGAAGATGTGTCAATTATGAAGATTAAGTTGGCTAAGTGTTATGGTTGTCCATGAATTAATTTGTATATAAGTAAAATTACCAACTAGAGGGATCAAATTTATTCATGTGTAATTTTGTTTATCACGTAATTACATGTCATATATTAATTCCTTCATAGTAAATTATAAAAAATATACCTTAAGAAATTTGATCCAATGTTTGATAGCTTTAGGTTCATTTAACATTTTAGATCTTCTCAAATACACAAGTAGTTTTTTATTTTCTATTTATATATTTATATTTAGTTAAATTTTTAGTTGTAAGTTTTATTATATTATAATTAATTTAAATTCATTTTAAATAATTAAGAAAAAAATCATATATTGTGATATTCAATATTTTCAATATTTAATAAATTTTAAATTTACATCAATCCATACTAATTTAATAAAAAATAATAATTAAATAAAAAAAGGATTTGATAAAATATAGAATAGTCATCTATTTTAAATCTATCAATAAGAGGGACCAAATTTATTAAGGTGTAATTTTTTATCATTTAGACCAAATTTATTAAGGTGTAATTTTTTATCATTTAATTCCATGTTATGTATTAATTTTTTAGTATTAAATAATAAAAAATACACTTTAATAAATTTTATCTCTTTTAATACTTGATAGCGAGTTTAACATGAATCTATTTTGGTTTAATTTTTTAGATGTTGTCAATACATATGTACTTATTTATTTTTTTTTATTTTTTTTAGCATTTCTTTTAATTTTCAAGTTTTACTAATTATGAAGAAGATTAACCAAAATTACTTTGACTTAAATTTATGGTGATCTAACCAATATTTTCACAATATGATATTTAATATTTTCAATATTTAATAAAATTAAAATTAACATAAATCCATAATAATTTTATAAAAATAAATAAAAAACAAATATTCCAATTTGATAAAAGAAAGAATTAATATTCCAATTTGATAAAAGAAAGAATAGTTAAGATGACACATGACACATATTACATATGAAAAAGGGAACATATATGAAAAAATGAACATAGATATACACGTTACATATGAAAACGGGAACATATATGAAAAAATGAACATACATATGATCGATATTTTCAAAATAATCTTATGATATAAGTGAAATCTGTATCTATCAATATTAGAGGTATCAAATTTATTAAGTTGTACTTTTTTTTTAAGAATAAAAACCAAAATATAAATTTAAGGTGAATTTATGTGGTAAATTTGATCTGTGGTAATGAAATATTTGTAATGAAAACTTTTTAGTGACTATTCAAAGCTTAAGGTGATTCACTTACACAAGTTTCTTATTTATTTAATTTTCTTTTCAATATGAGTAATTCATTATTGATATCTAAATATAAGAGAGGAAGCTCTAACAAATTCTCTAGATAGTTTGCATGAATATATATAATCAATAGAAAAATATATTCTTAGAAGACAATATTCAAAGACACATATAAATAGATATATCATCCAATAATGAAAACAATCAAGACAGGATAAAGAGGTAGAAGAAAATAACAATCTTAGGAACAATATTAAAGAGCTAGAAGAAAAGCTAACTAAGAGAAATCATAGGGACAAGATTAAAGAGCTAGAATAAAATCTAATTAACAATTTATCCTTAAATATTGTGGAACACAAATTAGATATCAAACCTATCAAAGAGGAAATGAATAATATCATAAAGAGCCTTGAAACTCTCGATTTTTGGTATAAAAGAATAAAAAGATGATGACACATTAGCAAATACTCAAGGAGAAATAAAAAAATAAATCACAAATTGAAACAATTGGCCTTATAGAAGAAAAAAAGTTGGGAAAAATAATTGAACATAAATATATGTTGATTGTAGTTATGGTAAGCTCTAATGTCCATAAATATGTCATAGTTAGTAAAATTGAAATATTAAAAGGGTCTCAAATATTTATATGATGTAGTTATTTACATTTTATTTTAAAAAAAAAATTCACCTAGCTACTCTTGATGCAATTTTTTTTTTTTTGTCATTTGACATTACTTAACACCGTATCACCATACTGAATTTTAAAGCACCTCACTACTCTAATTAAAAATCGGTTTTCGCTCCATAGATATTCTTTGACTTTTCAAGGTCTTCTAAATGATGAATATTAGGCTTGCTTAGTATTGTGGAATTGAACCCTAGATGCAGATGATCCTATAGACCTCCTGCATCCCACCAACATCACCTCCAACACACAACTCGAGGAACACCTAACTCTTTCTCCCTCCACCCTCTATGCAATTTAATATCGGGTTATGCTCGAGGCTCTGAGATTTAACTTTGTGAGCCTCTCCTCTCTTATTCCAATTACACCACAGTACTATGGTGTTGCGAGTGGACATTTACATGATGCAAGCATTAAATTCCCATATATCCTTGATGCAGGAGCATCTCAAGCGAGCCAACACGGAGATAAAAGACAGCTGGAAAAGCACCTAGCGCAAATTTTGAAAATGACTTGAAACATTAATGAAGTCATCAAGTGGAGGCACACTTGTATAATGTAAAAGGACCTTGAGCGATCCGCTCTCGTCCTTAGTAGATATAAGGCATTTATAGTAGTTAATGAAGGTAGATAGAATTTAATTCTAGATTAAACAGTTTTAGAGTGCAAGAGAGAAACATGATATAGACACCCTCATTGTGTATTGTAAAAGAGATGTCAATTGAGAGCATAGATATAGAAGAGAAGAAGCAGAGAGATGTATACATGAATTCCATGTACAGAAGTTCTGGATTAATACAAAAAGGGCTTTGATTCAGACTCATGGTGTTCAAATATTCTCTGTGTATGCATTATTGAATGCTATACTCATAAATGTTTTACTCTGTCTATCATGCAATTGCTTTTATGCTATGTATGAATGATTTCTTGTTGAATGTTTGAAATCTGAGAGAAAGGGTAAGGGAGATGAGTTTCAATTGTTTCTCTATCTGAGCAAGAGTTCCTACAAGGAGTGCATTTGAATTGTCCACAAGGAGTGCATTGACAAAGGGTTTAGAGGTTTTCCCCTGAAATCTCAGATAAGATAGCTTTTGTTCTCATTCCCTCAGAAGTGCAGTCAGGCACAGGAGTCGTGCAAGGAGTGCGCGGGCCAAGTAAAGTTTCAAAGTTTGCGAACCTGAGAAATTGTTGAAGGACTACTACTGTAGGGAGTGCACAGAGTCGAAGGACTTCAATTCTTGGAAGTAATTGAAGGATTTGCCGCAAGGAGTGCATCCAGGAATCTTCTTTAAGACTCAGAGTTAGAGAAAGCTCAAGAAGGATAAATCCTTTGAAATTGTTGAAGAGAAGCACAGGAAGTTTGTGCATTAGAGCATTGAGAACGTCTCGCAAGTTTGTGACGCAGGCGGTTAAGTACCATGAAAAACACTTTGGTAAAAGGTTGCAGAAGTCCTTGAGAAGGAAGGGAACCGGACGGTCGGAATTCTCCATGGAGAATTCACAAAGTCTCGCGAATCGTCAGATCTTGTGGAGTAGCAGGGGGGGTCACAGTGAGTATTTTCAAAGGGTTCAAGCTCAAGAGAGATAGAGCCGTAGATTCAAGCCAACAAGGGTTGTTGGATTTGCTCGAGGATTTCCATTTCGGGGTTTCGTGGATTGAAGTCCCAAAATATTTTCATTAAGACTCGCGAAGTGCGAAGTCTCGAAAGGGCGAAAAGTCTAGTTGTGGGACCAGTTCCAGAAATCGTGTCGAGGGTTGACATTTCAGGATTTCAGGAAATAGAAAGTCGGGATTTCAGAGGTCATGGAGTAGAGTTGCGTGACATCGCAACTCACGAACTCACAAAAGCCTAATAGCCGAAATTGACATCGAGATTCGGGAATTCGGGGTTTGCATCGACAAGAGATTTTGGTATCAAGAGTCTCAAACTTTTGATACGCAAAAAACGTGTTGATCGTTGGATCAAGTTGGGAATCACAGTCGTTGATTTTTTTTGGTGACTGAACCTCGAAGTTCGGAAATTTGGGTTTCGAAGGTCTGCAAGATAAGACACTTGATTATGGATTCGCGAAGTCGTGAAATCCGATCTCTCGAAGTGTAAAGGGGGAATTCCTCAAGGTTATTTGTGGGTGTAGATTTCCCGAAAGGGAAATAGAAGAGCCAAGTGTTGAGAGCTCTTCGGGCCAGTGGAAGAGGAAATATCCTATGTGTGTGGACTTCCGACCTGTGGGTTGGGAGGGTTGTTTCATCTTTGGTATCAGAGCATAGAAAGGTTCTTTTCTTTTTGCAGCTGGGAAAAAAAGTTTCACCATGCCGCTGAGGAGAAGGGACAGGCAAACACCCGATCCGTCGAAGGAGAGGGAAATTCCAAGAAGAAGGGGTAGGCAGATGCCTGATCCAGCCATAGAAAGAGAAATGTGTGACTTATGCACCAGACTTGAAAACATGGAGACAACACAGAGGTGCATAGCTAATGTTGGAGATGTTAGTGAGTCTGAAAGTGAAAATGAAGCTGGACATGACGAAGAAGAAGTCATAGCAGAAGATGCAGCAAATGAACGCTTGCTTAGAGCTGTTGCAAGAATGAGTGCAAGAGCCAAGATGGAGATTCCAATTGATGAGGGAAATCTGGATGTAGAGGAGCTTCTAGATTGGATTAGAGCTTTGGATACATACTTTGACTATGAGGATGTCGAAGAGGACAAGAAATTCAAACATGTTATCACGAGATTAAAGGGACATGCAACATTGTAGTGGGATGAGCTCAAGTTGAAAAACGCTGCCAAGGTAAGCAGAAGATCAAGAGTTGGGATAGGATGATCGCAAAGATGAAGGCGAAATTCATCCCCAGATATTATCAAATTACTATGTTTAGAAGAATGCAGAACTTGAGACAGAAGCTGATGACAGTGAAGGAGTACACTAAAGAGTTCTACAGGTTGGACATCAGAGCAAGTCATCATGAAATTAATGATGAAAAAGTTGTCAGGTATATGAATGGCCCGAGATACAAAATTCAGGATGAAATGAGCATGATGTCCATCCGAATGGTGGAATATTCTCATCAGATGGATCTAAAGGTGGAAGAGAAGCTGAGCCGAAAACAAGGTCAAAGAGGCTGAGGCAGAAGTCAATCCAGGGGAAAATCAGTTGTCAAAGACAGAAATCAGAAGCCTAAAAAAGAATGGAAGAAACCTCAACCTCAAATTGAGAAAGGTGGAAGCTCACAGCGAGGGAAATATGTTGAACAATGAGGGAATATACTGACCCGAGAGGAGATTATAATGATAGTAATATTTTTCCTCGTACCAGAGGTAGAGGAAGAGGAAGAGGTGGAGTGATAAAATGCTTCATGTGTGGAAATGTCAGACACACGTCTTATGAATCTCTAGACAAAAAGAGGGAAGGTGGTGAGGCTCACATTGTCGAAGCACAAAGGTAGAGTGTTGAAGCAGAGGATGTTGAAGGCGGAAGATCACTAATGATGCGAAAATCTCTTTTGACACCAGAGAAAGAGGTGGAGAGTTCAGTCCAAAGAAACAGACTTTTTCGGACTGCTTGTAAGACCAAGGACAGGGTATGCAAAGTCATTGTGGACAATGGTAGCATAGATAATCTTGTTTCGACATAGATGGTAGAGAAGCTGGAGCTGGAAATAGTTGAACATCCAAGTCCATAAAGAATTTCATGGCTACAAAAAGGGCATCAGGTAACTGTCACTAAACAATGTTTAGTTGAATTTAAGATAGGAGGATATAATGATAAGATCTGGTGTGATTTTATTCCTATGGATGTTTGTCATTTATTGCTGGGTGGACCGGGGAAATATGATAGGAATGTGATTCATGACAGGAGAATGAACACATACACCCTAGAGAAGAATGGGAGAACTCACATGTTGCTTCCAATCAAAGATAAGGATGTGAAACCTGAAGTAAGTAACATTGTACTTCTCATGAGTGGGAAGGAACTTCTTACAAAGGTTAAGAACAAGGAGGAACCGCAATTCATTGTGGTCAGGAAGCCAAAGATTGTTTTAACCAACATAAGGGTAGATGATTTACCAGAAGAGGTTCAGGAACTGCTGGAAGAGTTCGCTGACATAGTAGTGGAAGAACTACCTCGTTCGTTGCCACCGATTAGAAGTATAAGGCATCACATTGATCTCATATCGGGAGCTAGTTTGCTAAGCAAATCCACATACAGATTGATGCCGCAGGAGAATGAAGAGGTCAAAAGACACGTCCAGGATTTGTTGGACAAAGGTTTGGTCAGGGAAAGCTTGAGTCAGTGTGTTGTTCCGACAATACTCAGTCCGAAGAAAGACGGAGGATGGAGGATGTGTACTGACTTGAGGGAGATTAACAAGATAACCATCAGGTATAGATTTCCATTGCCAAGGATGGATGATCTGATGGATTTCTTGAGTGGAGAAAAATATTTTTCGAAGATTGAGTTGAAAATAAATTATCACCAGATTCGCATGAGAGAAGGTGACGAATGGAAGATAGCATTCAAAAACAATGAAGGGTTATATGAATGGCTTGTTATTCCATTTGGTTTAACAAACACACCGAGTAATTTCATGATATTGATGAATGAATCCCTGAAGGATTTCATCGGAAAATTTGTTATCGTATATCTTGATGATATACTGATTTTCAGCAAAACAGAAGCTAAACATCTGGAACATTTGGCTACAGTGATGAAGAGGCTACAGCAGGAGAAGCTGCTGATAAACATGAAGAAATCCTCATTCATGAAGATGGAGCTCATTTATTTGGGGTTTGTTATTTCTGCAGATAAGTTGAGGATGGATCCAGATAAGGTGGATGTAATCAAGAATTGGCCATCACTGAAGAATATCTTTGAGGTGAGAAGTTTTCACAGATTGGCTAGTTTCTACCAAACATTCATTAGAAATTTCAGTGGAATTAGTGCACCGATGATGGACACATTGAAGAAGAGACACAAATCTTTTCACTGGACAGAAGAGGCTAAGAAGAGTTTTAATCTGTTGAAGAGGAAAATCACGGAACAACCAATTCTAGTGTTGCCTGATTTCCAAAAGACATTTCAAGTGAAATGCGATGCAAGTGGATTTGCAATAGGGGAAATCTTGACTCAAGAAGATAGGGCGATAGCATACTTTAGTGAAAATTTGAATGAAGCGAAAGTGAAATACTCCACTTATGACAAGGAATTCTATGCTATTATACAGGCATTGAAGAAATGGAGACATTACTTGATCCCGAAGGAGTTTGTCTTATACAATGACAATCATGCATTGAAATTTGTGACTCAATAGGAGAAGTTGAATCAAAGACATGTAAAATGGGTTCAATATATGCAAAATTTCACTTTTGTGATTAAACATATTTCTGGTATTGCTAACAAAGTTGTTGATGTTTTGAGCAGGAAGTGTTTTCTATTGCAGGAGTTCAGAGTCGAAAAGTTGGGTTTTGATGATCTCAGGGAGATGTATCAAGTTGATCCAGATTTTAAAGAGGCGTACGAAGTAGCTGAGAATCCAATTCTCAGAGATAGAAGCCAATGTGCAGAATACATGATCTAGGAAGGATTACTATTTAAAGGTAATGAGCTTTGTATTCCAAAAGGCTCCATGAGGGAGAATTTGCTGAAGGAGAAACATAGTGGAGGATTGGCCAGACATTTCAGTCATGACAAGACGTTCGCAAAGTTGAATGAGTCATATTTTTGGCCAGGAATGTGAGCAGACGTCAAAAGATTTGTGGACAGATGCAGAATCTGCCAACATTCGAAAGGTAAGAGGCAGAATGCAAGATTTTATCAACCATTTCCCATACCTAAGAAGTCATGGGATGTAGTTAGCATGGACATCATATTGGGGTTGCCAAGAACACAAAGAAGGTTTGACTCAATCTTTGTGGTGGTGGATATATTTTCCAAAATGCAACACTTCATTCCATGTCAGAAAACCAGTGACGCAACTCGCATTGCAAATCTAATTTTCAAAGAAGTCATTCGACTTCATGGCTTGCCAAGAAGTGATGCAGGAGAATCTCAAGCGAGCCAGTGTGGAGATAAAATATAGCTGGAAAAGCACCAAGCAAAAATTTTGAAAATGTCTTGAAAACATTAATGAAGTGATCAAGTGAAGGCACACTTGTATAATCTAAAAGGACCTTGAGCAATTCACTCTCGTCCTTAGTAGGTAGAAGGCATTTATAATAGTTAATGCAAGTAGATAGAATTTAATGCGTAGATTAGACAGTTTAGAATGAAAGAGGGAAACAGAATATAGACACCCTCATTGTGTATTGTAACATAGAAGAGGATGCCAATTGAGAGCATAGAGAATAGAAGAGAAGGAGCAGAGAGCTGTGTAGCAAAATTCCATGTACAAAAGTTCTGGATTAATACAAGAAGGCTTTGATTCAGACTCATGGTGTTCAAATATTCTCTGTGTATGCATTTTTGAATGTTATGCTCATGAATGTTTTACTCCTTCTGTCATACAATTGCTTTTATGCTATGCATGAATGATCTGTTGTTGAATGTTTGAAATATGAGAGGAAAGGGTAAAGGAATGAGTTTCAATTGTTTCTCTATTTGAGCAAGAGTTCCTGCAAGGAGTGCAGTTGAATTGTCTGCAAGGAGTGCATTGACAAAGGGTTCAGAGGTTTGTCTCTGAAATCTTAGATAGGGTAGCTTTTGTTCTCATTCACACAGAAGTGTAAGTTAAGCGCATGAGCCGTGCAAGGTGTGCATAGGCTGAGTAGAGTTTTAGGTTTTGTAACCTGAATGACTTGTTGAGAGACTGTTGTTTTAGGTGTGCATAGAGTTGAAGGGAGTTCAACACTTGAAAGTGTTTGAAGGTTTTCCGCAAGGAGTGAGAGAAAGAGTTTTTTTGAAAGACTCGAAGTCGAGGAAAGGCTCAGAAAGATTTGAACCTTTGAAGGGTTCGAAGGGAGGCAAGAGGCCAAGTACCTTGAAAAATTGAAGGAAGGCATAGCGACGTTGTGCCACAGTAGGACAAGTTCCATGGACAGAGATACTTTGTTTAGTTGTGCAGAAGTTCTCAAGGGAAGAGACAGATGATCTAAATTCTCTAAAGAGAATTTGTGAAGTCCCACCAGCTGTCAGATCTCGCAGAAGAGTAGGGCAGTTATGATGAGTGTTTTCGAGGGATTCAAGATTAGAAGAAGTAGAGCCATTGGATTTCCCCGCGGATTTATATTTCGGGGTTTCGTGAGTTGAAGTCCCTAAATATTTGGATCAGGACTCGCGAAATCACGAAGTGTGAAGCCCCGAAGGGCTGAAAGGAGCATGTGGGCCATAGGTATCGACAGGGCTGACAGGTGGCGCATTATCAGCATGGAAGTCAATTTCGTTGACCATTTTGGGGTTTCGTGGGGTGAAGTCCCGAAATCTTCACATCAGGATTCATGAAATCGTGAAGTCCGAAATCTCGATGGAATGAAGAGATGTTGAAAAGTCAATCTTGTGAGCACATCAAAGTTTCAGAAATTTGGGTTTCGAGGGTCTAAGAAACAAGGTTCTTGACCATCGGATTCACGAAATCGTGAAGTTCGATCTCCTGAAGTATAAAGGGGGAAATTTATTGAAGTTATTTGTGGGTGTAAATTTCCTGAAAGGGAAAATAGAAGAACCAATTGTTAAGATCTCTTCGGGTCAGTGGAAGAGGAAAGATCCTGCGTCATCTTTGGTATCAAAGCGCAGAAAGGTTTCTTTGCTTTCTGTAGTAGGCAAAAGGAGAATTCACCATGCCACTGAGAAGAAGGGACATGCAAACACCTGATCTACTAGAGGACAGGGAAATGTAGAGAAGAAGGGGTAGGCAGATGCCTGATCCAGCCATGGCAAAAGTGATGCGTGATTTACATGCCAGACTTGAGGACATGGAGACAACACAGAGGCGCACAGTCGGTGCTGGGGATATTAGTGATTCCGAAAGTGAAATTGAAGCTAAACATGAAGGGGAAGAATTTGCAGCTGAAGATGCAACAAACAAACACCTAATTAGGGCTATTGCAAGAATGGGTGCAAGAGTGAAAATGGACATTCTAGTTTATGAGGGAAATTTGGATGCAGAGGAGCTTCTAGACTGGATTAGATCTCTGGACACATACTTTGACTATGAAGATGTCAAAGAGGAAAAGAAGGTCAAACATGTTGTCATGAGATTAAAGGGACATGCAACACTGTGGTGGGATGAGCTACAAGATGACAGACACTGCAAGGGCAAGTAGAAGATCAAAAGTTTGGATAGGATGATCACAAAGATGAAGGAAAAATTCATTCCTAGGGATTATCAAATTACTCTGTTTCGAAGAATGAAAAACTTGAGACAGAAGATGATGACAGTAAAGGAATATACTGAAGAATTCTACAGACTAAACATCAGGGTAGTTCATTGAGAACGCGATGATGAAAATGTTTCCAGGTACATGAATGGCCTGAGATACAAAAATCAAGACGAGATGAGCATGATAACCATACGAACGGTGGAAGATTCTTATCAGATGGCTCTAAAAGCTGAAGAGAAGTTGAGCCAAAAACAAGATCAAAGAGGCCAAGGAAGAAGTCAACCCAAAGGCAAATCAGTTGCCTAGAATAAAAATCAGAAAACCAAGGAGGACCGGAAGAAACCTCAGAATCAAACTAAGAGAACTGGAAGCTCACAGCGAGGGCAATATGCTGAACAGAGAGGGAATCATACCGAACGGAGAGGAGATTATGCTGATAATAATATTTTTCCTCGTACCAGAGGTAGAGGAAGAGGAAGAGGAAGAGGTGGAGTAATAACATGCTTCACATGCGGAAAGGCTGGAAAAAAGTCTTATGAGTGTCCAGATAAAAAGAAACAAGGTGGAGAGACTCACATCGCCGAAGCATAGAGGCAAAATATTGAGGTAGAAGATGTTGAAGGTGGAAGATCACTGATGATGCGAAAATCTCTTTTGACACTAGAGAAGGAGGTGGAGAGCTTAGTCCAAAGAAACAAACTTTTCTGGACTGCTTGCAAGACCAAGGACAGGGTATGAAAGGTCATTGTGGATAGTGGTAGCACAGATAATCTTGTTTCTACAAAGATGGTAGAAAATTTGGAGCTGGAGACGATTAATCATCCAAGTCCATATAGAGTTTCATGGCTACAAAAAGGACATCAGGTAACTATCACTATACAATGTTTAGTTGAATTTAAGATAGGAGGATATAACGATAAGATATTTTGTGATGTTATTCCTATGGATGTTTGTCATCTATTGTTGGGTAGACCATGGAAATATGAAAAGAATGTTATTCATGATGGGAGGATGAACACATACACCCTAGAGAAGAATGGGAGAACTCACATGTTGCTTCTAATCAAGGATAAGGAGGTGAAATCTAAAGTAAGAAACACTGTACTTCTCATGAGTAGGAAGGAACTTCTTACAGAGGTTAAGAAGAAGGAGGATCCACAATTCATTGTGGTCAGGAAGCCTAGAATTGTTTTGACCAGCACAAGAGTGGATGATTTACCAGAAGAGGTTCAAGAACTGCTGGAAGAGTTCGCTGACATAGTAGTGGATGAACTGCCTTGTTCATTGCCACCGATTAGAAGTGTAATTCATCACAATGACCTCATACCTAGAGCTAGTTTTCCAAACAAAGACGCGTACAGATTGACGCCACAGGAGAATGAAGAGGTCAAACGACAAGTCCAGGGTTTTTTGGACAAAGGTTTGGTTAGGGAAAGCTTGAGTCCATGTGTTGTTCCAACAATACTTAGTCCGAAGAAAGATGGAGGCTGGAGGATGTGTACTGACTTGAGGGAAATTGACAAGATAACCATTAGGTATAGATTTCCATTGCCAAGGATGAACGATCTGATGGATTGCTTGAGTGGAGAATTTTTTTTTTCAACGATTGATTTGAAGAGTGGTTATCACCAAATTCGCATGAGAGAAGGTGATGAATGGAAGATAGCATTCAAAACCAATGAAGGGTTGTATTAATGGCTTGTTATGCTGTTTGTCTTAACGAATGCACCAATTACTTTCATGAGGTTGATGAACTAAGTCCTAAGGGAGGTCATCGAAAAATTTGTC
The DNA here is from genome assembly GCA_009831015.1 of Picea engelmannii. Classification (NCBI taxonomy): domain Eukaryota; kingdom Viridiplantae; phylum Streptophyta; class Pinopsida; order Pinales; family Pinaceae; genus Picea; species Picea engelmannii. The sequence goes on from ML781739.1 coordinate 1,187,266, forward strand.
ATTGGGTATCTGGATGACATACTAATTTTCAGTAAAAGAGTGGCAGAGCATCTGAAACATTTGGCTATAGTGATGAAGAGGTTACAACATGAGAAGTTCTTGATAAACATGAAGAAGTCCTCATTCATGAAGACAAAGCTCATTTATTTGGGGTTCATTATTTCTGCAGATAAGTTGAGGATGGATCCAGATAAAGTGTAGGTGATCAAGAATTGGCCATCACCGAAGAGTATATTTGAGGTGAGAAGTTTTCACGGATTGGCTAGTTTCTACCAAAAGTTCATTAGAAATTTCAGTGGAATTAGTGCATCAATGATGGATACAGTGAAGAAGAGACATAAGTCTTTTCAATGGATAGAAGAGGCTGAGAAAAGCTTCAATTTGTTGAAGAAGAAAATTACGGAACAACCAATTTTGGTGTTGCTGGATTTCAAAAAGACATTTCAAGCAAAATGCGATGCAAGTGGGTTTGCAATAGGGGCAGTCTTGAGTCAAGAAGATAAGCCGGTAGCATACTTCAGTGAGAAGCTGAATGAAGCGAAAGTGAAATACTCCACTTATGATAAGGATTTATATGCTATTATACAAACATTGAAGAAATGGAGACATTACTTAATTCCCAAGGAATTTGTCTTATACAGTGATAATCATGCTTTGCAATTTGTGACTCAGCAGGAAAAGTTGAATCAAAGACATGTAAAATGGGTTGAATATATGCAAAATTTCACTTTTGTGATTAAACATATTTCTGGTACTGCTAACAAAGTTGTTGATGCTTTGAGCAGGAAGTGTTTTCTACTACAGGAGTTCAGGGTCAAAACGTTGGGTTTTGATGATCTCAGGGACATGTACAGGGATAATCCAGATTTTAAAGAAGTGTATGAAGCAGATGAGAATCCAATTCTCAGGGATAGAAGCCAATGGGCAGAATATATGATCCAAGATGGATTGTTATTCAAGGGTAATCAACTTTGTATTCCAAAATGCTCCACGAGGGGGAATTTGCTGAAGGAGAAACACAGTGGAGGATTGGTCGGGCACTTTGGTCATGAAAAGACGTTCGCAAAGTTGAATGAGTCATATTTTTGGCCAGGAATGCGAGCAGACGTCAAAATGTTCATGGAAAGATGTATAATTTGCCAGCATTCGAAGGGAAAGGGACATAATGCAGGGTTTTATCAACCATTACCCATACCTGAGAGGCCATGGGATGTAGCCAGCATGGATTTCATATTGAGGTTGCCAAGAACACAGAGAGGGTTTGAATCAATCTTTGTGGTGGTGGATAGATTTTCCAGGATGGCACATTTCATTCCATGTCAGAAAACCAGTGACGCAACTCACATTGTGAACCTGTTTTTCAAAGAAGTCATTCGACTTCATGGCTTGCCAAGGAGCATAGTTTCGAATAAAGACACTAAGTTCGTAGGACACTTCTGGAGGACCTTATGGAACAAGATGGGAACTAACTTATTGTTTAGTTCGGATTATCATCCTCATATGGATGGACAGACAGAAGTGGTGAACAGAAGTATGGGAGACTTGCTGAGAAGCTTGGTGACAGAACACCAGAGCCAATGGGACAATATTCTACCATAGGAATAATTTTGTTATAATGATTTAATCAATAGAAGCAGAGGGAAGATTCCATTTCAGATTGTCTATGGGATGCAACTGAGAGGAATTTCTGAGTTGAGAGATTCAGAACAGACTGCAACTAGGAGTGCTAGTGCAGAATATTTCGCAGAGGCAATGAAGGAACTTCACATCCAGGTGAAGGAGCGATTGCAGAGTTCAAGCCAGGAATATAAGCACAGAGCAGATCAACACAGAAGACAACTTCAATTTGAGGTTGGTGACTTGATTCTAGTACATTTGAGAAAGGAAAGGTTCCCGAGAGGAACATATAATAAACTGAAAATGAAGAAAATCGGACCATGTAAGGTCTTGAATAAATTTGGGGCAAATGCTTATGAGATTGAATTACCCGATGGGTTCGGAATTTCTCCGATATTCAATATATTAGATTTGTACCCATATAAATATAAGGAAACAGGGACAAGAAATGAGCAGCCAGAGGTCCATTCAACAAAACAGATTCCAGTTGCAGAAAAGTCGCAGATGGAGTGCATACTGGAGAAAAAGAGTCAGCAAGAAGACCAGGGGAAATAAATACTTTGAGTATTTGGTCAGATGGAAAGGCCATCCAGTTGAAGATGCCAGCTGGGAGAACGAAGTAGATATCCAAAGGCATGGGCAGACCGTGCGTCGGCTCATGGACAGGAGCCCATGAAAATTTTCAGGCAAGGGAGTATGATGCAGGATCATCTCAAGCGAGCTAGTGCGGAAATAAAATATAGTTGGAAAAGCGCCCAACACAAATTTTGAAAATGTCTTAAAAACATTAATGAATTCATCAAGTGAAGGCACACTTGTATAATGTAAAAGGAAATTGAGCAATTCACTCTCGTCCTTAGTAGGTAGAAGGCATTTATAATAGTTAATGCAAGTAGATAGAATTTAATGCATAGATTAGATAGTTTAGAATGAAAGAGGGAAACAAAATATAGACACCCTCATTGTGTATTGTAACATAGAAGAGGATGCCAATTGAGAGCATAGATCATAGAAGAGAAGGAGCAGAGAGTTGTGTAGCCGAATTCCATGTACAAAAGTTCTGGATTAATACAAGAAGGCTTTGATTCAGACTCATGGTGTTCAAATATTCTCTGTGTATGCATTTTTGAATGTTATGCTCATGAATGTTTTACTCTTTATGTCATGCAATTTCTTTTATGATATGTATGAATGATTTCTTGTTGAATGTTTGAAATCTGAGAGGAAAGGGTAAAGGAATGAGTTTCAATTGTTTCTCTATCTGAGCAAGAGTTCCTGCAAGGAGTGCAATTGAATTGTCCACAAGGAGTGCGTTGACAAAGGGTTCGGAGGTTTGTCTCTAAAATCTCAGATAGGGTAGCTTTTTCTCTCATTCACACAGAAGTGTAAGTTAAGTGCAGGAGCCGTGCAAGGTGTGCGCAGGTTGAGTAGAGTTTCAAGTTTTGTAACCTGAATGACTTGTTGAGAGACTGCTATTGTAGGTGTGTGCAAAGTCGAAGGGAGTTCAACACTTTAAAGTGTTTGAAGGTTTGCCACAAGGAGTGTGAGCAGGAGTTTTTTTGAAAGACATAAAGTCAAGGAAAGGCTCAAAAGGATTTGAACCTTCAAAGGGGTCGAAGGTAGGAAAGAGGCCAAGTACCTTGAAAAATTGAAGGAAGGCGTAGTGACGTCGTGCCGCAATAGGACAAGTTCCACAGAGAGACATACATTGTTTAGTTGTGCAGAAGTTATAAAGGGAAGAGATGGACGATCGAAATTCTCTGAAGAGAATTTGTGAAGTCCCGCCAACCGTCAGATCTCGCAGAAGCAGGGTAGTTACGACGAGTTTTTTCGAGGGATTCAAGATCAGGAGAAGTAGAGCCATTGGATTTACCCATGGATTTCTATTTTGGGGTTTTGTGAGTTGAAGTCCTGAAATCTTTGCATCAGGACTCATGAAATCACAAAGTGTGAAGTCCTGAAGGGACAAAAGGAGCCTGTGGGACAGAGGAATCGGTAGGGCAGATAGGTGGTGCACTATCAGCATGGAAGTCAATTTTATTGACCATTTAGGGGTTTCGTGGGGTGAAGTCCTGAAATCTTCGCAGCAGGATTCGCGAAATCGCTAAGTCTGAAATCCCGATGGAATGAAGAGTTGCTGAAAAGTCAATCTTGCAAGAACATCGGAGTTTCAGAAATTTTGGTTTCAAGGGTGTAAGAAACAAGGTGCTTGACCACCGGATTCGGGAAATCATGAAGTCCGATCTCTCAAAGTATAAAGGGGGAAATTTCTCGAAGTTATTTGTGGGTGCAGATTTCCCGAAAGGGAAAATAGAAGAGCCAATTGTTAAGAGCTCTTCAGGCCAATGGAAGAGGAAAGATCTTATGTATGTGGACTTCTGACCTGCGGGTTGGGAGGGCTACGTCAAGAAGCATAGTTTCGGATTGAGATACTAATTTTGTAGGACACTTCTGGAGAACCTTATGGAAGAACCTGGGAACAAACTTGTCGTTTAGTTTAGCTTATCATCCTCAGACGAATGGACAAATAGAAGTGGTGAACAGGAGTCTGGGAGACTTGCTGAGAAGCTTGGTGACAGAACACCACATCCAGTGGGATAACATATTACCATAGGCAGAGTTTGCTTATAACGATTCCATTAATAGAAGCATGGGGCAGAGTCTGTTTCAGATTGTCTATGGCATGCAGCCGAGAGGAATTTATGAGTTGAGGGATTCAGAACAGACTGTGACTAGGAGTGCTAGTGCAGAAGATTTCGCAAAGGCAATGAAGGAACTTCACAGCCAGGTGAAGGAGCGATTGCAACATTCAAACCAAGAATATAAATGAAAGATAGATCAACGCAGAAGAGAACTTCAATTTGAATTTGGCGATTTGATCCTTGCACATTTGAGAAAGGAAAGGTTCCCGAGAGGAACATATAATAAACTAAAAATGAAGAAAATCGGACCATGCAAGGTCTTGAAGAAATTTGGGGCAAATGCTTACGAGATTGAATTACCTGATGGGATTGGAATTTCTCTGATATTCAATGTCTCGGATTTGTACCCATATAAAGTTGAGGAAGCAGGGACATGAAATGAACAGCGAGAGATTCAGTGGAAAAAACAAATGCCAATTGCAGAAAAGCCGCAAATGGAGTGCATATTAGACAAAAGAGTTGGTAAGAAGACCAGGCGAAAGCAATACTTTGAGTATTTGGTCAAATGGAAAGGCCATCCAGTTGAATATTCCAGCTGGGAGAACGAGGCAGAGATCTAGAGGCATGAACAGACTGTGCGCGAGCTCATGGACAGGAGCCCATGAAAATTTTCAAGCAAGGGAGTATGATGCAGGAGCATCTCAAGTGAGCCAGCGCAAAGTTAAAAGACAGCTGGAAAAGCACCCAGTGCAAATTTTGAAAATGACTTGAAACATTAATGAAGTCATCAAGTGGAGGCACACTTGTATAATGTAAAAGGACCTTGAGCAATCCGCTCTCATCCTTAGTAGATAGAAGGCATTTATAGTAGTTAATGAAGGTAGATAGAATTAATTCTAGATTAGACAGTTTTAGAGCACAAGAGGGAAACAAGATATAGACACCCTCATTGTGTATTGTAAAAGAGATGTCAATTGAGAGCATAGATATAGTAGAGAAGAAGTAGAGAGCTATATAGACGAATTCCATGTACAAAAGTTCTGGATTAATACAAAAAGGGCTTTGATTCAGACTCATGGTGTTCAAATATTCTCTGTGTGTGCATTATTGAATGTCATGATCATAAATGCTTTACTCTCTCTATCATGCAATTGCTTTTATGCTATGTATGAACGATTTCTTGTTGAATGTTTGAAATCTGAGAGGAAGGGTAAGGGAGATGAGTTTCAATTGTTTCTTTATCTGAGCAAGAGTTCCTACAAGGAGTGCAGTTGAATTGCCTGAAAGGAGTGCATTGACAAAGGGTTCATAGGTTTGACCCTGAGAGCTCAGATAAGATAGCTTTTGTTCTCATTCCCTCAGAAGTGAAGCCAGGCACAGGAGCCATGCAAGGAGTGCACGGGCCGAGTAAAGTTTCATAGTTTGCGAACCTAAGAAATTGTTGAAGGACTACTGCTGCAGGGAGTGCGTAGAGTCGAAGGACTTCAATTCTTGGAAGTAATTGAAGGATTTGCCACAAGGAGTGCATGCAGGAATCTTTTTTAAGACTCAGAGTTAGAGAAAGCTCAGGAAGGATAAAGCCTTCGAAATTGTTGAAGAGAAGCACAGGAAGTTTGTGCATTGGAGCATTGAGAAGGTCTCGGAAGTATGTGTCGCAAGCGGTTAAGTACCATGAAAAACACTTTGGTAAAAGGTTGCAGAAGTCCTTGAGAAGGAAGGGAACCAAACGGTCGGAATTCTCCATGGAGAATTCGCGAAGTCCCGCGAACTGTCAGATCTCGCGGAGTAGCAGGGGGGTCATGGTGAGTATTTTCAAAGGGTTCAAGCTCAGGAGAGACAGAGCCATAGATTCAAGCAAACAAGGGCCGTTGGATTTGCCGGAGGATTTCCATTTCGGGGTTTCATGGATTGAAGTCTCGAAATATTTACATTAAGACTCGCGAAGTGCGAAGTCCCGAAAGGGCGAAAAGTCTAGTTGTGGGACCAGCACCAGAAATCGTGTCGAGGGTTGACATTTTGAGATTTAGGGAAATAGAAAGCCGAGATTTCGGAGGTCGTGGAGAAGATTTGCATGACATTGCAACACGTGAACTCACGAAATCCGAATAGCCAAAATTGACATTGGGATTTGGGAATTCATGGTTTGCATCGACAAGAGATTTTGGTGTCGAGAGTCTCGAACTTCCGATAAGCGAAAAATGCGCCGACCATTGGATCAAGCGGGGAATCATAGCTGTTGATTTATTTTGGTGACCGAACCTCAGAGTTCATAAATTCGGGTTTCAAAGGTTTGCGGGATAAGACACTTGATTACGGATTCGCGAAATCGCAAAATCTGATCTCCCAAAGTGTAAAGGGGGAATTCCTCAAGGTTATTTGTGGGTGCATATTTCCCGAAAGGGAAATAGAAGAGCCATGTGTTGAGAGCTCTTCGGGCCAATAGAAGAGGAAAGATCATGTGTGTGTGGACTTCCGACCTGCAGGTTGGGAGGGTTGCATCACTCCTCCCTTACCATCTCAAAGAACCTCCACTTTTCTCTCATAATGCTCAGCCTTTGGATCCCTCTCTTGCTTCTTCTCAATCAACCTTCTTCATGCACTTGGATCTCCCCCGACAACCTTGTGCTGGCATTCTCCATCGGTCTTCTCCTGCTCTTGTTCCAACCCTGCATCAACATACACACACTGCACTAGACTCCCACTATGCCTAGATGAATGCATGCAACTCCCCGCCTAGGGAGAGGGGGGCGAGGAGGTCGATCGACATGCTAACACTCTCAACCTATCATTGTATGTAAGGAAGGTTACGAGCGCTCAGTCCCATGCTCCATTAGGAAAATGTTGGACGAATGGGAGAAGGAGATGACCAATTACCATATGGAAACCCAACGCATGCAGAGGCATTGCATAAGCTACTGGACAATAAAAAATTTGTTGGCTTGCGCCCTCCTCAGTCTTCCCTATTTATTCATTCAGAGTCCCTCCAACTCACCTTGGTATACTAGTTCCCAAGTTGTGCCTTTGGATGGCCATCATGACAACCTGGTGCCCTCAGACATCACCTGCAAGCAGACAACAAAAATTCAGTTGTTCAAATAGGTAGATCAAGCGAGCGACACCCAGATTTCTCCCCCCATGTGGAAAGTCCATTGCAGTGACATTCCTTCCCCATCCTCCTTCCTTAAGTACACATGAGTTCCAACCAGGGAATAAAAATCGAGCTCTACTAGCTCCTCTAGTGATGACGACATCGACTGTGTTAGGTTTCCGGTGACCGAAGAAATCCCCCTCGATGGACTTCCTCCTTAATTCTATCACTCTTGTCTTTTATCAGTTTCCTATGTTTGATTCAATCATAGTTTTGTTTACACTGAATTACACTCTGGAAAGACATCATGTTGTTTTTAAGAACATGGTTTTCCTCCATGGGAAGGCCTGTTTTTTCCAAGTTTTTGACAGGCTGGTTTCCTAGTAAGGGAAGACCTAGACTTAAAACTCTACAACTTTCTCTCTGATTTTCCTTTTTTTATTTTACCATTGTTCTCTTGATTGTATTATTACTGTATTATTAATGAATTAGCTCAGGAATTTACAAAAAAAAAGTATTGTGGAATTGAGAATGCATTAGAAACTTACAATCATCGTCTAAATGTGAATCATCATTGGTTTCTAAATGTGAAACATTAATTGTAGTTTTAATCTAAAGGGTTATGAAGCCACTTGAAATAAGTTAATAACCATGATGATTTTATGATATTTTTAACCACTCATGTAGGACCAAAATGACCATTTTTTAAGATTTTGATCATAGAATAACAGAATACCCTTTTTCTACCAACCCATTTAACTTACCACCGTTAATAATGGAAATATAATTAATAAATAATGTTAATTTTGGTAACAAATATATATTTCTCTCCCTATCATCCCTTCACTTTATATTGTTCTATTTTGACATTTAACACATTTATACTTTATATTGTTATACCTTGACATTTGACACATTTATACATATAATTTATTTATTTTATCTATTTCCCTTAAAACATGCTTTTTATAGTATACTATGATGGTAGAAGTGTAATTCTTTTTGTTTTCAAGATGGATTTTATAGGTGGTATCAACTTTATATATATAATAAAAGTAATTGAAATTTAAAAAAATATCATTCCATCCATTGGTATTTTTTTGCATGTAAGTATGAAAGAGATAACGAAATAAATTATTTTTTGTTGGCTATAAATGAAATATTTCAATGTCCTAATTCAATAAAATATTTCAATGTCAACTTTATATATATCCATAAAGCAATTGAAAGAAAAAAAATCTTATGGTTAAAACAACATTTCAATATTTTAATATTGTGTTATTCAATATAAGGGAGTTGTATAATTTCTTCCATGCTCAACAGATGGTATATATATTAGATTTCATTTTCAAAATATTTGTCACACTACCAACCTTCCTAACCCCTTAACTCAACAAAAGCATGGTGATCTTGGAAAGCTTCTCTTAATCCTTTTTGAGTAAGGTCGAATAGACCAATTCTATCTTAGTGGACGTTAATCATCAACATTATATATATATATATATATATATATATATATATATATATAGATAGATAGATAGATAGATAGATAGATAGATAGATAGATAGATATAGTAAATCCATCTTAGTTCTAGATCTTCATGTCATGAGAGGAATGAAGTCACGTGTAATTCTTTTTGTTTTCAAGATGGATTTTATAGGTGGTATCAACTTTATATATATAATAAAAGTAATTGAAATTTAAAAAAATATCATTCCATCCATTGGTATTTTTTTGCATGTAAGTATGAAAGAGATAACGAAATAA
>ML781739.1:1197139-1208222 GCA_009831015.1 Picea engelmannii
TAGATAGATAGATAGATAGATAGATAGATAGATAGATAGATAGATAGATAGATATAGTAAATCCATCTTAGTTCTAGATCTTCATGTCATGAGAGGAATGAAGTCACGTTAGATAAAATCTTATTTTAAATTAAAAAAACTTGTGAAAACATTTGCAAGGAATTTGATCCCTCTCTATACATAATAAATACAAAATTAAAATAAATCTAATATATAAAGTTAATAGATTTACAATAAATTATGCATATAATAAATTTGTGAAACATTTTTTTAAATTATAGATGTAAATTTTGTTAGGTTTTTGATAAAAAAAAATAATGTGGTGAACGTTTTTAATTTTCCTTCAACTAATTTATGAGAGATTTTGTGAAGTTATGAAATTTTCAATAACAAGATGCCATTTTCTCTTATAAAACACCAATAATTAAATTTAATAAAATACTAAATAATAATAATTATAAAACACCAATAATTAAATTTAATAAAACACTAAAACGCTAATATATATTAAGTAATAATAATTATAAACAAATATAATTTTGGTTTAAATATAAATAAATAGTTATTTAAACATCAATTTTTTTAATAATTGATTAGGAAAAGTTGGTAGAAGTATCTATCATTATTCGATTCTTCTTAACGAGTATGGCATATTTCAATTTTGACACAAGGGACATGTATCCTTTTTACACTTAATCATAATATGTGACAAGGTATTCCATTTCGTGTTAGGTGGTGGATGGTTGACATTGAAATGGGAGAGGAGAAAGAACCACTTCAAATTTTGATTTTTTTTGGTTCATTTTCCTTACATTGATTTTTATTCAAACTTTAAAATAATTTATTTTAAACTCCAAATTTATGATTAATAATATATTAACTTTTTCTTTATATCAATTTCTATGCCAAACGGTTTAAAATAACTTATTTTAAACTCCAAATCTATGATTACAATAGGTGTTAACCTTTTCCTTACATCGATTTCTATGCCAAACGGTCTAAAATAACTTATTTTAAACTCCAAATCTATATGATTACAATAGGTGTTAACCTTTTCCTTACATCGATTTCCATGCCAAACTGTCTAAAATAACTTATTTTAAACTCCAAATCTATGATTACAATAGGTGTATTTGTTTTGACATGTATGTAACATAAAATTAATTTGAAAATTAAAACTATTAATTTTATTTAAAAATATTATAATAATAATAATAATAATTTATTTTTAAAGTTATAGTTAAGTTAAATATTAAATTAGTGTATGAGATTTTTTTGTTTGTGAGATAATGAACCCTTTCACTCAACGATTTGATTGATAAAATTTACGGAAGTATACATACCTTACTCCAACCCAATAATCTACAAAGATAATAAAATCATTATTATTATAATTGAATCCCCTCATCTTCTCTTATAACTACTTATAACTAATGAAGCCTAGTTACTCCCTTCTTATTTTGTAAGACACTTAAATATAAAGAAGCTTTTTGAACACATGGCTAAATAGATAAATACCTTGTAACAACGTTATCACGTATGTGTAAAAAGGTGCCCATCTCTACGTGTTACACATATAGCTTCGAAAATATCATATATCATTTTAAGTGTTGCAATTATTAAATATATATAAATAATAAATAATACTAAATAATAAACAAATTTAAATACTAAATAATAGAAAATATTTTAAATAATAAACAAATTTAACACCTAAACATTGATAAACATATTTAATACTATGAATTTGAATTTAAGAATTAATACTAAATTAAGAATTTAAGAATTATGAGAAAATATTTTAATTATTAAATAATAAACAAATTTAACACCTAAACATGGATAAACATTTTTAATACTATGAATTTAAGAATTAATATTAAATTAAGAATTAAGAATTTAAGAATTAATATTAAATTAAGAATTAAGAGTTTAGGAATTAATATTAAATTAATAATTTAAAAATTAATAATAATTTTGACAAAATTAAAAAAAAAAAACATACAATTACATAAAATTAATAATTAATAATTTTTATTTGATATTTAAATTAATAATAATTTTGACCAAATTAAAAAAAAAAAAATTTAATTAATTGGATACATAAAATTAATAACAATACAATTACATAAAATTAATAATAAATAATTTTGATTTGATATTTAAATTAATAATAATTTTGATCAAATTGAAAAAAATAATAATAAAATTAATTAATTAATTGGATACATAAAATTAATAATAAATTATTAATTTTACAACATACAAATATCTAGGAATTGATATTCACCACAAGCTTAATTGGAATTATAGCATTGAGAAAATGATTATTGGGGGATGGAAAGTTTATTATGTGCTTGAAAACAATTGTAAATCAGTTGATCTTTGGAGTTGGGATAAGAAGAAACTCCTCTTTCAGACTCTTATTACACCTGTTATTCTTTATGGATGTGAAGCCAGGGGCTCGTGAATCTTGGAGAAAGATAGGAAACAAGCCTCTCTCCCATTGAGAGCATGGCTATGACTAGATACCTAATGTATAAGAACAGGTTGAACAACATGGAAGACAAGAGGCTACCTAAAATTGCTTCAAAATCAAGTCATAACCACCATCCCCAGTCTTGGCTAAACTATTGGGGAATCATGGAAGAAACTGTCAAATCAAAATTTAAGGAAAAAATGTGGTGTGATAAAGAGTTAGAGGAAAAAAGAAAATTAAGGTATTATAAAGATGTAATCAACCCTAATCTAGAAGATCAAAATTATCTATACGTTTTGCCAAATGTAAGGAAAAAAATAAACATTGCTAAGATAAGAACAAATTCTCACGAGCTCCATAGTGAAACTGGTCGTTGGTCAATTCCTAAAACGCCAATTCCTAAAACGCCATGGGATGAAAGAGTGTGTCACCTTTGTGACACTAAGAAGGTTGAAGATGAAAACAAATTTCTAAAGAATCACAAGTAATCACTTACCCTCTTAAGATCCGATATACCAATTAGGTCTTAGTGGAAGTTAATCATCATCATCATTTTGATTGATATTTAAATTTTTTGATAAAATGATATTATATTTCATTTTATAAATATTGTTATAATTCATTCATTTAATTCATGTAAAGCCCTTCCTTTTAAGTAGTGGGATGATTGATAAATTGTTTACTCTATTTTAAACTAATTTTTGATGAAATGATATTATATTTCATTTTATAAATTTATTTATTTAATTCATGTAAGGCTCTTTCTTTTAAGTAGTGGGATGAGTAATAAATTCTTTGCTCTACTTTAAACTGGCAAGATTGGTGTATGAAATTCTCTTATTTGAATTTTAATAATAATTTTAATTATATTTTTATATATTCATATAATTTTTTAACTTTTAATTTTATTATATTATAATTAATTTAAATTTATTTCAATAATTAAAAAAAATAACTCTTTAATATTTTATGTATTTAATAAATTTAAAATTAATAAATAAATTAATCAATATACTGATTTTAAAAAAATAGAAAATAACACACTTTACATATGTAAAAAAAACATACATATAATTGGTATTCTCAAAATAATATTGTGTTGTAAGTGAAATTAGGATAAATCCATTTTAAACTTGAACTACTAGGAGAATTAAATTTATTAAGGTATATTTTTTTAATTTTTTCATATTAAATTATAAAAAAAACACCTTAATAAATTATCACTCTAAAAACAAATAGGTTGTGATTATCTTTTTTCAAAATATGATTTTTTTGGATTTTTAAGAGCTCCTAATTACTAAAATGACTTAGTGTTATGGTTGATCGTGAAAAAACATAAACACATGATAAATGCAAAGTAATACATAAATTTCACAGGTAGTATAAACATTTTCACCCATATTTATATTCGTAGAATTCCAATAAAAAAAATTGCCATAACCTGAAAAGTTTACACAACACCTAAATTCCAAATACATAAATTTAAACATTTTCACCCAGATTTATATTTGTAGAATTCCAATAAAAAATGCCATGACCTGAAAAGTTTATACTACACATAACTTCCATCCGTGCTCATACTTCATTTATATCTGGTTGGTTGGTGTCGTCTTGATTGTCGATTTCACGTTCAGGTAAATCACATTTACGGGAAGAAAAATGGAAATAACATGCAGGTATGTCGGATTAATCAATTAATTAACAAACACGATGTTTATTGTGGTAGGTGGGTATTATCTGCACTTTTGGGATTTCATCATTGGCTGTTATAAATTCTGAAGAATCGTGGCTATAGATTATCTGGACTCATGTAACGAAAAAATTCCCTATAATCTATCCAGAATTAACTATACCGATACAGATCGTACCCAATTATCATTATTGGGTTGGAGTAGAAAGGAGAACCATCAAGTTTACGCGGAATCATTATGACCAATCCAATGATTGCTCAAATTTACACGACCAATACAATGATTGCTGGACAGGATAGGAATGATTTCATCCAAACGGGAGTAGGTTTAGTAATTTTTTTTTTCGGAGTTTTACTTTTCTGTTAAAAAAATGAACTTGAATTTGGTTAGATTTTTAGGGATAGTCTGACTTTTGCATGGACAGGTTAGGAATGATTTCATCCAAACGGGAGTAGGTTTAGTAATTGTTTTTTCAGAGTTTTACTTTTCAGTTAAAAAAATGAACTTGAATCTGGTTAGATTTTTATGGATAATTTGACTTTTGCATAGATAAAAGTTTTATACATTTTCAAACTTAATTCCAGAAATTTTGTCTTATTTTAAAACCAACTTAAATACTTAAAAATTAAAATTCTGAATTGAAATTTAAAAACAAAACGCCTGAAAAATACTCAAAAACTAAAATTCTGAATTGAAATTTAAAAACAAGACACCTGATAAATACTGTAAAAGTAAGTCCTCGAAGAGAAGATTGCTCCCGAGTTAACCCACTCCCAGTCCTCGAAAAAAATTGCTCGAAAAAAATTGCTCCCGAGTTAGCGATAGCCCACTCCCATCCAAAGAAGGAGAGTTATGGTGATTTTATCATGAAATACGGTTGAGAAAACAAATAATTGGTAAAACATGGGTGATGGAGAATGATGCCACGATTCCTGCGGCTTTTTTTTTCTGTCTTATTTGCCTTGGCGTTTAAATACAATGCGCACTGAGTTCTCGGCTGGGCAACTCACTCAGGGGAACAACTAGCGTGGTGACAATGAGGTGCAGGCAAGGGGAAGGGGAAGAGGTACGCGAAGGCTTAACCCAGCCGTTTTCCAAACCAAAGCTGAGAAAAGGGCTCTGGTCACCTGAAGAAGATGAGAAGCTTATCGCCTATATCATGAACAACCGCATGCTGGACTGTTCCTGGGCTTCTGTCGCCAAGCAGGCTGGTAAGCGCACACTTTTACTCTAATTTCAGTAACTGCCTCCTTCCTGATCTTTTATTCAATTCAATACAGTCTATGCGACAGCCTACAATATCTACTTCAATGCAATAATGATAAGGTTTCTGCCATGCAATTACAGGTCTGCAGAGATGCGGAAAAAGCTGTAGGCTGAGATGGATTAACTACTTACGCCCTGGCCTTAAACGAGGCGCATTTTCACGCCACGAAGAGCGACTCATCATGAACTTGCAATCCATTATGGGAAACAGGTTTCTGTTTTTCTCCACTCCCGCACCTCATCTTTATTCTCATTTCATTAATCCTTTCTTTGACAAATACTTCTCGATCTCTTGATTAACTTCTACAACGATGCACAGCAGGTGGTCTCAGATTGCCGCACATATGCCGGGACGCACAGACAATGAGATCAAGAATTACTGGAACTCGGCCATCAAGAAGAAGCTCAAGTTGAAACACCACCTCTCCTCCTCCACCACCAACTGCAACACCGACGCCAAATCTAATATCCCTGACCGATCCCATCGCATATCCCATACGAATTCAGCGTTTTCTCATGCTTATGATACTCCTGCGTCATTGAGCTCTGCCCAGCCCTACTCGAACGCCATGCCTGAAGGATACCAGACACCTAAGAACACCTTCAATGTACTGACGAATGGGGAAAATCAGTTGTGTGTTCCGGGTGTATTGGAATTAAAACAGGAGCAAGTACAGGATCAAAATGATGAGATTAACCAGCTGATTTCCTATTTTGAGATCCTTAATGATACTGCTACCCATACAAATGACAGCGTCTCAAGTCATGCAGATTTTATATCTCCGAGTCAGCAAGCAAAAGTCCTTACAGAGTCCTGCAAGACTACAATACCACCTCTTGAAGGGTCTGACTCTGCCAATTACTCTCTGGGCTCAACTGGAATCACCATCCCTGCTGTCACTGAACGCGACTGCTTGAAAAAACAATATGAGAATGACAGATGGAGAACTAGTCATTGCTGTTCAAATGCAAGTGATGGGTTTCATGTCGCCGATCCAGAAGCTTATACCGTTCATAAGGCGGAAGATTACAAGAGCCTGTATGAGAAAACTACCCATCAGGCATCTCCCCCGCTTAGTTTTCGCTCCCAATTTGCTTCACCAGCAATTAAATGGCCCCCTGGTCAGTCTAACGAGTTTCAGTCTGAGAATGATTGCAGGGATGACCTAAATTTGAGAAATGATGTAAACTTGGGCATCCCCAAGTATATTGATATTTATTGCAGAAAGAAGAACTATCAGTTGCCTCATATCGACGGAGGGGTCGGCAATCAATGGGATTTCTCAACAATTCCTCATGAAGAAACGGACGCGAATCCAATTCCCACAATATTAGCGGGAGGAGGAAGCGGACTGTTCCAGATTGAGTGTAAGGTTGGAGCCGACCAAGTTACAGGTTGGGCATATGATGGGATCTACAATCTCAATACTGCCGCTGCTTCTGATTTCGATCAAATCTATTTTAGTTAGGTGATTCACGGACTGAGCGGTTATGTATTTCTGAGAAATCCTGCCCTGTTCTGAGTGTCGTCTCAGATTTTGGCTCAAAACTTTCGAAATATATCCGGAGCTTTTCCAAAAATCTATCCCTTCAAATTTCCGTATATGTCAGATTATGCTTCTGAACATTGAAGCGATAGAGTTTTTTACAAAAATCTATCCCTTCAAATATACCTAAAGTTTTTTACAGAAATACATGTAAGAATATTTCTTAAAGACAATTCCACAAATAGTTCTACTAAGGTCTGTTGACGTCTTCAATGTAGATGCATATAACATTTATGAATGAAAAATAATTAATTTTCCATGTCTTACTGTATTTCTGGTTTTGTCGGTTGACTCTTCAATGCAGATGCAGATAACATTTATGAATGAAAAATAATTATTTTGCCATCTCTTACTGTATTTCTTGTTTTGTCATTGGAACTTACAGCAACTATTAATCCTGTTATATCTCCGTTCTCGGCCTATGAGTGCTCAATAGAACTTAGCCAAATTCTGACATCAATTCTTAACTATTTATCTTGATTGTGTATTGTTCTTGGTAGACGATACCTTAATACGGCATACTTTAACATTTCATAACACCGGTATAAACACTTGTGAATATTTTTTACATTTTTTTTTCGAAAACTCTACTGTATAGATTATATAAACCTACTGTTACTGTTTAGATTATTTTAAAAAATCAAATTTTATAAAACACAATTTCATAATCAAAACTTCCATAATAATATAAAATTTCAATTTACAATAGAAATATTATTAGACGTAACCACTCATGCTATCACATTAATTTTATTTTTTTTGGGATAAAAATTGTATAAGCAGTTTTCGAACAATATCATTTTAAGTTTCCTGGTGAATTTTTGTGAATTTTTTGTTTGTTTAATTTTTTTTTGAATATATAAATAGATTCAATCTTTTTTTTTTGAATATATAAATAAATTCAACCCCTAAAAAATTTATAGAGCACACAAATTATACAAATTTAACAACTAAAATCTATAATTCAAATAATTTCTAACAAAACAAAACTTTAATTCTAATTAATGAAACCACATAAAAGTAATATAAAAATAATGATATATCTTAATTTAATATATATTATTTCTAATTAATAAAACCACATAAAACTGATGATATATCTTGGTTTAGTATATAAATATATAATGCTTTTTAATTTAAAATGTATTTTGCTAAAGCTTTTTTAACATATATGAAGTATCCTTTTAAGAAAGGTGTTATCTAAAACTAGATATATTATGTGGATGTGGTTATGTTCGTATATTTAAAAAACGATGTTAATCCTATGAATTAACATAGCCTCATCCACATAATATATGTAGCTTTAGATAATACATTTCTTAAAAGATACTTCATATATGTTAAAAAAGGTTTATCGTAATATCAACTAACATAACCACATCCACATAATATACATAATATATAGATTTAGATAAGACATTTCTTAGAAAGATACTTTATAAATGAAAAAACTTTAATCAAATACATTTTAAATTAGCTTATTCACTGAACCAAGATATATCATCACTTTTATGCGTTTTCATTATTTAGAATTTAAATAGATATTATAAAATATCTTTCAAATTCCAAAGCATAAGAAGGCATTCGATGTGGTAGGGAGGTGGTTTTCTATCTCTCACGTTATAGATAGGATTGTAACAATAAATATTTTAGGTGATCATAGTTAGTAGTATTTTTAGTTCTCACGTTATATATAGGATTGTAACAATAAATATTTTAGGTGATCATAGTTAGTAGTATTTTTAGTTGAGTAAAATTACCTACATTTATATTGTATTTATTGTTGATTATAATTGAGTATATTTTTATATGATTTATTGTTGATTATAATTGAGTATAGGTATTATTAACTTTATAAAGTTGGTTATATTGTAATTTTATAAAAGAAACCAAAGTATAAGTTTTCATAATTACAAGGCATGGATCATGCAACATCACAAATAATATGGAGAGATGACATAATTGTAGAGTAGAGAGGCGTATTTGGAATGTATATGGTGAAGGTGAGGGTCTCTATAAGTCTAGGTCTATATTTAAATCTAAGGAGAAGCTCTTGGAGAATTGGAGGAGATCAAAGGCCTTCTCAATAAGGATGTCATCTTAGGCCGAGACGAAGGGGACATTACTTGGAGGTCTTTAGACTATATTGAAAGGGTCTCAAAACAATGCTCTGGCAAGATTGGTTAAGAAAGTAAAGGGGCTGATGTGAGAGGTGTGAAGGCATATCTTGTGGGCAAGGAAAGGACATCTCAAACCTAAATTTTTCCATCCTAAGAGTCAAGTCTATTGGTAAAAAGGGCACAGGTTGCTTGCGTGATGAGGTATGTCTGAAAGGGAGGAGAGTCAAAGACATAGAAGTTGGAGGTTTTGTAAGAAAGGTCATGAGAAATGCATTACCCTTGATAATTAAATAGGGGTTTTAGAGCTAGAAGGTCAAGGAATTGAGAATTTGATAGGGTCAAACTAGCTATCTAAAAAGGATCTTTTTTTTTTTTTTTGGGGGGGGGAGGGGGGCGAGTCTTGGATAGTAGGGAGATTCAGACATAAAAGAAGGTAGTCGACAAGAAGTAGAAGTATATGTGTATAATGTCAAATAAAGAATGGGTTAAAATGGTCCTTGGTGGAGATATAGGGATGGAAGTTGTATTAAGGTTGGAAAAATTCCTTACACATCATTTTATGGGAAGACAAGTTAATGAAGAAACCTTAAAGGTTTGGATGGAGAAAATGGGTTGACAATATTAAGGAATATACCTAAATCCCATATTATGATCGGTGGTTGGCTATTTTTTGAGTTCAAATCAACGAAGGATGCTATGAAAATATAGAGAAAGAAATTCTTTTGGGGCCCCTTGATTTTATCTCTTAAACATTGGAAACTAGGGTTTGAACCAAGAGACAAACCTCTCTCACGTAATCGGTATTGGCATTGATGTTGGGTCTTTGTATGGAAATCTAGAGGAAAGTCAATATAGCAACACTAGGTAATTTCCTAGGTAAGTTCATATCCTTACAGGAATATTTATGGAATCAAATGGAAAAAATAATTATCAAAATATCAGTGGAATTTGACCCATGCAAAGGTTTTATGATAGAAATAGGTGTCAAATGAGGGAATTAGAAACATGTCTAGAGATTTTCCTATTGGAATATTATGCATCCCAATTGTCTCTAAATATAGACAGAAGAAAATGGTAAGTAATCTGAGAGAGGAAGTTTTTTTTTCACATATTTACCTTTCTCATTTAGGTAACTATCTAGAACCAAGATAAGGAAATCAGTAAGTAAGGAATAACAGATTGAAAACAAAGCATAATGTATTGAAATAATCCAAAATGTGATCCATGTAGATATTGGTGGCCACCCACCTATTCCAACTGCCTCATCTTGACAGTTTTTAGTTCAACATGTTCTTCTGTAATTCTTTGTAATTGTGGGTTCTACACTTCTGGGGTTATCTGAAGCCCTACACAGCTTCCAGGTGGATATTGGTGTCCTACCCCCTAATCTAAATGGCCTACTTTTGAATTTTTCATGTGAGTACATCTTTTGAACTTCTAGGGCCGTTTTGGGGCCCTAAACAATGTTTTTCTGGCTTTCCATAGTCAAACTGTAAATGACGTCAAGGTTTGATGGCAGAATGTGTAGTTCTTGAAAAGACATTTCCAACGAGATATCACATGCCTAAAACAAAGTTTGTATGAAAAATTTACGACCCCAGGAAGTTGAGGTACCAACTTACCCATCGGGGCCCACATAACTTTTGGGGTTTCATCTCCTACGGTTACGTTTTTGGATGTCTAGAGTTTTAGCATCAATGGGTAATGTTAAAAATTCCTCTCGAATCCCATTGTAATCATTATGCTCATACAGATTTGCGTAGCAGCCACATCTCTTCTCAGACATAGCCACCACCATTCGAGCAAGTTGTTTTCAATTCTACAGTTTTACAGTTTCAACCTATTTTATTTATTCAATAGAAGTTATTGTTCACTGGATATATGTTTTTGTTCTCCGTATCTTTGTGTTATTTGTTGGATTTTCTTTATTTATAGAGCATTAGTTTTACTAGTGTTCTTTTACTTCGTTATCATTAACAT
>ML781739.1:1221360-1244699 GCA_009831015.1 Picea engelmannii
CTCGATCGGAGCCGTTGATTGGAGAAGGGACACGTGGCGTGAGATCCCTGAGGATCGGGATTCGGCATTCGGCGTTTCCAGAGGCAAGAGTCACATACTCTTTGAAATCGCGACCAACGATTTCCTGAATCAACGGGAGCCATCGATCATCGGAGCGACAGGTGGCATGAATCCTGAGAGATCGGGTTTTCGGCATTGGGGGAATGGCGAGGTAAGAGGTTTGTGTCCCGTGAAATCACGAGTTGCGATTTCCCAAATTAACGGGAGCCATCGATCATCGGAGGGACAGGTGGCATCAGATCCCGGATATCGGGGTTCGACATTTCGGGGTTTCCGGCACCAAAAGAAACTTGTACCACGGATTCGCGATCCGCGAAATCCCGAAGAGGACGTGGAAAGGTGGGACCCCAAGACAGAGTGGGAGGGACAGGTGTCATCGGCGTTTGACGCATCGGGATATCGGAGATCGGGGAGCAAGAGTTTCGTGCATTGTGGAATCGCGAAACGCGATTTCCCGATAAGGCCTGTGGGCCACAGTAGGGGGTTAGTGGAGACTAGCTGTCAATGATCAGGAGGCATATAGGGGATCGGCATATCGGGAAATCCACAGACGTGGAATGATGCATTTTGAATCCGCGAACCCCGAAACCCTGACGGGAGGTTTGAATATGGTCACGGGCAGAGGCCACATGGACCCTCGTATAGGTCGGAGGGGCTAGTGCCTAAGGCGCCTCGGGTTTTTGATGCTTGAAACTCCGACAGGAAGGTGAGGCTGTGGTCTCATGGAGAATGGTCGTATGGACCACGGGGCATAGCCAGAGGGGCTAAGGCCAGCAAAGGAGCTCATCGGAGATCGGGAGTTGGAGAGTACAGTGACTCTCGACAACAAGAAGGGAAAAACCCCGAACCCCGATAGTGACTCGGGGATACCCACGGTTAGTTGCAGAGGTCGTGTGGGTGAATGAGAAGGACCTGTGGACTGGGATTTTCACAGCAGCGATCCCAGCAGGGAATATAAGGAGCCGCTTCGGCTCGAAGGGAGAGGAACAGAGCGATCCTGTGAGCAGGGTGTGCATGCAGGGACCCTGCGGGGTGCATGTGGAACTCGTTTGCATTAGCATTCAAGGATGAGTAATGAATCGAGTCAAAAATATACTGGGAGTCCTTCAACTCCCATACCCACTATAGTTAATGGTACTCCTTCGACACCTTCAACCACAATGGTTTTAGTGTCGAAAGTTCCTATCATCACTCCTATCCGTCCTATAGTGAATACTCAACCTATAGCCACGAACCCTTTTGGGTCCCTTTGTCACTCATCAGGCTACAATATTTAGTCCATCCCTATGACCTCTAGCCCTCTTTCTTATGGTATGTTGAATTTCACATCGCATATTTTATCCTCCATCCCAACATCTACTCTGAATACTAGTATTGGACTTGGGGACATGGATCCTCCACATACTCCATTTTCAATTGGTGGTGCTTATATCCCCAAAATGACTCCTACAGTTGGAGTCCTTCCTCCTTTTCACCCTGGGTCTAATCCTTGTCCTAATGCCTCCAGATGGAGTAGCCAACTTGGCAGACAAGCTATTTCTTATGGTCCTTCCTTTACACATACCTCCTCTATATCGATTCTGAATAACACATTTGACATGACGAATCCACCTTTATCCTCCATATTTACACCTGGAGGAGGTCAGTTTCATACCCTGGGAAACCCCCAACCTGGAGCCACTCTAGGTGGGGGAAGTTTTTACAACCCTCATAATAACATTCCTACTAGAATGGTTCCCAACCAACCCCTCATGAATCAGTTTGGAGGAGGGTCTTACAATCTCAGACAGGGCCATGGTGCATACCAAAAACCTAGATGGGTTGTGATCCCCCAACAAAAATCTTTCCACGGAGCTTGGGGAAGATGTCGCAACCCCATCTCCCTTTTCTTGTCACGCTCAATATGCCAAAATTGTCTAGATTGATGAATGGCCATGTGCATCATGATCTGACATGGCTCCCTGTCCCCACCAAGCTTCCTTCAGATATTCCAAAATTCGAAGGCAAGTCTACTGAGGATCCTGGTGATCATGTCACCACTTTTCACCTTTGGTTCTCTTCAAACTCCATTAATCATGATTCTATTCATTTAAATATTGTTTCAATGCACCCTCATAGGGGTTTGAGTGAAATGGTTTATAGAGCTACCAGGGGAGACGTACGAAAATTTTAATCATATGGTTTTAGTCTTCCTCAACCACTTCCAATTGTTGGTTCACTATGATGCTGGCGTAGAACTTCTATCGTCCTTTCATTAGGAAAAATACACCCTTATCTCGGATCACATCCAAGAGTGGCATAGACGGAAGAGGTTGATCAAGGCCTACACACCCTCATAATTCCTTCTATAGTGGTTCCTTAAGTCTCTACAGCCTTATATTTCTAAGGATGTTTCTACATATGGGGTTACATCCAAGGAAGGAGCTATTTTTAAATCCTAGCAGTTAGATATTATATATGCTGAGTATGGGATGTTATACGAGATTATTCCAAATGCACCAAGGTCAAACTATGACCCTAGACAAAATCATGGGCCTCATGTTGATGGCATTGTAGGTTGTGCCAATGCAAAATATGCAGACTCGGTAACAAGCCATTTGAAAGATTTGTCTTGAAACCAATCTGTAGGAGGGTCCACTTCGTCTGTGTCATCCACTCCCACTCAGTTGGTAGATGTACATTATGTGCATTCATCGACTAACTCGAATGGTAACCAACAACCAAGAGGGAAAACAAATAAAGGATGTAGTAACAATCATAAGGGTGGGAAGAATAATACTAAACCCAAGGACAACGGTAATAATGAGAAGTCAAATAATAATGTTGGTGGGGGAAAGAAAGAAAGGAGGAAGGTGAAGTTTCCCTTCAAGATTTGTATAGACAACCACCTTACTCACTTATGCCCCAAATTTATAGAAGCGGCAAGGATTTTATCTCTACTTCCCACTGTGCTGACTAATCCTTTTCCACATAATCAACACATGGCCTCGAGCTCCTCGAATGAAAAAAATGAAGAGAGTGGGATTCAAAACCAACCGATGCAAGATGGTGACTGTTTATGCATCAATATGGTTAAATCTGAGGTTAATGTAGCCATTCGGTCTCATGATTACAATTCTCCATAGACTGTACCTAGTCTAGAATCTCTCCCTCCTACGGAGATGCCTTTACAGATCGAAAAACCAGAGCCCTCACCTTGTATTTTGAAAGGATCACTCAAGTTCTCTACCCAAAATCCTAATGCTAGAGTCTCCCAAAACTACTCTATTGTTGAAGATCTGGGTCAAACCCCTTGTGTGATGTCGGCTCTGGAGGTACTCTACACATGTCCTTCAAAGAGGAATGTCTTGTTATCTGTGTTAGGAGCTCTAGATTCTTGTGTCTCTAAAGTCATCAAGTTTGACGTCACAGATATGAAGCCTCGCTTTCCCTACCATGTGGAATTCCAAATCCATGTGGGTTACTCAAAGTATACTATCAAATGTACTATTGTTGATGAAGGAGTTGAAACATGTGTGATGTCCTTGTTTTGTTGGAAAGCCCTCGACTCTCTGACCCTTTCTCAATCTCCGACCATGTTGACTACTTTTGACAGTCATTCCTTCCACCTTCACGGTATTATTCTTACCTTATGGGTCCAGTTAGGTGGGAAGACAATAGAGGTGGATTTCTAGGTGGTTGATGCATGCCTCGACTATAAATTTTTACTAGGGCATAATTGGACTTACGCTATGACTGAAATCGCATCGTCCATCTTACACACTCTTTTATTTCCTCACAATGGGAAGATTGTGACAATCGAGTAGTTTTCCTTTGCATATGCTATCCCAATGCATTAGTTGGACCGTCGATCCCCGTGATAGACAATTCTCAGTTGGAAACTAAGAATATCGATGTCAGAATGTATTCATCCCTTATGGTTACCTTCAACTTCATGGCACCAATCATCATATATACTCCATGTCCAGTAGGTTTGATTCATCAAAGAGGTTCGTTCCTTTACATATTTCATATTTTAACGATAATTTAACCCTACCTTCCTCAACTGCTTCTTTTGAAGGTCAGTCACATACTGGAATTTCCATCCCACTATTGGAAACATAGATAGCGTATGAAGTTGTTCTTGATTCTTCCGTCGATACAGATCATGTTACCTCATAGACAGATGATGGGGATGTTTTTCTAGAGCCCGTGTGGGCCACTTCATCGTCTTGTTCACATGACCGCCTCAATGAGACTTTACCTTAGGATGAACCTATCGTAGAGTCCATGAATGGTTCTGACATGACATGGGATGGCATCCATCATCATTCTTATTTTATCCCAGAGCTTGTGAGAATCGAACACGATGATTTTAGATCTAACTTGAGTGAGATAGTCGGTCACGTCGTAGTTCCACTTAATACGCACGAAATTTATGCCAAAGGAAACATGACGAGAAGCTCTCCTACCATCACGATTGATATCTCATGTATTCTTGGAAAGGTTGAAAATGTATACATCGGTGAAGATTGTTCTCAAGAAGAAATTCTCATCTACACCAAGCTCTTGAAATAATTTTGCGATGTAGTTACTTGGTCATATGAAGAGATTCTAGGAATCGACCCTAGAATTGTCGAACATGAAACTAAAACCTACCTGGATGCTAAACCTATTCAACAACAACTTAGAGCTGTCAATCCTAGAAAGGCCCCTACTATTAAAGAAGAGGTAGAAAAACTACTTAGTGTTGGATTTATCTACTTGGTTCCCTTGACTGAATGGGTATCCAATCCAATTCTCGTAAATAAAAATCAAGGAACCATCCATGTATGCATGGATTTTAGTGACTAGAATAAATCTTGTCCCAAAGACATCTTCCCGACACCCTTCATTGATCAGATTCTTGATGAGTGTGCGAGAAGAGGATTTTTTTCTTTTATGGATGGATTTTCAGGGTATAACCAAATTCATATTAAGCTCGAGGACCAACATAAAATGGCATTTATTTTCCCTTGGGGTTCATTGGCATATCGGAAGATGCCTTTCGGAACTAAGAACATCGGAGAAACCTTCAAACGAGATATGAACTTCAAATTTCATGATCTCAAGCATATAGTCGAAGCCTATCTCAATGATCTTGTTGCTCACTCCCTTAAGAGAGTGGATCACCCTAAACACATTCGACTAGTTTTTGAAAGATGTCGCAATTATCGCAACCATTTGAACCCTCATAAATGCATCTTTTGCATTAGGTCAGGTTGACTTCTATGATTTTTAGTCTTTGAGACTGGGATCATGGTAGATCCATTAAAGGTGGAGGCAATACTTCGATTACAAGGGAAAGCTAAATTTTTATGAAGATTTATAGTGAAATATGCCAATATTACTAATGGTTTCATGTGCCTCTTAAATAATCACACTCCTTTTATCTAGGATGAGAAAGCCCAGGAATCCTTAGATGCTTTGAAGAAATCCTTGGTATTGACGCCTCTGTTGAAGTCTCCATACTATGATAGAGATTACTTGATTTATGTTGTTTCATCCGACGAAACGATTGGTATGGTGTTGGTTCAGAAGGATGACGAGCTTTGTGAGCATGCCATTTACTATCTTAGTCGAAATTTAGTCGGCCATGAACTCAAATATTCCCATGTTGAAGAGCTAGCTTTGGCTTCCATTCATGCAATTGAATGATTATGACACTATATATTTCTTTGCAAAACTACTATGGTTTTTTATGTCAATACATTTCAATACGCCCTTACTAGGAATATCATAAGGAGAAAGTACAATAAATGGATTGTCACTCTACAATAATTTGATCTCGATTTCGCTTTTGCGAAGTCTAAAAAATCAATTAGATGAGGATGTTATTTATGTTGATTCATTTGCGGCTGAACATATTCTCCTTGTCTCTTTGTCAGACCCTTGGTATGGAGATATTGTTGTCTATCTTCAAACTTTGAAGTTCCCTCAACATCTCTCGCGAGATGAACGGTGACGTATATCATACCAAGCCAAGAATTAACTTATCATCAGTGACGCTATGTATCGCCGAGGAGTATACAATATATTTCATCGTTGTTTAACTCACGAAGAAGCTGAATATGTTCTAAATGACTGCCATAGTGGGGCTTGTGGTGGTCATATATTTGGGCTTGCGACAACCTAGAAACTTTTGCGAGCTGATTATTTTTGGTCGTTTGTTTTTAAATATTGTATCAAAGAAGTTAAGAAGTGTCACCCCTACCAAGTTTTCACTAGAAAAATGTGCTCGCATCCATCCCCTCTCCATCCAATCATTATCGTCGGTCCCTTCACCAAGTCGGGGGTGGATTTTGTGGATTGCAACCCAACTTCGACTGGGGGGCATCAACACATTATCCTGGCCATATATTACTTTAATAAGTGGGATGAGGCCATGAATATAGTTAAATTTGATGGTAATACTATTGATTTCTTCCTATTCAATCAAATTATATCCAGGTTCAGAATCCCGAGTGAGATTGTCACTAATTATGGCAGTTACTTTCATAATGATATGATGAAATAATTAGCATCAAAATTGGGGTTTAGATATGGTCATTATTCCCCTTACTACCCACAGGAAAATGGATAAGTAGAGGTAGTGAACAAGTCTCTAAAGACCATTTTGTAGAAAACTGTCAACTGGAGAAAATATGACTGGCATATCATGCTTTATCCAAAACTTTGGGCATACCGAACCTCGGTTAAGACTTCCACCAGTTTTTCTCCTTTCCAGTTAGTGCATGGTGTGGAGTCAATCCTACCTATTGAATGTGAAATCCATTCTCTTAGATTGGTAGTTTCACTCCTACCTGACACTTTTGATCTCGAACAATCTCTCATACACCTAGAGAGTCTAGATGACAAGCGTCGAGACACCTTCATGACCATCGAAGTGAATAAAATACATGTCAAGGTCCATCAATAAGTTTGTCTATCCTTGGAATTATGTTGAGGGTGACTTGGTCCTTTTGTACGACCAAACAAAAGAACCACTGGGGGCAGGCAAGTTCAAACCCATGTGGCATGGTCCCTATATCGTGCGACGTGTCTTAGAAAAAGGATCCTATGAATTAGAATATTATGAAGGGAACATGATGGTTGAGCCCAAGACTGACCTGTATTTTAAAAGATATTACACTTGAGACCCAAGCTTGGGTGTAACTCTTTGTATACTAATGTATTTTAGTGTATATATATATATATTTTCACTCTTTTTTATCTTCATCATGCTTATCAAGTTTTTCCTTGGTTGAAAGATGTCAACATAGTCTTCGGTCTACTTATGATTTGCAGATGGGGCCAATCGTCATACAAAAAACTTGTCTTTTGTCGCTTGGATTTTTTACTCACCCGATGGTCTATTCATGTCTTCAAGTGGTGTTTTCCTAAGACCATCGACGAATAATGTGGTTGAATATAGTGTCATTATATAACTTTTGCGCGATGCCATTTCACATGATATTCGCTCTTTAGAAGTTCACCTAGACTCTCAGTTAGTAGTATGTCAATTGAATGACATTTACCATGTGCATGACCCTACTCTACTCCGACGATTCTTAAGTGTACGAATTTTTGTATGAAATTTTGATTTTATTACTTATCATCATATACCTAGAAGTTCTAATTGGGTATCTAATGCATATCCTAATTTTGTTTTAGATTGGAATTTGTCACATAGATAAAGCAAATAAAACACTTTCATCAATGTACACATTGTAATATAAGTAAAGCCGAAGATCAATGCTTTTATATATTTCATCTCTCCAAAAAATATGATGTTATTGTACAAAATTGGGGCTCAGACCCTCAAAATTCATATACGCTCAATCATATAGTAATCATGACATCTACGCCTATGGCATCGAATGAGTGTTAGTATATCATACTATGGCATTTTAAAGATGATGAAAGAGTCATACCCAAGGACGGGGCACACCTACCACCTACCGCTACATCGCCTCCGACATATCCTCCACCTGAACCATGGGAATACTCTACGTCAAATGAGACAGGTTTCCCTGCACATTTTGAAGAACTCTATAAGCGTCCCCTCCCACTATCTCATCCCATCAGTGCCTCCATCAGTGTCATGGAATTATGTCCAGCTGCCATGGACCCACGTTTATGACACACACATGTTTAGTTAATACTTGACACCATCCAAAAATATTTTTGTTTTCTTATGAAAAAATACAAAAAAATGAAATATTCAAAAAAATTTGGCATACCTATGTCTCTGTAGGTGGAACCTACTATTAACAGCATGTCTGGATCTCCTCTAACTTCAATCCCTACGTAAGGTTAGTCCTCCAGAACCATCACCTATCAAGTCCACAAGAAGAAAAACTCATCGTTGTAGGGTGTTGGCACCCTACAACCCCTCTGTCACCTCATCACCTCGGTCCACCGTGCCATGGATAGATTGTGAGGTCCATGCAGAACAATCTCAACTCTGGGATCCAAGCCTGGTACCCGCTCGAAGAAAAAACTACAAAGGATAGATGTGAACCCAAAGTTCCTCTTTCTACCCAATTTGTAGCCTGTCAACTGGCTCTTTATGTTGGACAACAGTGAGGTACATCATTCCTAAACCGTGGGTCGCAAGCACTCCACTGAATAGAAAATAAGTGCCCTTGATTCTTTGTGTAAATAGGTCGACCCCGTGATCCTTGTCAACACCAGGAAAACAATATTGAGACTCATATTGTTGATTGCTCTGATCGATAGTTGGCTTTGTACCTTCTCAGTCCCTGCAATGCAATGAGTGGCTATGTAATCCTCTATGTTAATTCCACTCCCATCTCCTTGGGCTTTGAGGTTGACCACCTCAACCCAATGCAACAATCCTATTAGGAAGTAGATTTCCTCAACTTCAATCCTTAATGGTTGTCCATCAAGGTTTAAGGTCTCAGTATCCAGATCCCAGTAGTTCACAAGCAGCTGAGGTAGTCTCACTTGAGCCCTCATACATTTGAGAGTGAAAAACTTATATATCCCACATCATTTTAAGGCCACTTGGGCCTTTGGATTTCTCTCCACTATAGAATCCACCTCTTCATGCTCTCTTTCTCTCCACTTTAGCACCATTTTGCAAGATTCAAATGATTTTTGAGTTAGCAACATATTGAAAACCTTATCCATGGACATGTACTTGAGCTAAAGTTTACATAGTCACATATAGGGATACTTATATGGTGGTTTTTTTGCAAACAATTGCGTATAGGTATGTGTATATGCGACCCAATGATCTATAGCTTGTGTATACCTTATTTTCTAAATTGTGCCCTAAAATACTCAAAAAAGGAAGCCTAATTGGAAATTTTAATCCAATAGAAATAAAGAGAGGAGCAAGATGAATTACCTGGTCTAGACAGTTGTTGATTCAGTCACTCGTAGCTCCCGCAATCAACAGTTGAAATTCGGGGGCAATTTGGTCCAAAATGCACTATTTGGGTAAAAAATACAAATGGTATAGTAAAATTGATTTTTTTTACTATTTGTATAAACAATTTACCCACTTTACATAGTTTTGTCTAATATTTTGACCTAATGGACTAATACGACAGTGGATGGAGTTGGTTTTGGTGGTTGTATCTAGTGATTATTTCATTTTTCAGTGCCATGTCACCTATTTGTAACTTTGGATATGTATCTACGTTATCCAACATATCAGATAGGTCACCAATCCATTATGCACACTTGCATCATCCTATGACTACAAATCATATTCCTTAGGTATGGACTCATTTAATAGTGACACCAGACCTTTTATCTGCAACTAGAAGTGTCGTTATTGAATGGTAGAGACTTACCAAACATGGGTACCCTAGTTAAATCCCCTGCTCCATTTGGTGCCCATGCAGAGAATTTTCTATGTAGGATCGGGAGTCCCTTGTAGCTAATAAATGACTTGACGTTTGAACCTTATTTATTACTCATAAGCATGTTGAACTATAACTAGAGGACTCCTGACCAGTCTGGTTTAAGATCTTTTCCAACTCTCTCAAAAAGCGAAAATATTTCCGAGTGAACTTGTCTCTTTCACACTCGTAAATTGGATTTCAAAGGAAGTCTATTTGGTTTAAGTTTATCCCTTTTTCAAACCAAGTAGACTAAGATTACGAAAAAAGGACTTTTTTTGGCATTAAGTTATAATTGCATCTCATTCTTTTGCTTGCAGTATTGAGCCTATTACCGGTTCTCCCTTTTTCTTTATAATCCTATCACCTCATCAGTTTTCATCATCAGCAAAGAAGAGCCTTGTTTATATCCTTTGCAACTCGACACCCTATAGCCAAGAGGAAACATTTCCCCGATTTTCCATATCCCACATGCACCTCCTTGCATTGAGCATAGGTATGTTCCACCACTGGAACTATTTTCTTACTTGCGACACTCGTTTCCTCCTCTGTACCATAGAATTCATTTGAGTATGAAAAAACAAAAAAATACGGGAGAGAAAATAATGTTATCTTATATTTGTAGCAGTCATGTCACCTTTGAACATAGCACAAAATTTTTGAGTCCACATGTCATTAAAATTTTGGGGTTTAGCATGACCTTAGGAAGATGAGCTCGTTACAAAGAGTTTACTCCCCCGACTGGTTACTCTTCTAGTCCCTATGGAGAGTTTGATTGATGCCTTCTACATCTCAAAGTTTCATGATTGAGTCTGTGCTGTGAAATTCTTCCTTATGCATCATTCTCTTGTTCAAAGTATGTATATCAACTTATGTTGGCCATTCCTCAGAACTCTTGACTTTGCATGCCATCCATGCCCTCAGTGTGTCTTAGAGTTACATGAATTTGTAGTCCTATTGTGTACACTAGTCCTACTTTCATCATTGTTAGGTAACCTTGAACCCAACAATTGACATTCAATCATTGGTCATTGACTGGGGGTTTCCCTTGTGTTCAACGACAATAAATCTATTCACACATTAGGATTTGTGTAGTGTCCTGCATTCCATTATCCTTATCAATGGTTTCCTCACCTTTGTCATAGTTTTCCTTATTGGATGATATTCATAGGGTGTTTTTCGTGCACTACTTGCATCTAGCACACACGAAATATGCATAGGGTCATTGGTTCATGAACATGTTCTTCATCTGATTTCCTCCAAATCATTAAGCTCTTTCTTGGTACCGCATTCTAAATGATGATATATGCCTCAATTCTCTCCTTTCAGTGGGTCTCCTTCCATTAAATTAAACCCATCTATTTTGGAAATGAGACCTAGAGTCCCATGAGTACCTAGAGACTTGCAGTCATTACTGGCAGGTTCTCCTATCATTGATAATTGGGAATACATCAATGTCCCCTAATCGATGGATTCTTCAAGTGTTTGACCCTAAAACCTTTATTTGCACTTGTAATAATGTACTCAGTTCCTTGATACCCACTTTCATTATCGATAGGTTGTCTCACGTTTGTTAACAATATACCTTAATGATCGGTAATCAAACAAAGTCTCATTGTGTTCGACCTAAAATCCTTTATTCACACAATGTAGACTTACACCTTTGGTGAATCATCTAGAAGAATTGAAGACATCAGTTCATAGTCGCAACTTTCTTGAGTTGTTTCTATCTTTCATTGGACCAATACTTATGTGACTTTAGTGATCATGGGAGATCAGATTGTACTTCATTGTATACAAATATCTTTAGATTGATTTTGAGATTGGTTTTACTAGGCCTTGTTCATGACTATGAAAACCTTTGGCATATAGCCACCTTTGTATTGCCTACTCATTGCCATGAACAATTGTTTGCTATATTTTCACATTGACTTGTAGTGTAATTCGAATTGGTAGGCATGTGCGCAAAGTCACTACAGATTGTAATATTCTCATGGGAAATTAGTTCTTCCATTCCGGTCTCCATTACTCCACTTTTGGGTATTATAATGTATTTTTTCCATCGTAGATAATCCTCTGAACTCAAACATTAGGGGGGCATCTATTATAGAAAGATTTTCCTCTCCCTATGAAAATTTTCTCAGAAGGCCCTTTTCCATTTCTCCATGCAGAATTGAAGTCCCTTTTCTCAAATCCCAGAGCTAAAAATAGTATTTTTCCACATATATGCACCCTAACTGTTATAAATCATGTGTATACATAGTTTGCACCATTACATCCTACATACATAGGGTTTTGTTGCCAAAATGAAAAAATTGTGTCGGGTTTCCATGTCACATCATGGGATCCATGATCCTTGACCTAACATATACTAGAAACATTCTTAATTGACCCTTCATTTCTATTTGAAGGCTATAAACATGCCATTTTAGAGCCGTGGAAAAGAGGAGAAGAATTCAACTTTGAGAGAAAAATTACTCTGGAGAAGTTATTCACTTCATATTGAGCCTACATCCCATTTTCCTTTTATGTCTCAACACATTGTTCAGCCTCCAAGCTCTTCCCTACTTGGTTTATAACCTAATTGTCTCTCTTATATGATCTTTGCTTTGGTGGAGGACCAACTAGAAGGGACTTAGTTTCTCGGTTTCGATCCGTGCTGACATACAAGTTTGTAATTCATTCACTTCTATTGATTACATTTTAGTAGAAATACTCTCTTCTCGTCTAATTAATATCTTGCAAATATTTGAATTGTTATTCCATAGGCATATTTGTTATGAATGTTGACGGATTATGCTATTGAATGTGATAACTTTATATATTATCACCATATGCTTTTATTTCTTGGTTGTTGAGGACAAGTTGCAGGTGTACTGCTCTGAGTCAAGTTCTCAACAATGGACTTCATCGAATGTCTAGATGAGGTAGGATATTTATCTTGTCTTGTTAGCATATTTCCTTATATAGCATACCTGATATTAGAGTTTATTTTTGCAATCATTTTCGTATATTGTGGTTTTTCCCTAGCCATAGAGAGATTTTCCTCGTAACACATATTAGACCCTGTAGCAAGAATGTCATCTACATACAATAGCAAGATAAATAACTTTCATTTTCTAGCATTTTAAAATAAACAAAGTGATCAGAATGAAATCTACTATAACCTTGTTATGTCATAAACCTGTCAAACTTCAAATACCACTTCCTTGGAGCTTTATTTAGGCCATACGAGATCTTCTTCAACCCGTATACCAAATTTTCCTTCCCTTTGACCTCATGCCCCTGTGGCTGCTACATATAAATCTCTTCCTCCAAATCCCCATGGAGAGAAGTTGTTTTTACATCTAAATATTCAAGATGAAAATTTAAGTCCTAATTGAAGTCATTTTAAAAACAGGAGAAAATATTTCATCAAAATCTATACCTATCTTTTGTGTAAAACCCTTTACAACAAGTCTAGCCTTGTACTTCTTTTTTCCTCCGTCTTCTTCCTTCAACTTGTAAACCCATTTATTATGCAATGCTATTTTCCCTACAGACAACAAGTTACAAAACCAAGTCCCAAGTCTAGTTATTTACTAAGGAATTAATTTCCTCTTTCATTCCTTGCACCCACTTGTTTTAGGTGTCTTCCTACATTGCCTCTTCATAACATTTTGGTTCACCAAAATACGTCAACAATAAGTAATACAATGAAGAAGAGTATCGTTTAGGGGGTCTACTTAACCTAGTATATATTCTAACAAAACTTGTAGGATTTTTAGGTACCTATTGATCCTGTTGTTGTACATTTTGATTTTCTAGTACCTTTGGAGTTTTCTTTTCAGTGATCTCATCAAGAACTATGTATTCTAGTTTTTTCTTTTCCTATTTCTTTCCCTACAATTGATATTTGTACATGACCTTCCCATTGAATATTACATCTCTACTCCTAATGATTTTGTTATTTTCATAGTCCCATAAGCGATAACCAAAATCATTAACACTGTATCCAATAAAGGTACACTTCTTGGATTTTTCCTCAAGATTTGTTCTATTTTCTTTATCTATATGGACAAATGATTCACAACTGAAAGTCTTCAAACAAGAATAGTTTACCTTTTTACCTGTCCATACCTACTCTAGAATTATACCATCCAAAGAGCTTGAAGGTCCTCTGTTTATTAAGTAAACAAAACTATCTACAACAACTGCCCAGAACTGTAAGGGAAAACTAGCATGAAATCTCATACTCCTTCCACACTCCATGATTGTCTTATTCATCTTTTATGACACACCATTTTCTTGTGGTGTTATTGGAACTATATTCTATCTACAAATCCCATGGTATGAATAGTAATCATCAAACTCCTTGCTGCAATATTCATCTCCATTGTTTGATATGAGACACTTCAACATTTTTCCTATCTCATTCTCAACCAAACCTTTCCATTTCTTAAAAGTATCAAAAACATCATATTTTTGTCGAATGCAATAAACCGAAGTTTTTCTAGCTGCATCATCAATACAAGTAACATAATAATGGGATCCACCAAGATATGGTACCTAAGTTGGTCCCCATACATCTGTATGCACAAGCTCTAACCTTTCACTCTTCTTTTCTTTTTTGACTATGAGGAATCTGACTCTCTTATGTTTTCCATAAACACAATGCTCATAGAAATCCAAATCAATTTGTTCAAGATAAAATAACCAATTTATTTTGTGAATTATTTGCACCCCCTTCTCACTCATGTGTCCAATCCTATGATGCCATAGTATTGTATCCACTCATGCAGAAGTTAAAGAGATAGAAGGGTCAATATTAGCAGTACATAAATACAATGTTCCTACCTTCTCTCCTTTTACTATCACCAATGATCCTTTGGTGACCATCCACACATTATCTATAAATATGGATATACAACCTTCACTTGCCAACTTCCCTACTAAAATTAGATTTTTCCTTAGATCTGGAACATGTCTTACCTCTTTCAACAACCATTGGTTTCAATTTCTTTTCTTTATTTTTACCTTTCCCATTCCAACAATTTTGCATGGTGCATCATCAACCAAATTAACTTGTCCAAAATCACCTTGAACATCATCTAAAAATGTTTCCTATGGGGTCTAGCATGAAATGAAACCCCTGAATCTACTACCCAAGACTGAAAAATATTATCTACAAAAAGAATCAAAACATCTTGTAACACGTCACCTATTACATTTGCTTCCTGATTTTTCTCTTGATGTACATCTCTTTGTTTCTTTGGAGCTTTGTAGTATTTCTTTAGATGTCCTTTCTTCCCACAATTCCAACACTCTATATTTCCAAATCTAGATTTGGATCTTCCCTTCCTAGATTTCCCACAGTTCCCTGAGCCCTTTCCTCTATCCTTTTGTCTTCCCATGTTCTCCATGTTCAATGCATTACCTGATGTCTCACTTGTGCTTTTCCATCACATTTCCTCGCTAAGGATAACACCAAAAACATCATCAAATTTGAAAGTATTTGAACCAGAGACAAAGTTACTTACAACCATGACCAAGTCGTTCCACCTTTCTACAATGAGCACAAGATTAGAAGATCCCTGACCTCATCATCAAAGTCCAATTTTATAGAACTTAGTTGATTAGTAACTATATCAAATTCATTTAAATGATCTGCAACAGACCCACCTTCTGATATCTTCATATTAAATAACCTCTTCATTAGAAATAACTTATTGGACATCGAGGATTTTTCATACAATTTAGCCAATGAGTCCATCAACTCTTTCGTTGTCTTTTATTCGAAATATTGAAATCCATCGATGCTTCCAGGCTCAATCATATTGTTCCTAGTGCCTTTCTATTTTCTAGTCCCATTCTTTGTCCTTCATGGTCGTCATCTTGTTTTCTATTCCACCCAATGGTAGGAATAGATCCTTATGATATAAATAATCTTCCATCTGCATCTTCCATAACTGGTATTTTTGGTCGTTAAATTTTTCGACCTTAAACTTTCCATCTTTCGCCATTGCTCCCACTCAAATCAGGAACCATCTTTTCCCATGAGTTACCTTTTTACTTGATACCAGTTGTTAGAAAAACATGATCACGGAGCAGTAAAATGAAATAAATGTTGTAATACAACACAAAATATACACAATACAATAGAGACACAGATATACATGGTTCACCCAGTGTGGGCTAGGTCCACCAGAGAAATTTCCAAGCCATTCCTTTATTATTATCCAACAAATGAAGGGATACAACCTACATCACACCTACTGTAACTTCCTCTTCTTTCTTTCACAACCTCTTCTTTCAGAATACAATATTCTCAATGATACATTGCTGCAATACATTTCCCTCATAAAAGAGTGTTGACTTCTAGTGAAAAAACCCTAACATAACTTCTATCGTTAGATCCATGACCTTATAATGAACGGTCCAGATTTACAATGAAATTACAATATACATTTACAAGGAAATTTTTCTTTCGGGGGCTTCTCCCACGAATTCCCACTGGGGGGATGCTTTCCCCCGGACCTCCCAGTCAAGGGGATGGATGACTTGGAACCCGTAGAGGGGGTAACCCCCCTCTTCACTCCCCCACGTGGAGGAGTGTACATTATTCTGGGGTGTAAAATCTTCATGGGGTATAAACACAGCTGAAACAAAAACCTCTGAATCAAGAAGATAATCAGGCTCCATAACCAACACCACCTACCGCTAATTATCTAATCTCTGCTAAGTAATGCAGTAAGGTCATTTCACAGACCGAGAATTTCTTCTTCTTTGTGATCCATGCTCATGATAAGTAGAAGGTCATTTCCACCTCTGTGACATCTACATAGAGACTCTCTTTGCAGGAGAAGAAAGTGGACAGGATCATGTAAGAGTACAGATACATCTTCTCCTCACCCACTGGGGTACCGATGTACTACCAGGTCAATCATCCAATTGATATAACCCCCAGTGCACCTCTGTTGAATGGACTAGTATATCATTGCTTGCTCATGGAAAATGATGAAATCAAGCGTCAGATCCAAGAGCTACTTCAAAAGGGGCACATTAGACTCAAATCCTCCCCTTAGGGAAGCACGATTGTATTGGTGTAGAAGAAAGACAGGACCTGGCAGCTTTGCATTGATTACAGAGCATTAAATGAAATCACAGTCAAGAACTAGTACCCAATTCCTAGAATTGATTGTCTTCTTGACCAACTCAAGCAAGAAACATTATTCAACAAGATTGACATAAAATCTAGCTACAACTAGGTTCCCATCGAATTGAGTGATGTATGGAAGACAACTTTCAAATATAAAGAAGGTGTCTTTGAATGGTTGGTCATTCCCTTTAGTTTAAAAAATGCACCAAAAAATTTCATTAGGTTGTTGGATAATGTATTAAGACCCTTCACCAACTCTTTTCTAATGGTATATCTCGATGACGTCCTCATATTCAACAGAAATTGGAAGGAGTGCATGCAACATATTCAACAAGATTTGAGCACTCTACGACAACACAAACTATATGTCAGCCTGGAAAAATGATCCTTCGGCATGGACAGAGTCCAATACTTGGGATACATTGTTGATGAGCATGGGGTACATGTCTATCCAGCTAATATCCAAGTCATTCGTGACTGACCAGCCCCAACCACACTAACTGAGCTTCGTAG
Organism: Picea engelmannii; assembly: GCA_009831015.1. Classification (NCBI taxonomy): domain Eukaryota; kingdom Viridiplantae; phylum Streptophyta; class Pinopsida; order Pinales; family Pinaceae; genus Picea; species Picea engelmannii. The sequence continues at coordinate 1,238,944 of ML781739.1, forward strand.
CTTCTTGGGACTTTCCAACTTCTATGGACAGTTTGTGTTGGGATTCTACCATATTGCATGGGTCCTCAGCCAAGTGACCAAGGGTGATGATAAGGAAAATTTAACATGGGGGATGACTGATGTGAGTGGGAAATCCCACTTACGGACTTAACATTTAAGGGCTCTAATCATGCATGCAGAAAATGACCATTTAAAGGACTCTACTTTTTCCTATTCTCCCAACACAAAACCCCACATTCATGCAATACAAATGTGCAAACAAGATTAGGTAACTCTACCTTAAATCCTTCGTTTGATTTTGATCCCTTCTCTTTCACTCGCTCCTTGACTACAAGCCTCCTCCCAAAGCTGACCTGCATTCACACATGGACAAACAGAGAGATGCAAACATGCATTTCATATACTAATTGTTGTGTTAGATGTGACAATATCATAAAATAAATACACAATTTGAACACATGATATGGTGCGATGAAAAAAGTATTCCTTTTTGTATTAATCTTCACAAGAGTAAACTTACAATCTATGGCTAACACTACTCCTCAAACCTGGTCCTGGGCTCCTCTTCACAATGCACCAACTACTCAACCTCACAATACAATTGCAAGAAATTGGGGCAAAGGGGGGATAAATTTGGGCAGAGTTTCTATGCTCTTCTTCTTCTTCTTGTTAAATGGGACCCCTACCTCTTATTTTATAGGTAGTTATCTAGTTTAATCACTGGCCATAGGTAGTCAAACGGTTTTAGCAATTTCCAAAAACTCTATTTCCCGTCTGCAAATTTCCATTTTTTGTGATTTTTTCAGTATACACGGGCTATAGAAGGCCTGGATGCATATGCATGATTTCACACACGGGCTGTAGAAGGCTAGGGAGCGTATGGCTCAAAAAGAGGGCCTTTTATAAGAGCTTGGATCAAGAAATTGGCAAATAGTAGGGCTTGATGCCAGGTATGCAGGATGGGTGCAAATTAGGCTTATAACAACGACACAACAACATGCATTTGATGATCTAAAGCATCGCTTGTGGTAATCTCCAATACTCTCCTTACCCGATCTGCATCAACCATTTGATATTGAGACTGATGCATCTGACTATGTTGTAGGAGAAGTTCTCACTCATCATAGTCATTCAATATCATACCATAGTGAGATTCTCTTAGATACCTTCTAGAAATACCCCACCTATGAAAAGGAAATGTATTCCATTGTACAATCCTGTCGTCAATTGAAACATCACATTCTGGGAAAGGAGATAATCATCCACACTTATCACAAGCCTTTTCAATTCATACATACATAGGGGAAGTTGCAGAACGACCACCATCAAAAGTGGTAAAAATACCTGCAGCAGTTCCATATCAACATCAACTCTAGACAAGGAGCACAAATCGTGTTGTTGATTGCCTTAGTCGACCTCCCATTGTTGCACTCACCACTGTTCTCCATTCCTATGGGCATGAGGCATCTGAGTGGCCCCAACTTTATCAATGATATATTGACTTTTCCAACACCCATCAGCTCTTGGGTAAATGTGTGAATGTCACCAATTTTCACATCCAGGATGGACTGTTATGCCATATGGTCCACCTCAGTGTTCTTGCAAGCAAGCGTGCAAAGAGGATTTGGTAGGCTCACTACAATAAAATGGAAGTACATTTTGGCATGGAGAAAACTATGTCCATTCTATAGAAACATTTTTCTTGGCCAAAACTTCGATAGGATGTCATCAATTATATTAGATCTTTCATTTCCTATGCCATTTCTAATTCATCCATCAAGAATCAAGGCCTATCCACCCCTCTCCCTACTCCTGACAGGCCTTGGTAATCCATCTCAATGGATTACATGTCTGGCCTTTTTTCCACCAAGCAAGGAAATAATTGTGTATTAGTGGTGGCTGATCTATTTTCAAAGATGTCCATTCTCATAGCCTACAAGAAGAGAATCACAACGGAGTATACTTCCAAACTCTTATTCAAACGAGTGTGGGTCCATTTTTGGATACCACATACCATCATCTCTGATCAAGACAATAGGTTCCTCAAAACATTATGGTCGATTCTCTGGTCACTATTGGACACCAAGATCACTAAATACACTACCTTCCACCCTCAAACCGATGGAAAAATAGAGTTCGTAAATCAAATTATTGTGCACATATTTCATATGTATAACTGTAAGCATTTGTGTACATTGGATGAGAGTATTACCTATGTTCAACATATATACAAAAGGGCTCTCCATAGCTCTGCTAGCCATAGCCCATTTCAAGTGGGGTTGGGATTACAACCTTTGGGTCCCATTGTTGTTTCACTACCTCTTGCAACCACATAGATGAATCTTCCCATGTTCAATCTAAGGCCGATAAAGCCATCAGATTCATTGAGAAGATTTAACGCATCCTCCAACAGGTCCAGGAGATTTTACAGAAAGCTAATGCTAAGTACAAGGAGCTCCATGATCAACACCAGGTACCACACAAGTTTCAGGTGGGAGACAATGTTTGGTTACATTTGTAGAAATAATTCCTTATAGGGCCCTATCAGAAGCTCTTTCTACTTCACTATGGGCCTTACATTATCACCAAGGATGTGGGTGACAATTCTTTTGAGCTCAACACTCCCCCTTCCTTGTCTTTCACCAAGTGTTCAATGTGGACCTCCTCTAGCCATATTTTCCACCATTATTGGACACCTCGTAGATTGAAGAATAGTTGAAACCAATGAATATCAACCCTAACTACATGGAACATGCATCCACTGATCAAATAATGGACACACAAATCAAGGGAACTCACCAACAAAGGATCCATATTTATCGGGTTGTTAAGAAAGGGAAGCTCCTGCACCAAGGAAAGTGGCTCACTCGAAACCAAATTTAGCATAAATTTCTTCACCTGATGGGGGCACTCAATGCAATGTATACCATTTCTTCATAAAGGGGGAGGACTGATCTAGGTGGATATTTGTGGCCACCCACCTATTCCAACTGGCTCATCCTGACCGTTTTTAGTTCAACATGTTCTTCTATAATTATTTGTAATTGTAGGTTCTATACTTCCGGGGATGTATGAATCCCTACAAAACTTCCAGGTGGATATTGGTGCCCTCCCACCTAATCTAACTAGATTGTTTTGGAATTTTTCATGTAATTACATCTTTTTGTACTTCTAGGGCTGTTTTGGGGCCCTAAATAGTGTTTTTTGGCTTGCCACAGTCAAACTATAGACAAAGTCAAATTTTGACAACATAATGTTAATTTCTTGAAAATACATTTCCAACGGGCTATCACATGCCTAAAACAAAGGTCATATGCAAATGTTACGACCCTAGGAAGTTGAGGTACCAACTTACCCATCGAGGCCCACATAACTTTTGTTGTTTCATCTCCTAGGGTTAGGTTTTTGGATGTCTAGGGTTTTGGAATTCATGTGTAATGTTAAAAATTCCTCTGGAGCCTCATTGTAATCATTTTTATCAGACAGATGCAAGTAGAAACCACATCTCTTCTCAGAGATAGCTACCACCATTCGAGCAAGTTCTTATAAGTTTTGCAGTTTTATAGTTTCATCCTATTTTATTTATTCAATAGAAGTTATTGTTCAATGGATATATGTTGTTTTTCTCTGTATCTCTATGTTATTTTAATCAATATGTTATTCATTTTTTTCCACTCATAAATACATATCAAAATGAGATGAAGAATTAAACTATGAATTGGCGATTCTTGAATTATGATATCTATAGATAAATAATCTCGCCTTTAAATACTCATACTAACATGATATTTGAAATTTATGGACATTGCATAGGAAAAAATATACAAATTGGATATGGAGGAAGACGAATATGGAAGACCCCGATGGTTACATAAACTTAGAAGAAAATATGGAGGTATTAATAAAAAACATAAGGTTAAACTTAGAAGAAAATATGGAGGTGTTAGTGAAAAACATAAGGTTATAAAAATGAAAGGACTAAGGCTAAGGAACATAAGAAAAAACATTTTTTCTAAAGGAAAGGGTGATGAGCTCTCCATAATTTTGACATTGGTAATGTAAATCCCTTCAAAGAGTACATAAATTCCTCTCATGGTCATCATTGTTAAAGCCTTTGAAAAACAAGGTATAACAATGCAAAATCTTGATGAATTCTATGTTTTGATTCTAGATGATAAAATAAACTTTAAAAATAAAGCATCTTCTAGTCCACCTATGGAATTATATATGGTTCAATCTATCACACAAAGTATCATTAATATGACAACCATGATCTTACTCCTATTGAGTCTAAAGCATCCTCTCTTTACTAGTTCTTGAGTAGTGATGGCTAGATAAAATCCAAGGAAAAAAATAGTACAAGGTATATTCTAAGATAGAGGAAGGAAGTCCATATGGATAAGGGAGGAGGCATAGAAGGTGGTTTGGATTTAAATACTTAGTAAACCCCTTCCATTGAAAGAAAATACAATATGTCCATTATAAAAATACGACACTTTCAAGAAGTGAGAGAGGGTAAAAAATTGGGAATCAAATGGGTCCTTGGAGATTAAATTTCCCATGAAAGGGTGCACAAATGATTATCCTTTCCTTCAAAATTAAAGGGGTTGGGTGTTCCCACAAAAATTCCATAAAAATATTACTTTTTGTTAAGAAGATTGATTTAGTATTATTTTAGGAAACCATCTGTGATGGGAAAAGAGTAGTAAAAACTTTTCTTCTTACTTAAGGGTTGGGAATTTTTATCTCCACATGTATAAGTTCACAAAGGGGTAAGTGAAAGCTAATAATGGTCTCTCATGATGCACCAGTGGAAATGCAAAAAATAGAAAACAACAATTTGTTAACTTGGAGGGATTAATTAAGATACTTTTACAATGAATTTGAATATTATGTAAAAACATGAAATACAAAAAATTGAATTAGCTTTTTGAATATATAGTTTTATTTTATGGAGTTTGTGAAGAACTAGTTGAAACTTGAGTTTTTCTAACAGTGGTATGCTATTTTTCAAGAAAAATATAATGTATATGTCTCCTTTAGTGAAAGTGTTGTTTACCTCAATGATAGAATTTCCTTAAAAGATATGTATATTTGTAGAGACCCATTGTTCTAGTGCAGAGTATTTTTTCAAAATTTATAATATGATTTTATATTTTTTAAAATAATGAAAGTCAATATATCCTTGAAATTAAAATGACTTGCACTAGTACAAGATATGAGGGTCTTAAAATTATCAAAAAATATTTTTTTAGATTGTAGATCCGAGTCTCTTCTAGTATGGCATATAACTTATTTTAAAAATGGTTTCAAGTTGATAAAAAGTTATAACATAAATAAATTTGGAATGTATTTTAGGATTCCAATATATGTTAATACAAAAATAGATTAAAAACAATAAGATATATATATATATATATATATATATATATATATATATATATGGATTTTTCATAGTCAACTCTATATATGTATATAGCTTCATCAACAATGGAGTTGTCTAGCCTATATAGAAATAATGTCAAAAATAGAGATATTGAGAGATATTCATAAAAATCGAGGTTTTAATGTACTTGTAGAACAAACCACTAGATTTGTCACCCTGAACCTAAATCCAAGGAAACCAACTCAATAAACATATATGTTAGAGTTTTCATTCCCACCCCTAAAAAAAAATGAAATGGAAGGAACATTCATGCACTCTAGGAACATGCATGTGCTCTAAAAAAACTAACATGTGCATGCTTTTGTTCCTA
>ML781739.1:1249104-1291413 GCA_009831015.1 Picea engelmannii
CTCTATCACCCTCTCAATATCTATCAATCTCTCTATCTCTCTTACCTTCCCAATATCCCCTATTTCTCTATTTACCTTTCTATACCTCCCACTCTATCTCTACCCTATATCTCTCTGTTTATGGAATATAATCCTTTCTCCCACCAATCTGTATCCCCATATCTCACTCCCCCTCTCTCTCACTCTCTCTACCCCTCCTTCAATCTTTCTCTCGTTCTTACCTTCCCACTTTCTCCATATCTCCCTTTATACCCCCCTCCCTCCCTCTATCTTCCCTTCTCTCTATCTCCCCACCCCTTCCCTCCCTCTCTCTCTCCCCCAATATCTCCCCTCTCTCTCTTTACCTTTACCTGCCTCCAACTCTCTCTCTAACCTCACCTTTTTCTCTCTCCCTCTCCCTCTCTCACTCTCTATCCCTTTCTCTCTCTATCCACTCTCTCTTCCTCTCACACTCTCACTCTCTCTCCCCCACTCTCTCTCCCTCCCTACCCCACTCTACAACCCTTATATCTCTCCTACTCTCCCACTTTTCCCTCTTTAACTTTATCTAACTCCATATCTCTCTACCCGCCATCCCTCTCTCTCCCTCTCTCTCTCTCTCAGTATCTACTCCCCCTCTCTTTGTCACTCTCTCTCACTCTCACACTCACACTCTCTCTTCCTCTTTCTCTTTCCATTCCTACCCCACTCTTCCCCCCTCTCTCCCCCTCCATCTCTCTCTACCTATATACAGTTTCAAGTCTCTCTCCCACTTACTCTCTACCTCTCTCCCATTCTCTCTACCTCCCTTCCCTCTTTCTATCACACCCCCCCACTCTCCTCTCTCTCTCTCTCTACCACCCTTCCCTCTCTCTAATACAATCCTGATTCAAAAATATCTTTTAACGACAATGGTTGAGTTATTTAGCATGAGTTATTTTACCATTTAGGAAAATAATGAAAGAGGAATAAATAAAGAGGAAAGATAACAACCATTTTGAAATATACATATCTAGAAATAAGCATGAAGAACAACAAACCATAAACACTGAAGTGATAATGTAGTTCAAAAATCTCGCTTACATCTCTGCTCCTTTATCTCAGTGAGTGAGGATTTCTTATTTCTATTTGAAGCTTCAAATGTACATCATAAAAGTGCCAATGGATTAAAAAAATGAGATAGTTGTGTTCTACTAGATCTTAAGAACCCATCAAAATTGATGGCACTGAAAATGGATGAACAAATCTCCAAGAAATGGCTTGCACTCCTCAATGGCTCATTCTCATCATAAACTCAACATATTAAAAAAATACTTTTTAATGCTTAGAATGCCAAATAGATGGCTCCAATGGCTCCAATATGTTCAAAAACCCCTAGCTAGGCTCTTCCTGCACCTGGATTGGCCAAAAATTGAAGAAAATATGCTCTTGGGAGTTTTCCCCAATAACTTGCAGTTCTATGTTATGAAAGACACACCTACATGCCACTGAACCCAGCTTTGTGTGGATGCCCACTTAAAAAACTTGCACACACCTGTTTCCCATAATTTGGGAAATTTTTTCGCACCGTTAAGGTGCTGGCACCTTTTCCCTGGCAGAGGACTAGGTCATATGGCCCATGTGGCCTTGGTATAGTGCTAGCGCCCTGGCCCCCTTCTGGCCCCATCTCCTGGTCATATGTGCGGCCATGTGTCTAGACCTTACCTTATCCACGAGCTCCATTCTGTTAGTCCCTTGGTCATATGTCTTTATGTTACAAGGGAAAAAAACTCTATGGCCAAGGGTAAACCACAACATACATGTATGACTGCAGAAATCAACTCAATCCCAACATATGCTATACAAAATAATGTGCAAGATAAGAAAGAGGCCTACCTTGATGCAAAGTTTAATTATGTTCCACCATTGAGCACTTTGACCCAAAGATTTGTACCTACAACAAGTTCTTAACAAACAAGCAAAGTAAGTATATAGTGATAAATGTAAAAGGGGTTAACACATCACATAGCATAATCCATTAATAAACATTACAAACATGCACATGTATAATAATCATATATTTCCACGATACCAATAGGATGAGAAAGGAGTATTTATATTAATAAATGATCAACATAAGTGACAACATTACAGACTTCTGTGTCGGTACGGCTCGAAACCAAGAAGACAAATTCCTTCAAACTGGGCCTCCACCACTTCAATTCTCCACCAAAAGCAAGCTCATAGAAAAGAGACAATGAGTTTCTCTCAATAGTAGGGAAAGATCTTGGGGGTTGAACACTGTGTTCAGAATCGAGGGACAAAGGGATATAGACTCAATATGAATTAATTTCTCCAGAGTAACTTTTCTCTCAAAGTTAAATGTTTTTTCCTTCTTTCCATAGCTCAGAATTGTGCTTTTATAGTCTTCAAAATGAAACTGAGGGGCCAATTTGGAACATTTCTAGTATGTGGAAGGCTAAGTATCAGATATCTCCTATCGTGACATGGAAACCAGACTCCATTTTTGTATTTTATAGCACAAATCCCATTGTACGTGGGCTATAGTGGAGCAGCCTACGTATATGCACGCTATATAGCAGACAGGGCACGTATATGTGGAAAAATATGTATTTTTGGCTTTGGATTCATCAAAAAGGGCTGAAAAGTCTGCATACGGAAATGGAAAAAGGCCCTATGTGAAAGATAACATTGGTGAGGAAAATCTTTCTATATCACTTTAGTTACACCCTTGGTCAGCAGGCTAGCCCGATCGATCGGGGCTAACCACAAATATCCACGCCAACAATATTAAACCCAGAGTCATATGTGTTAGCACTAGAAGTCACCTTTATATTTCATAGAAGGTAAGCCTAGTACCCATCAGTTTATATAGTAAATGAAAATGAGTTTTAAGAGGCCAAATGGAGAAGACTCAATGAAAATAACGTTCTAACTCAGAAATCTGGATTGGTATACGCAAGAAATTGAAGTCTTGGATCAACTTGAATCAGTAAGTTGTAGTAAAGGTGAGTAGAAGGAAGATTTTGGTGAGAAAGGTGTAGAGTTTTTCTATGGACATAAAGTCTTCAAGAAGCCTAAGGAAGAAAAACTCAAAGACAAGATCCTCTTGGATTCAAATTTCAAGGAAAATGAAAGAAATCATAACAACAACATAATAAAAAATTCATCATAATACAGTTACAACAATCTGTGTGAATCAGTCACTCATGAACTCTCTCAATATTAGAGGCAAATAAGATGGAGTAAGAAAGATGAATCAAATTAATCAAGAAATCTCAAATCAAGTACATAACCATAGAACCAATGTTCTTCATCAAAATATTACAATAGTAGGGAGCCTAGCTCAACCATTCGAACTTTAACAAAATACTAAAACTACCTATATATACTTAGAAATGATACAACCATCATGAGCATGAGCGGAACTCTACATTTAAATCTTTCAGTTAGTGCTTGATCTGTCATACTGTGTAGGCCTTCTCATGTCAGACGCGATCTCACCTCAATTATGTGTTTTGCAGAAAAATCCATCCTGAAGGAAACTTCAAATTGCCAATCTGCACTCACGGCCATCCTCAACCTACTTTCCATTTATGGAGTGAGACGAGGTTTCAAACACCTCCCCCATTTCCATTATCTTCCTTCACCAAGATCGAGACAAGGCCTGATAGCCATGAATTTTCCAGGCGGTGCCCAAGACTTCTTCAAGTCAAACTTGACGCCTCAAGGCGATGTAGATATTCTTCTGTGACCAATACAGGCACTTTCAGCCTTTGGCACAACTCTTCTCCATCGCTCCTTCCTGCATATGACCTCAAGCCATGAACTAGACCCAGTTCCTAGGCATTTCATGACTTCGCACTTCATGAAACCTATGCCTTCCTCCATACAAAAAATTTGATCTGTGAAACAACAGATCTGGTGATTTATTTGCATGTTCCCCTATGGATCGTACAATCCAAATCCACATCATGCTCCATGAAGTTTACTTTTTCTTCCTTTGAAAACTCCCAAAAGTCACTTCTGCGAACCATCGCATCCTTTTCCACCTATCTCTTCGGATTGGACAACTCATGCTCACTTCAGGTTTCGATACTTCGAACCTTTGGCAAATGACTTTAACAATATTTCAAACCCCCGATTCCTACAAACCGTCGATTTGATATTCTTAGGAATGTCCACCGCTGAATTTGATCTCTCGTGTTGTTTTCATTTTGAGCCTGAAATGGACTGCTTTGAATGCTGCGCTTTGACGTTTCTGTGCAAGCCACAAACTTGGACAAACTTCTTCCCTTGAAAACTATATGTGATAACATTTGTATTCACATGGGATGGCATGCTCCCTACGAGCTTCCAAGAACAAGCAGTCCCAATCGCCTTATGCAGTGGGCTATGGAGTCTTGCTCAAAAAACATCCTGCTAAGGATTAAAGGCCGACAAGTACACTATCCTAAAAATGAAAGAAAAATACATGGGCTCCAGGAGGATCTTATTTATGTACATTCCTAGACTAATTGACTTTTACAAAGTGCTAGGTGAAAGAAAAATTTCACCATAACCATTCAAGCAACTCCCTAGCTACAAACTTGTTTACTCTGTCACTGATCAAATAAAAACAATGAAATTGTGACAATAGAATGATTACACTTTTCAACTCTCCTCCTAGTTTGAAGTCAAGATAAAGCTGAACAGCTCCAAGAAATGAAGGAAATGCAACTCCATGTACTCCCTTACATGTTCATAGAGAAAATCACAAAACCCATTGGTTCGGTGACAGAAAGAATTCTCTGTGTTACAATTGCTCACACATGGAAGAGTGTCTCTCAGAAGCACAAGTGAGTGAATGGTTGATGCAGGCTGACTGATCGAAGGTGATGGTTGCTCATTTTTAGGCTCTGGGAAGGATATTAATTTCACATTTGGTTCTCCCTCTTATTCTTCATGACTCTCCCAAGGATCATAGTCATAATAATCATACATAGGAACCATGAGAAATATCTTCTCTTGGTCTTCTTCAGGCCTAGAATGACTGATTTCCACACAAGGTTTTCCTTCAATGTATCAAGGAAAAGGTTCTGTTGCATTCTCTTGGAAATCCTTCATATTCAACTCAAAATCTGATTCATAGCTGTCATACACAGGTTGGCTACTCCCTGAGTCATCAAAATATGAGGCAAGGATCTGTTGCTCTTCATCTGAATACACAACTATATCTTCATTTAAATCTGAGACAAAAGGTGCATTGGGAAAGATTATTCTGCCTCTTTGGCTATGAAATTCTCAACCTCACCATCATGAGCAGTGTTGCCAAGAACATCTTCTCCTAGGATTGGAAAATCCTCTGTGCTTTTTTCAAAATAGCAGCGAACATGATCTGCCTTCAATTTATCCATCCTGGCAGAGAGTGATCTCGACAACAACACCAACTCAACCAGGGCATCTTCTTCCTCCTCATGGCCTTCATCCTCACATATTCTAGCCTCATAGATTTCATCCTCACAACTTTCACTCTCACATATTTCATTTGAAACAGTCATACCTTGAACACAGTCTTTATATTATTCATAAAAAATATGACAAATTAACTTAGAAGAATAACAATTTTGACAATGCCTATTGAAAGCTACATGAAATTATCTCAAGGAGGATATGCTAGTAGGGGGTAAGGAGTGATACCATTCATGATCATCTCCTGCTAATGAGAACATGAACATATTTAATAATACATCCTCATGATGTATCTCCCATTGATGCATGAGTTCATGAAAGTCATGAAGATGCTCTATAGGGTTTTCCTCTTTACTCTCTCTAAATATGGGAAAACAGTCACCCCATTCATCCATAGTAGGAACAATATTAGGAAAACCATGAACAAAGGAGAAATTAAAAGGATCAAACCTTCGAGCCAAGATTATTTCCATTTCAAACCAGTGGAGTCACCAATTGATTCTTTAATCATGGAGTCACCAAGTGAATGATATGTAGTCTGAATGTGTTTGTTCTTTGTTCACCATCAAAGATCAAATCTGATCATTGTCAATCTCCCAGGGAACTTTCAAGCTGTGAAAGCAACTGCTAAAATCCTTCTAGAGAAAAATTCTTTGGGTCAGCTTCGGGTGTGCTAGGGGCAACCAAAACTGAAATAGTGGAGTCGACACAATGGAGTCGCCAGGTGCAAGAGAAATCTTCAATGGTTATGATATATGATGAACCTTGAGAATTAGAATCTCTTTGTTGTTGTATCCCAGGGAAATGTCTTCAATTCGTTCCCCGAAAAAAATGCCAAAAATGTTAGCACTATAAGTCACCCTTAGATTGCATAGAAGGTAATCCCAGGACCCATTAGTTTATACGGTAAATTTAAATGAGATTTAAGAGGCCAAATGGAGAAGAATCAATGAAAATAATGTTCTAACTTAGAAGTCTGGACTGGTATGCACAACCAATTGAGGTCTTGGATCAGCTTCAGTCAGTAAGTTGGAGTAAAGGTGAGTAGAAGGAAGAGTTTGGTTAGAAAGGTGGAAAGGTATGTTATGGACATCAGGTCTTCAATCAGCCTAAGGTGGAAAAACTCAAACACAAGATCCTCTTGGATTCAAATTTCAAGGAAAATGAAAGAAATCATAACAACATTATAATCAAACATTCATCATAATATAGTTACAAAAATCCATGTGAATCAGTCATTCATGAACTCTCTCAATATCAGAGGCAAAAAAGGTGGAGTAAGAAATATGACTTAGATTAATGAAGAAATATCAAATCAAGTACATAACTAGAGAACCAGTGTTCTTCAGCAAAATATTACAATAGCAGTGAGCCTCAACCATTCGACCTTTAACAAATTACTAAAATTGCCTATATATACTTAGAAATGATACGACAAATGGCAGTGTGATTAGACCTCTGCATTTAAAGATTTTAGTCAGTGCCTACTGTGTCACACTGTGTAGGACTTCTCATGTCAGACACAAGCTTGCCTCAGGTATGTGTTTTTCATAAAAATCCATCCAGAAGGAATCTTTGGATTTCTAATCTGCACACATGGCCATCCTCATCCTGCTTTCCATTTATGGGGTGAGATGAAGTTTCAACCAACTCCACCATTTCCATTAACTCCCTTCATAAGGATCGGGATGAGGCCTAACACCCATGAATTTTCTAGGCGGTGCCCATGACTTCTTCGAGTCAATCTCGATGCCTTGAGGCCATGCAAATATTCTTCTGTGACCAATACATGTGCTTTCGACCTTTGGCATAGCTCCTCTCCATCAATCCATCCTACATGCGACCTCGGGCCATGACCTGGACCCAGTTCCTCGGTTCTTCATGACTATACGCTTCGTGAAACTTGTGCCTTCCTCCATACAAAACCTTCGATCCATGAAAAGACGAATCTGGTGATTTGTTGCCATGTGTTGCTCTGGATCGGACAGTCCAAATCCACTTCGCGCTTCGTGAAGTTTAATTTTTCTTCCTTAAAAAACTCCCGAGATTCACTTCCACAAACCATTGAATCGACTGCCACCTATCTCTTCAGATCAGATGGATCATGCTCACTTTGGGTTTTGGGACTTCGACCTTTGACAAATGACTTTAAAAATATTTCGAACCCCCGATTCTCGCAAATTGCCAATATGATATTCTTAGGAATGTCCACCATTGAATCTGATCTCGCCTATTTCTTGCATTTCGAGCCCGAAATGGACTTCTCTAAATGCTACCTTTTGACATTTTTGTGCAGGCTACGAACTTGGACAACCTGCTTCCCTTAACAACTATATGTGATAACAATATGCATATGTGCCAAAAACAAGGGCTATGTAACAATTGCATGCATAACAATAAGGATGGGTCACATTACACAGTCACATGGCATGTGCTAGGGGTTGGGGCTAGGCACCAACCCTTTATTCTTCCCTAAATACATCCATTCAAACTTAAATAAAAATGGTGCCATAAGTTGCTAAGACCCACTATGTAGGTGGGTTGGTAGCTCGGCCTACACAAAGACTCAACCACCCATGGAGGTCATGGGATCGACCCCCATGAACCTCAAACAAATTTTAACCAAAGACAATAAGGGGGTGTCATGTGCTGGCCCAGGACTGGGCCATGTGGTACCATACCACTTTTCAAAAAACTGCCACGTGTCACATAATCTTTTGACCGCCTATACTTTCCCAATCAACATCCAACACACATGTGATGCCAACCTATAGTCTAGTCATATGCAATGTGTTGTACATCTTTATGGACGTGCTACGTCAGCCATATGGACGTGCCACGTCAGTCGTACAAACGTGCCACATCATCCATATGGACGTGCCACGTGTTATCCTTGCAATGGTGACACATGTCACAATATAATTGGTTCACCTATCAGCATCAACTTCCTAGTCAATGCCAACACATCACTACCATGCCACTATAAGTCCATACAGCCATGTACAGTCAGTTGACACGTCAACACTATGCGATCATCGAATTTTGCCTGTTTGGAAAAATAAACAGATCGTGATATCTTGGTCATACGATGTCCATTTGATCTTGTTCAAGTTGGGTTGGGTTCTTAATGACGAGGTATACACACACACCCATTTTGAAAAGATTCCGAGGACTTTTATTTTTATGCCTTCCTGGACCCCATCTTGGCTCTAGTATCCATTTTGGATCACACCTCCCCACTTAAGACCTTTTGGTCCTCCAAAATGTTACAAAATGGAACTTACTGATTACATACTCATAAGGATAAAAACAAAACTCTATTTTGTACAAAAATGATGTTGTAACAGGTCATCATTACAACATGTGTGATTACATTAATGGAAGAAAAATACAATCAAGTTGTGACATCCACTTCTAGAAAAACCAAGTGACTATTTTATTTTCTTCATGGTGTTCCTCTTTCTTTGCTGGTAATGTCTCTTCCTTTGTGAGTACATGGAAAATCATTTTTTCCTTCTTTGGACAAAGATCCAGATTAATCTTGCAATATTTTTCCTTTTGGTGTCCACCCCTATTGCAATAACTGTAGTGGTTTTTTGGCATCCAGACTTGTTTTCCTTCTCTTTATTTCCTTGCGGAGTTGAGTCTTTATGTTGTTTCTTCTTCTTGCTTGACATAAACATCCTGTACAAATATTGTCTCTTCCACCACATGGCCACACAATGCTTATTTGAATGACAAAAAGTACAAGGATACATATTCCACAAGTTTCAGATTACATGATTATGTTTTTTTATCATCAAAAAACGATTTGGAAAAACCATGAACATTATACCTTCCTTTCTAATATTCACCTTTCATTGGAGATGAATTTCATTCACTATCACTATCAAGGAGTGATACACCATCACCTTTCACGAATCGATCCTGCAATGACTTAGGTTGGTCATTTGAAGCATCACTTGCTTTCGATGTTTTGGATCCCATCTTGGAGAATTCTCCAATCTCCTTCTCGCCATATCCCAATCCTAAATAATGAGGTATTTCCACAATCTTTATGGGATTAATGATACCTTGGCCCTTATTTCCAAGTCCCTTTCCTTCACAACCCATCTTGGTTAGAAATTTCTAACCTATAGCTTTTGTATGTTTTTCAAATGCACCAAAATAATCATCTTGATGGGAACTATGAAAAATTGATGAATGACTTCCACTGCATACCTCAGAGATGATTTCTGAATTCAGTGTAGAAGGAAATTCCTTCAATTCTCCTTCTCTTTTGTTGTCCTCTGAAAATTTATCTTGAACTAATCTCTTTCGTTCAAAGTAATATTCATACAACACTTTCACCATCTTTGACATGGAAAAGAGAGTTTTTTGGATATCCTTCTCATTTTGAGAAAGTCCCTCTTTAGATGCCATTTTCTCACTTGAGATGTCCTTTTCCTTGGTAAACATGAAAACTCAAAAACCGACTGTCAACTAGCTCTGATACCACTTGATCCGAAAATGTATTTTAATGACAATGGTTGAGTTATTTAGCATGATTTATTTTACCATTTAGGAAATTAATGAAAGATGAAGAAATAAAGAGGAAACACAACATCCATTAAGAAATATATAGATCTAGAAATAAGCATGAAGAAAAACAAACCATAAACACCAAAGTGATAACAGAGTTCGGCAATCTTGCCTACGTCTTCGGACCTTTGTCTCAGTGCGTGAGGCTTTCTTATTTGTCTAAAGCTTCAAATGTACATCATAAAATTTCCAATGGATTACAAAAATGAGCTAGCTATGTTCTTCTAGATCTCAAGAACCCATCCAAACTGATGACACTGAAAACAGATGAACGAAGCTCCTAGAAATGGCCGACACTCCTCAATGGCTCATTCTCATCATAAACTCAACGTATTAAACAAAATACTTTGAAATTATTATAATTCCAAATAGATGGCTCCAATGGCTCCATAATGTTCAAAAACCCCTAGTTGGGGTCTTGCTACACCTCGATTGGCCAAAAATTGAAGAAAATACACTCATGGGAGTTTTCCCTAATAACTTCCAGTCCTATGTTCTGCAAAACGTACCTAAAGGCCATTGAACGCAGATCTATGTGCATTCCTTCTTAAAAAACCTAAAACACACCTGGTTCATGCAACTCGGGTGATTTTGTTGCACCTTTAAGGTGCTCACACCTTTTCCCTAGTGGAGAACTAGGTCATATGGCCCATGTGGCCCTGGTCTAGTCCCAACACGCTGGCCCCCTTCTAGCCTCGGCTCCTAATCATAAGCATGACCATGTGTCCGGGCCTTGCCTTATCCATGCGCTCCATTTAGTTATCCCCCTGGTCATAGGACTTTGGTTACACCCTTGGTCGGTGGGCTAGCCCAACCGACTAGGGCTAACCACAAATATCCACGCCAATAGTATTAAACCCTGAGTCATATGCATGTGTGTAGAAACCAAGGTCTATGTAACAATAGAACACATAACAATAATGATGGGTCACCTTACACAGCCGCATGGCATGCGTTGGAGGCTAGGGCTAGGCCCCAACCCTTTATTCTTCTCGAAATACATTCATTTAACGTTAAATAAAAATGGTGCCATAAGTTGTTAAGACCCACTGTGTAGGCGGGCTGGTAGCCCAACCTACGTGAAGACTTGGCCACCCATGGAGGTCACAGGTTTGACTCCCATGGACCCTCAAACAACTTTTAACCAAAGCCAATAAGGGGGTGCCACGTGGCAACCCAAGACCTGACCACGTGGAACCATACCACTTCCACGTGTCACATAATCATTCAACCACCTATACTTTCCCAGTTAGCGCCCATCACACTTGCCATGCCAGCGTGTAGTCTAGTCATCTACCATGTGTCGTACGACTGTACGGGCCTTCCATGTTAGCCATATGGACTCGTCATGTGTCACCCTTGCAGTGGTGACACATGTCACAATATTACTGGTTCACCTGTCATCATCAACTGCCTAGTTAGCGCCAATGCATCACTTCCACATCATTATCCAACCGTACGACCCTGTACATTCAACTGACACGTTAACACTGTATGGACTGTATAGTCATCAAATTTGACATGTTTGTAAAAATGAACAGATCACAATATCTCGGTCAACCCATTCAAGTTGCATTAGAATCGCATCCACGAGACCTATGAACAAATCTGTTTTTAATAGATTCTAAGCACTTTTATTTTTAGGCCTTCCTGGATCCCATCTTGGCTCCGGGATCCATTTTGGATCAGATCCAATGCCTTAAAAATAAAAAAAATGTCAAAGAATATAGTCCACTTCGAGGTAGGGACCTAATTTTACAATGTATCCAATTCATAAGAAAATATATGATGATACTAAGACTAGGTCTCCTTGGTGTGTGTGTGTGTGTGTGTGTGTGTGTGTGTGTGTGTCCTAAAATATACCCAATCTCCCACTTCAAATTCTCTTTCACTATGATGTTGATATTATTGTTATTTCATCCTATTTTGTGCCATAAACAAGTTATCATTCAATAGTTTGAGAACCTCTTGTTGGTGCCTTATGTGGTCCTCCACTGCCTGAACATTTGTAGTCCCTTTAAAGGGATATATGATGGATGGAGGATGATATCCATAAAGTTCCATAAATGGGGACATTTTTGATGAAGCATGAAAGGATGTATTGTACCACCATTATGCTAAGGGAAGCGACTTGACCCATTATGTCTATTTATGAGATCCAAATAAATAGAGATATCGTTCTAGACATTTATTCAAAATCCAAGTTTTCCCATCGGATTGAGGATGGTAAGATGATCTATGGGAAAATTAAGTACCCAAACAAGAGAACAATTCAAGCCAAAAATTTCTGATGAAAATTGGATCTATGTCACTTACAATAGTCTTAGGGAATCCATGCATATTTTGAACTATTTACATGAGTTATATGGCTACTATACCTTCTTTAAAAGGATGAGAAAGAGAGGAAAAATGAGAATACTTTTTCATTCGATCCCCTACTACCATGATGACATTGTTTCTTTCATATTTTGGTAAACATGTAATAAAATCGATTGAAACATCTTCCCACAAAAGTTTCAACATCAATTCTAATACCTTCCCAAAAAAATCCTTCTTCATCTTGTGTGAAGTTTTCCAAGAACCTTGAATTTCCTCCTATATGAGAAGTATGCAATTGTTGAAGGACCTTCTATTTGATTTGGGAATTGTTAAATAAATATATGTGATAATGATACCAGATCCAATCATTCTTCAATACAAATATATCTAATGCACTAGGGTCCTCTTTTAGGTTTTGAATGATCTGGCATACATCTTCATCTTGCTTCCATTATATCCTTACTTCTTCCACCTAATCCAATTGAGGAATACAAATAACACATAGTGAACCCTATATTCCTTCTTGTTTCCTTGCAAGTGCATCTTCCACACTATTATTTTTTCCTTTCTTCTATATAATCTCAAGGTCATAACCTAGAATATTTGTAACTCAATTTTGTTTCTCTCTAAAGAAAATTGTTGCTCCAAGAAGTACTTCAAACTATCATGATCGCTTTTTACTTTGAAGTGTATTCCTATTAGGTAAGGGTTCCATTTCTTAACTACATGTATTATGGAAAAAATTGGTTTTCCATAAAAGGGTTTAAGTAATTTTTTCCTTTAAGTTTGTTTCTTTGAAAGGAAAGAGGCCTTCCTTCTTGCACTAAAACTTCACTAATGCCATGGCCTAAGGCATCACATTCATCAATAAATGTTTTTGTGAAGTTAGGTGTTGCTAGGATAGGTGTTGTACACATATCCTTCTTAAGTGTTTCAATTTTTTTTTATCCAAGTGGATATCGGTGACCACCCACCTTTTTCTACTGGCTCAAAACAATTTTCTGACAATTTTGGCAATTTACTATTTTTTTTGCAGTTTTAACCTCCGGAGCCATTTTGAGGGCCTAAATGAAGGTTTTTCGGGATAGAGATTCTCAATGATAGCCAAAGGCACGATTGAGACCCCAAAATGAATCTCCTCGACTATACCTTTCAAACAGGCTATCACACGCCTAAAATGAAGATTGTATGCAAAAGTTACGACCCCGGGAAGTTGACGTACTAACTTACCTAGACGGGGCCCACATGACTTTTGGGGCTTCATCTCCTAGGGTTAAGTTTTTGGATGTCTAGGGTTTTTGGCATTCCCATTTATTGTAAAAAGGCCTTCAGAGTGTCATTGTAATCATATTCTTGCAAGTGAGTGCATCCGTCACATCTCTTCTCATAGATAAGATGCCACCATTCCAACAAGCTTGTTTCCGTTGCATTTTACAGTTTCAACTTATTTCTTTATTGAATAGAAAACCAATTTTACTGTATCTCTGTTATTTTTTGTTAAGCACCTGTTAATAATCTATAGTCATTTCATTCTGCTCATAAAATCCGAATCACATTTGTTTTCTTCGTATGTTCAAGAAAATGCTTCATTCTTTAATAATTTTGTTTATGGTGCTACTATTTGACCATAGTGCTTAACAAATTTGCGGTAATATATTGTCAACCCTAAGAATATTCTAATTTTTTTAAGGTTTTTGGAGTTCTCCATTCCCTGATAGATTTAATTTTGGTAGGGTATACTTTTACACCTTCATGAGATACAATATGACCCAAATATTCCACTTCTTGAACCCCAAAGGCACACTTGGAAGGATTTGCATAAAGGTGTTACTCTTCTAAAAGTTGTAATACTTTGTCAACATGTTGTACATGCTCTTCCCAAGAATTTTTGTAGATTATTATGTCATCAAAAAATAATAAAACAAATTTTATAAAGAAGGGTTTTAAAATAGAATTCATGAAGATTTGTAATGTTGAAGCTGCATTAGTAAGCCCAAATGGCATAACCAAAAACTCATAATGAAATTCATGTGTTCTAAAGGATATTTTTGGAAGGTCTTCATACGTCATTATAATTTTATGACATCCCAAATGAAGATCCAATTGTGTAAAGAAAATTGTTCCATGGAATTAATCTAATAGTTCATCAACGACATGAATAGAGAACTTATCTTTGATGGTCATTTTGTTGAGTTGTCAATAATTTGTACACATATTCCATGAACCATCCTTCTTTGCAACCATCACTATTGGTGAAGAGAAATAACTTTGGATAGGTTGAATCATGCCCACCTATAACATTTCTTGGATCATACACTCAATCTCCCTCTTTAGTGCATATGGATACATGTAAGCCCTAATGTTAGGTGATACACTTCCTGGTTACAATTGAATAGCATGGTCATGATATTGAGTATGTGTAAGAAACTTAGGAATCTCTCCAAATACCTTTGAATGGTTTTTGTTAGTTATTTGGAGATCCAATTAGTGTAGAGGATATAGATGTTTGAACATATAGTGATCACAATTGTGCAATTACACCATGGTTTCCTTTTTTGAACAATTTTGTCATGCTATTAAAGCTTATAATATTATAGGGTTTCCATTGGAT
Organism: Picea engelmannii; assembly: GCA_009831015.1. Lineage (NCBI taxonomy): Eukaryota > Viridiplantae > Streptophyta > Pinopsida > Pinales > Pinaceae > Picea > Picea engelmannii. The sequence goes on from ML781739.1 coordinate 1,264,046, forward strand.
ACCTCTTTAATCTCAATTTCATTTCCTTCTAAAGAAAATATCATGAAAAAATATTGAAAATTAAGAGCCATTGTTCCCGATGATTTTAACTATTGGACCCCTAATACAACATCAAACCCACTCATTTGGATGGAAATCATGGAACTGTCCAAAAAATACTCCCCCATATTGAGCTTAATACTATGGAACTTCCTAGAACAATTTATGGTACCTCCATCTGCAATCATTATTTGAAATTACTGTGCTAGAAATACAAAGCAATCAAGATATTTTGTTGATTTGCAATTGATGAAGTTATGGGTACGACCAGAATCAATAAACATTATTACCTTTTTCTTTTTGATGTATCCTTGTATCTTGAGGGTTTGTGGAGTAATGATGCTATCAAATTCCTGACAATATATCATTGGAGTAGTATCTTCTATATCTAGATCTTGCGATGGTTCCAATTCTTGATGGTCTTCCTCTTCGCATTCTATGTAGAATAGTTTATTCTCATTGCACTTATGCCCCATATTGTAGTTGTTGTCACAATTGAAACATAGTCCCTAATATATCGAGGTTGTAATTTGAGGTTTGGGTTATACCTGAATTAAGAATCAAAGGAAATACCTAACTTCAGGGGAGATGAAGATAAAGATGAAATCAATCCCAGAGAATGGTTTAGGATGATAAAGGAAAAAAAAATGATTCCTTTGAAGGTATTCATCTACTTAAGGGGTGAATATTTTAAGTGGTGGGATATCCTTGATGAAGGTACTAAAAACTACCCCACATGGGAATATTTTGAATACCTCTTCTCAAATGAATGGATTAAGGATAAAAAAAAGGAGGAGATGTATACAATTCAAGAGGAGTTAAAGGAATCAAAATAAAATGTCTACAAATTGAAAAAGGATAATGATGAGATAGAAAATTATATTACAAAGAAAAATGACGAGTTCATCAAGATGCAATCCCTTAAATAATCACTCATTAAGGAGGCTAAGAAACTAAAGAAATGAAAGATTAGCAAAGAAAAGTGGGAAAAGGATGATTCCATGGAATAATTGAAAAAGAAATATGAAGAGACATATATTACAAAACCATAAAAAAAATACTAGATGAGGTTAAAAGATTGAAATAAGAAATAAGAATTATCGAAATCAATAAGAGACAAGGATCTTGGATGAAGAATCTACCAAACAAATTGAAGAGAAAATTTCCAAGAAGGTTGAGGAATCCATATATACTAATGAGGGAAAATTGTAATTGCAATACAAAATCGAAGAAGGACGTCAATATTTGATAAATGGTGTGACATTGCAGCTCCAAAAGGAGAAAAAATAAAATATGCAAGAATGTCACCAAAAGATACTTAAAGAAGTTGAACTTCATCTAGAGGATGTACATGCAAAATATGATGGTATTATATTCAAGGATAGATTAATCAAATACCAAGAAGATAGGATAGAGGATTACATTGTATATTAAAAGAATATAGATAAAACAAGTGTGTAGAGTGAAGAAAAACCATCAAATGTGAAACCATATTGACACCCTCATTACCATGAAATATTTCAAGGAAGACACGAATATCGATATCAACATTATCGAGTAAGAGGATGAGATACTTGTCAATATTCATGGAACATGGCATAACAAAACCAATCTTCAATGAGTTATTATGAGATACCAACAACAACTACAAATCATAGAAGCTTCAACAACAATACATGGAATCAAGGGAAAGAAAATTATGCAACAATTAGCCCACCAAGGATTATGAGTGAAAATAATTGATTTTGGATGGATAGAACATCATCAATGGAAATAAGAAACTAATCACATAATAATACCATATTACTTGCTTTCATCACATGTGAAGCCTTTAATTGCGAAGCTTTAATGAAAAATATTTTTGAAGGAGGGTACTATGTTATGACCCAAAGGGGGAATATATAGGGTTAAATATATGTGATATGACCCCAAGGGGGGGAATATATGGGGATAAATGTACATGTAATGTGTAAATATATATGTAATAAGGTCAGCCTAATAGTAAAGGGACCTCATGCGCAGGTCTGAATATGTATATATATAGATAGTGTATTCATAATTTTGGAGGTGAATTATGATGTATGAATGCATTTGGTTATTTGGAGAAGGTTATCCTATTATTTCATAAGTTATTGTATAACTTGTCTATCTTGGACTTGTTCTCCATTCTCACATTCTGTACATGGTGTGTAATTCTATTATATTTTGATAATTTAAGCATTTGGATCATTATATGTACTTGAAAATGGATTTGTCTAATTTTTTCAAAAACAATTTCATGTCTTAATGCATCGCATTTGAGTTCTTCCTTTATATCCATATACACAATACAGTATTGAAGGTGTCAAATATCCAAAGCAAGTTTCAAAAAGTGACTTACCAGTAGAAGTGATGAATTCTCTATTATAATAATGTTGTATGTAGATTAGATTTTCATCCTAGGTATTAAGATGCTTCTGATTGTAACCCCTAAAAATATGCACCAAAGTCCTATTGACTGCTTCTATATACCCATTTTGTTTATGGATAGAATTTTGTACATATCTTCAACTTAGTGTCTATATTCTCCCACAATGTAGTCCAAAATGTATTAAGAAATATGGTATCCCTTTATGAGATGTTGCTCCTTGGAATCCCAAAGTGAACCCATACATGTTCAAAGAACATGTTTTATGCTTCTTGTACTTCGATGGTATTTTTAAAAGGAGTGATAATACACCTCTTGTTGAATGTTGCAACTACCACAAATAGATAGACATGTCCCTTCCTAGTCGTTGGTAAACTTACCACAAAATCAATGGAAATTCTTTCCCAAGGTCAAGTGGGTATAGGTAAGGGATGATATATGTCTTTATTCCTTTTAAAAATATTATTAGTACAAAAAAGTATACATCACGTAATACACCATGCTACATTTCTTGCATTTTGGGCCAGTACACATACTTCTGTAAGTTGGAAATTGTCTTCTGAACACCAAAATGTCCCACAACATTGGAAGTGTGAGCCTCTCTGATAAGATACAGTCATTCACCTTTATATACATCGATATTGTTGATATTGTAGAGTAACCCATTATAGAAATGATAGTCATCCTTTCCTTCACCTTCTTCTATATGAATTTGTCCCTATAGATTTGAAACACCTCCTTGAATTTCTCATCTTCTCTTTATGCCTCTCTATATTCTTCATGGGTAAAATTATCCATGTACATTAGAGTTCCCAAATTTGTAATATTGGTTGTGGGTGGCCTTGAAATCATATGTACCAACCTATTTGTGTTTCCCTTCTAATACTTGATAACTAGATGAAATTTTTGTTAAACCCCATCCACTTGTAATGTCTAGTTTGTTGTATCTTACTTTGGGTTTGCAAATACTATAGCAGCTCATGATCTATGTGGATTATGGTATCTCTTCCCATTATATAGTTCTTCCACTTCTTGAAATCGTGAACTAGGGCATAGAGTTCCTTGTGATAGATAGGGTAGTTGAGAACTACCCCATGAAATGTTTCAAAATGATAGCATATAGGACATACTCCTTGCATAAAAACTTCTCCGATGGAATACCCACTTGCATATGTCTCCACTTAGAAAGGATTTTGTAAGTTTGGTAATGCAATAACTAGTGTGTGATTAATATTTATTTTCATCTCATCAAAAACATTCTATTGATTTTTCCCCACTCGAAACTCTTATCACTCATTGTTATGGTGTGGAGTGGTGTAAGTACTATTTAAAATGAATATATGAACTTATGCAAGTAATGTGCTTCCTAGAAAAAACTCCTAACTTCAGTAACATTTGTAGGAAATAACTATTTCATTATTTCCTCCATATTTGAGAGATATGCCTTGATCTCCCTTCCATTGATCACATACCCAAAATACACCAATGAATGCTAAGAAAACTCACATTTAATGAGGTTATCTAGCAGTTGGTGCTTCCTTAGATTCTCTAACACCTTCATGAGATGTGATACATGCTCCTCCTAGATGGAACTACAAACCAATATATCATCCAAATAGACTATAAAATATGAATCTAGATATGGGTGTAATACATAATTCACTATTATAATAAAGGTAATTAGTACATTACACAAACCAAATGGCATGCCCAACCATTGATACAAACATTTTCTTGTCTTGAAGATAATCTTCTAGGTTTCTTCCTCCTTGATGCGTAACTGGTGGTATCTCAATTCAAGATCCAACTTGGTGAAATATTTTGCATGTTACAACTAATCTATTAGATCAATTATTATGGTAAGGGGGTAATTTTTTTTTAGTGTAATCTTGTTCAATGATATCTAGTGGATACATATTTGCAAACTCACATCCTTCTTTGGTACATTTTTTTATGATAGGTGACCCACAAGGTGAGGTACTTGGTCCAATAAAACCCTTCTCCAATAGTTGTTGCAATTGCTTCTTCATTTCATTTCGTTTTAGAATAGGATTTTTACACAACCCAATATTTGGAAATGGGGATTCTGGAAATAAATATATTTCGTGTTCCACTTCCCTCTTGTATGGTATCCTTTAAACTATTGGAACACTACTCTTTATTCATGTAGAAACCCCTCCATCTAATGTTTTTTCTCTTTAGTACACCCCTCGAGGGGTTCCTTTACTTTTATAAAATCATCCTCAGTCTCATTTTCTCTTGAGAAAAGTAGAACATATTTATTATTGGAACTAATCAACTTATTGGCTTGGTTGGCACTTACTAGTGAGACCTTGGACCTTCCTTTATGTGTGTTGATGATTTAGGACGTATAATCCTTGATTAGGCAGTATTGGTTAACTCTCTGCATAAATATTTCATACCTCATATACATGTAGGGGCTTCCAAACACTAGTCCACATATTTCAAGTGGTACTACGTCCAATTCCACTTCATCAATAAAATCAACACTTACAAGAAATTAAATCTTACACTACTTTTTTACCTTGATGTATGTATCCTTCTTTACCCTTCCTAATGGATATGATCTAGGATTATAATGAAACTCCAATCCACGTTTTTTGACTAGATACATGTATCTAAGATTAACCTATGAACCAGAGTCGAACATGTCATCTGTATTTGTTTTCTTGACCTAGATCTTCATGTGGAATATTTTGGTCGTCTTCTTCTCTTCCTAGTGATGAATTATACTCATATTTACTTCCTTATGCATTGGTGTGGATATAATATTCTCATCGACATCAAATCTTCCTTCAACCTAACTGCTCAAATATGTGGATAAAATATTATTTTTCTTTGCATCCTTCTTGAGGTTCTTTGGGTTCAACTATTAATGTAGTTTCGAACAATTTTCCTAAGTGTTCCCATCAATATTGTCATAGTTACAATGTTTTATAGGATCCTTGCATTGATGCACAATGGATACCGTATTCTTATCCTTCCCCCCTTTCTACTTCTTTGTCCTTTGATTGGAAAGAATCATTCTTTCCAATCAAAGGACATTGGAACTACTTGGATACATGCCTCATCCAATGTCCTTTGATTGGAAAGAATCATTTTATTTTGTATATGGATATGTATACCTTGCATATACTTCAAGAGTACATATGGGTTCTTGGTAGAGATAATCAACATGATGAACATATTTATGAACTCAATGGTGTACTCATATACACTATACCCTTACTTCTACCTGAAGTAGTGACACCAATTCCATTGGTCCTCTTCATACCCAAAGGGGTAGAATTGAGACTTAATGAGGGGCTTGAAGTCCTCCCACCTAGTTACTAATGGATTCCCTCCAACCGAAGTGTTTATGTATGGATTTCCCACCAGGTTAAAGCATGTCCCTCTAACTTTAGTTTGACAAAGGATATATATTTTTCTTCATCTATATGGTGAATTTTGAAAAAAACTTCAGGTTGTTGCAACCAATCATTTTGTTTTAATACATTGATATCACATTAGTATGGATTTATGTCAACTTTTTCATCCATATTGACTAAATACTATGAAGGTTTTATGGTACTGGGACTCAACTCCTCTTTCTTGGGTTCTTTTCATGACTCATTTTCTAGGTCTTCATTATCCCCTAGTTTCCCATATAATCCAATATTTGAGCTCGAGACTCCAACTTCTCCAAACTTTCTGAGATTTCTTGCTACATCCACCTTCAGGATGGAAATATTGAGAGATATTGTTGAAGGAAAATCTCCCTGTGGACAGGTAGATCTCCTCAAAGAGCTAGACTCTTAAATCTAAGATAGAAAGTGCTTATCATGTTCATTGACTTCCTTTTAGATCAAGGTGGACTAGTGTATGAGAAGAAAGGAGAAGAGAAACACCTTTAATCGACATTTGTCCCTGCACGAATCGAATTGAGCTCCAATCTTTCGCTCCTCGATGGATCCTGTAGACAAACAAAGTGTGACTACTTCCTACTCTATCAAGATTAGTTTGAAATAGATCTATCTACTAAAGAGACAAATTCATGTGAGATTGAACATGAATTAGAAAGAAACAAGCCAAGCAAATTATATTAATGAGGAAAAAACATTACTTACAGCCGTAGATGGATTGCATCAGTTTCGTCAAGTCCCCCTTGTCTATCCCTTGCACAAAATATCCATGATCTGAATGACGATAGATTCATCGATTTCTCCCTATGAGATCATGGGTCTCTTGCTTCCAAACCATATATGTTCTAGCACCACTTATAATATCATAAGTTTGGTGTGATTCTCCCTTTCCATTCCCCTTTCACCATGAGAAAGATTGCTTATATAGACTTGGAGAGGCTCAACAACCTGAGATATATTTGGGGTGAGTTGAGGATTTTCCTCCTTCAGTTAGGGATATGCGTTAAGATCATGGCTTGATTGAGGATTCGAATCCAACTACCTTCTAAGAGTGGAAATATCTTTCCCCCATTCTTCTCAACAAATTAACTATTGCCCATAATAGGTAGCGCTCCACTAAAAGGGCTCTCAGAGTGTTATAACTCTTCCTAGTAATGTATAGGGGAGCGCCAACATTACTGAGGGTAGGAGCGCTCTTGGAAAAGGGAAAATGAGTGTTATAACGATCCCTGATAGCTTATAGGGGGGTGTCAACACTCCTAAGAGAGGTATAGGGGAGCACTCCCCTCCAAAAACTCACTTTTTTGGGTGCTTTCAGATGGCAGGAGGTTCATAAGCCTGTTGACTCATTTATCTTCTTTCAAATCAAATGTTTGAGGTGTTTCAAGTGTCCTTCTCATGTCGTTATACGCATGACATAGGCATCATGGCAGTATGCTTTCTTTGACACTTGCGACACTTGTTAGAAAAATGCGACAGTTATAATGATGACACTTGCGACACTATCGAAGTGAGTAATTTTGGTGTGTAACAGATTGCCCCCCAAAGTATGAAGTTAGAAGATGAGAAATGATAACTGAAATGCTTTGTAGACTTTCAAGCAAGGGTATAGACACAGAGAACCTGATAGAAGTTGCACACAAACATCCAACAAATATTATGACATGTTTCAAACCCAAGGCAGACATACCTATGCTTGGGTGATAAAGACTTGCAAGATATGGCCACTATAAAATACACCGTGGATCCATAATTGTATTGATAAAAAAGTATAGCCACTGAAAATACACTATGGATCTATACTCCCATGACCTGAACTGATCATAGCCATGAAGAGTACACAGTGGATCTAAGAGATGACAAGACATGGCCACGACCAATACAAAGTGGATCTATGTAACAATATATGTGTCATTGTTCAAGAGAAACTCCATCACAACTTGGGCAAAGTACATATCAAAGTGATCACTCAACCCGGGGTCCTCTTACCGATCCCAATGTAGTATGAATCTAACCATGTCAATAGATGTCTTGATGTCGAACATGGTAGAAACCACTTGATTACCAGTCAATGATGTAAACCGTTAACAAGCGCGAGGGAGATCACCATTGATGTCAATGATTCCCATGGTACTCTAGTACATTCCAACGAATGTGAATGGATGAGATGAATTCGAACATCTGTGGAATCATCCAATCAGAGGTCAATGATGTAAACCCACTGTCAAATGTGAGGAGGCCTTCCATTGAGGCATGTAGGTCCCAAAGTACTAATTGGTTTCTAAGTCTAGTCCCTAGATAATGTGTTGAAGTTGACATGAATAGACTCGTCGGAGGAGGGCCTTAATGTATCCCCCATCAATGACACGAAACAAACATAGAGATGTAATTGGTAGATTAAATGAACATGGATTGACATGGGTATTGAGACAAGATATTTGTGACAACTGACTCTCGAGGTGGATACTTCCCTTTAACACTAAGGCACAACAACAGAAACATGACATGGACCAAAAATCAATGATGCAGTGGATGCTATGACTTACGTCAGGTGACGCAGAGGAGTGAAAGAAACTCAAAGGATTGGCTCAGTGTAGAGGTTCGGAGGATTATAATGCGTGCAAAAGAAAAAGTGTCGTGTTCAAGGGCGACTCTAAGAGTTACTTGGTAATATTCTCAAAAAACTGCTTGGCTTGCTTCTTTCAATTTTTTCCCCCATCCAGACAGATGGGTACCTCTTTTCAATTTAATGAGCTCGAGGAGGATAATACATGCTCGATAAAACTCACCTTCGGTAAGTTCCTCTTCCTTTGTTTAACGAGATGGAAGAAGTAAGGGTTCGATCCCATATGGGCCTGTCGATGTTTTGTTTAGCGAGTCCAAAGACAGAAAACTCGAAGGTTTTTCATGATTATAGTGTCTGGAAAAACACTTAAAAGAGAACTCTCTCAGTTACTTTTTCATAAAGTAGTCTGATGATATCGAAAAAGAGATAAACTATCGCTCAACAGACATTTTCTTCAAATACTTTAACAAGTGTGAAGAGAACAAGGTCGCTCGGTAATATTTTCATGTTTAGAGAGTCTAAAAAGAACTTAAAGATGACTGCAGTGTTGTACTTTTTTGTGATGTTAGTCTCGCGAGGTCGAAAAAGAGATAAATTGTCACTTGAAAGACGCCCTTTCAAACCATTTAACGAGTGGGAAAGAAGGAAATATCACTTGGAAATCTTTTCATGTTTAGAGAGTCTGAAAAGAGCTTAAAGAAGACTCTAGGGGGTTCCTTTTTCGTGTATCCATACAGGTCCAAAAAAGAGATAAAAGTCTACCTGGATGCATTCTCATGTATTTTATGAGCACGAGAAAGAACAAAGACTACGTTCGGTATGACCCTAGCTTGCAAGCTAGTTCCTTAACTCCAGAAATATCATGAAAGGTTGGAGACATGCCCTCCAAGCTTCAATTCATTCACCAACTTTGAGGTTGTCACCAATTTCTCTAGTAGATGAGAAAAAGGAGAAGGGTGGATGAAAAGAAGGTTCAAAAGAGGTGATTGTTTCATTTTTTAACGAGCTTGACACAGGAAAAGAACTATGCTCAAGGCCTCTGTTTCATTTTTTAACGAGCTTGCCACAGAGAAGAGAAACTATGCTCGTGGTTTCATCCGGATCATGTCTTCCAAGAGGATAATGCTCTGGAAGGGTACCATGTCAAAGGATAAAATGTGGTCATGGCCTCTAGAAGATCTTCGCTGGATGGAAGATAATCACTCGAGAAGGAACACATGTCGAGGGATGATATAGGAGTAAGGATATCAGGCTCCAATAATCCTACCAAAGAAATTACCATGTCCACTACCGGATCCAAATCGTCGGAAATCATGGGAGATGATGAAAAATCAACACCAAGAGGGGAGATAGATGGTATATCTGCCTGAATTTCTTCATGAGGGGGAAGAAAGGAGGATCAATGATGGTTATTATCCTGAGGTAACTTGTCAATACGAAGCATTTCCGGAACAGATTCATCAAAAGGAAAAATTGGGGAAATGCAGTCGATTGCAGCTGACAAGGAACTCAACCGTGAGTGCATCGAGGAAATGTTAGGTGCCAATAGATGTTGGTCATATGATGAGGGAGAAGCAGATTGGGTAGAAATGTATGATGTTTTGGCTAGACTAAGTGGCACGATGTCACTTAGTGCATCAAATTCCAACAGACGAGGTACAATCCAAGGGTCAAATGATTTGAAAGATTGATAAGCTGCGGTCGAAATCATATCGACGGTGGAAATATGATGTGTAGTCAGTGGAAGTGGTGTAGGGAAGGTACCCATTAGGCTAGAATATTTCAGTAAGCCAACACCAATGCTTTCATATGTGATCTTGTGGTCTCCCAAGAAAGGAATATTTTTGGTAGCGGGAACGCGAGCATTGGTCGTGTAGAAATCCAGCTGATCAACAGTGACAATTTTTCCCCGGTGAGGAAATTGTACACATCGAAAGACCGACGAGGAAATGATAGTCATAGAATAAAACCAATTTCTTCCAAGTAACAAGTTGTAATCGAGGGGAGCATCGACCACCTCGACATCAACAGTAACAGTTTTTCCACCCAATTGGATGAGCAAGGATTGTAAAAGCCCATGGTTATGAAAACCTCACCCATCGAAGGCACGTAACATCGTTGGGGATTTATTGAGTGCTAGTGATTTTAAACCTTTCCAAGACACTAAAGACATGACACAAGTTGAGGCTCCCTCATCCAGAATAGTTCGATGGATTTTTTGATTGTGAACAACAACATCAACTTGGAAAGCAAGTTGGTGGGAGATTTGAGGCACATAATTGTCTAGGTTAAATATGATCTGATTGGACAACTCAAGATCAACAGTGCCAAGAGTGGCCAAGAGTGTTCTACGTTCCTGGGGTAGTGCTGTAGAACTTCCAATGCAGACATAGCACATGGTGCTTGAGCCAAATCTTCAACAATGTTGTAGTTTTGGGTGGCACGTGAACTAGGATTAAAGGTAGCTTTGTGGATAGTGCTCTTAGGAGGGCGTAATATAGAGTCAAATGTGGGTTTCTCAATATAAAGTGGTCCAGACAAAGGATTAACCGATGGAAGATTAACGAAGGATGATGATGGATCCGGTAAAGTGTCGGCACCATTAGTGTCTTTTCCTTTGTCAAGGTTACTTGGTGTGTCATATGTCTTAGAGCGAGTGGTCAAATTGATCCCATTAAACATATAAATATGTGCACTTGACGAGGCCTCATCATTAGGATCGCTAGAACTACCCCCAGGAGAGGGGGTTTGAGCAACCATGGATTGTTGCTGTGGAAAAGGTTGAGTAAGCACAATGGGTTGTGACTTCCCTTGGAAAATTTTGGCCACTTCATTGCAAAGTGGACAATATCAAGTGTAGTGATCGTCACCAAAAATGATACACAGGAATTTCAGTTTCCGTTGTGGTTTATTTTCGGTAGTAGGTGTTTGATTTTTGGGTTGTTCATTATTATTTTTTGATTTATTTTTTGTCTTATTCTTACCTCTGGATTATTGTGAAGGGACAGATTGAACTACATTCACCTCATAGATATGAGTTTGGGGGGAGGTAGAGGAGGGTGTAGTCGATTTGGAAAGAGATTGAGTTTTGACGGAATCAATAACACCATCCGCATGAGATGAGGATGATGGCTTAGAAGGATCGGTATTAGTGCGAGAAACATTCAGAAGAAAATCATACAAAGTACCAGACTGGGAATAAACCAAATCTAAGTATTGATCCTGAGAAATGGCTTGTTCCTCTGTGACTGCACCACCCATAGCGACATCGTGAGCGATCGAGGGTAACAGTGATTTAGTAAACCATTCCACCAATAGTATGTCAGGAATGACTGCCTTATCATCCTTCGTCATCGCCTCCACTCATGAATATGGTAAGAGATATGCACAGAGTTAGTTTGACGAAGGGAGGTCAAGAGTTCAGTACCCATCTCGTAGTGAATAGGCAGTTGAAAGTGCATGAGGAAAGACATGGAAAGGGAATTGATATCATGAAAAGAAGCACGTGGTAGTTGAATATACCACTTTGCTACTGAACTGGTAAGTGTTCGTTGGAAAAGATGCAAATGTATAGAATCATCCATGAGGGAGTTTGATGAAAACCACAAATGGAAAGTCATCACATGGTTTCTCAGATCTTCACCAGGGTTTCCGTCAAATTTTGGAATATTAGAAGGAAGTTTAGCTGGAATGACTGGCCAAACCGATGAATGAGAAATAGCATCATTAGTTAACCGAGACAAGTCTGGGAGATCCAAAGTCACAAGGAAAGGTTGTTGTCAGTTAATTTTCGAATGATACCGGTGCGGCATAGGAACACCAGTAGGACCATAGACTAGGTTAGGTGGATAGTTGTAACTAGTAGGTCCTCTTACATACGGTTGTTGTTGGCCAGGATAAGAAGGATTCGATGGTGTATAATAAGCATTGGCATAACTCGGTGGGTTCTGAACATTATAGGCCTCGTGATTTATTTTCCTGTGAGGAGGATAAACATTTTTCCCTTGAGAATGGTAAGGAGTAGATCCCGTAGGTAGATACACATGAGGTGCATGAGGAGGATAAGACTGTGGTATCGGATAACTCTAGGTGGTGTTTTGGATGCCACCTGGATAAGATTGCCCGTAAGATGTTCTAAAAGGGACAGGATTGGATACTCCTCCTAGTGGGTTATTATACAGGTTCCCCCCAATGTGGGGTTGATTAAAAGTGCCTCTTAAAGATACTCCCCAGGATTGTGAAGGGTTTCCAGCAAACGAGGGTTGCCCCCCTGCCAGCGGTGGATTTACGACTGGGGTATGACTAGAAAATGGAGGTTTCCCTCTAGGGGGAGCATGAAAAGGGGAATATCCCCTGGGAGGGGTAGGCCCACCATGGAAAGGTAGTCCTCAAGGAGGAAATGGTTTGTTGGATGGTGGTTTCCCTCTAGTTGGTTGTGCTTGGCCAGCAAGGGTATGCATTCTCTGGTGATAAGATGTCCTAGCAAGATCATGTGGAACATGCGGAGCTGTAGAGTAAAAACTTGTAGAAACAGGGGTATATATTGAAGTGCTTTGGGGATGAGTAGAGGTGATGAGTCCAGCATTAGGATGGACTTGTGCTGGTGTGGCAATGGAGTGAATAACCTGATCGACTGGGTGATTCATGGTTTGACCATATGGTCTTGTTTCACTAGGAGGATCATGATGATGAAAGGGTTGTCAAATAGATTTGAAGTGTTCATAGAGATCGCGTCCCGATGAAGTCCTCCATATAGAATGAGCATGTGTGGGATTGGTTTGTACTGCAGTGCTAGGATGAACAAGAGTCCTATACTCGACACCAAATATGGATTCTGTGGATCCCATATATGTTTCGGTAAAGATCCTCTCTGGTAATCGTGGGATATCTTCATCTATGATGTTCCCAAGGGAGTCTAAATGAACCAAAAGTGGTTTGAGAGGAGTTATCGACACAGGTGTAGCGGGATTTTCAACCCTATCCAAAACGTCTTCTAAGTTATCTAACGGAGAAGAAATAACACTTCCAGCCTCAGATTGATTTTTTACCTCTCTACGGTAGTTGTCTTCTGGAGGGTTAGGAGGTAAAGGTTGATAGCCTTCCAGAGGCAGCCCTTGCATCCTACATGATCAGCGAAGACCTTTATCATCTATGGGCTCAATTGTGGGGAATAACATAACACACTGAAAATCTAGGGCCACCTAAGAAAAAGAAACATCATGCACTAATAAAATCTAGGAATCAACCAAGCAGAAAAAAATTCTCTCGATGACCATACTAGTTGGTGATGAAATCCAACGTCGCATGATCAAGTCGAGAAGGGGCTGGGATATGGTGGAATAGTTACAATGGCAATATGCTTAACATACTTTCACCTTGGTGCAAGCTTCCACACAGTAATTGTGGATTTACCCTCCAGGGAGCCCGAGTGAGTTTGACCAATGTTTGTTCCAGGTACAGTGATACTTCCCTTCACTATCACCTTGTGTAAGTACCTAAAGATTATGGCAACTAAAGACACCAATTCACAGTGAGTCCCTGGGCAGGTATAGTCGACAGCCGATCCGAAATGTATGGGAAGGATAACAAGTACAAAATCAAACTGAAAGGCTCCCACACATAATCGTGGGTATACCTTCCAATGACCCCCAATATACGATCCGACCACTACCAATAGTTGAACCATGGAGGTATAATCTTCATAATTTGCCCGAATGCGACCTCATGCATAACCCCTATGTGAGAGGGGGATCCCAGAAAACCAATACGACAATTGGATTTGAGTCTCCCTAACTCAGGATGCTAATGTTTGTTTTGAAAACTTTGGAGAGTTGTACTCACAGCCCAATCCAAAGTGCTAACCCTAGTCTATTGTTGGTGGGAGATCCTAAAAACAAAAATGTTCTAGATAGTTTTTAATTAGATTACGGTACCGGTAATTTACCGGATCCATCATCATCCTCCGTTAGTCTTCCATCGGTTAATCCTCCATCTGGACCACTTCAGATTGAGAAACCCATGTTTGACTCTAGCTTATGCCCTCCTAAGATCACTATCCACAAAGCTACCATTAATCCTAGTTCACATGTCGCCCAGAACTACAACATTGTTGAAGATTTGGCTCAAGCACTGTGTGCTATGTCTGTGTTAGAAGTTCTATAACACTGCCCCATTCAACGTAGAATGCTCTTGGACGCTCTTGGAACTATTGATCCTAAGTCGTGCAATCAGATCATGTTTAACCTAGACAATTATGTGTCTCAACTCTCGCACCAACTTGCTTTCCAAGTTGATGTTGTTGTTCACAATCAACAAATCCACCGAACTATTCTGGATGAGGGAGCCTCAACTTGTGTCATGTCTTTAGCATGTTGGAAAGGTTTAAAATCACCAGCACTCAATAAATCCCCAACGATGTTACGTACCTTCGATGGGCAAGGTTTTCATCCCCATGGGATTTTACAGTCCCTGCCCATCCAATTGGGTGGCAAAATTGTTACTGTTGATGTCAAGGTGGTCGATGCTCCCCTCGATTACAACTTGTTACTTGGAAGAAATTGGTTTTATGCTGTGACTGTCGTTGCCTCATCGGTATTTTGATGTGTACAATTTCCTCACCAGGGAAAAATTGTCACTATTGATCAGTTGGATTTCTGCACGACCGATGCTCACGTTCCTACTACCAACAATATTCCTTTCTTGGGAGACCATAAGATCATGTATGAAAGCATTGGTGTTGGATTACTGAAAGATTCTAGCCTAATGGGTACCTTCCCTACACTACTTCCACGGACTACACATCATATTGCCATCGTCGATATGATTTCGACCACGACTTATCAATCTTTGGAATCATTTGACCCTTGGATTGTACCTTGTCCTTTAGAATTCAATGCACTAAGTGACATCATGCCACTTAGTCCAGCCAAAACGTCATATGTTTCTACCCAATCCTCTTCTCCCTCATCAGATGACCAACATTTATTGGCGCCTGACGTTTCCTTGATGCAATCATGGTTTAGTTCCTTGTCGTCTGCAATCGACTACATTTCCCCAACTTTTCCTTTGGATGAATCTATTTTGGAAATGTTTCACATTGACAAGTTACCTCAGGATAATAATTGTCACCAATCCTCTTTTCTTCCCCCTCATGAATAAATTCGGGCAGATATATCGTCTATATCCCCTCTTGGTGTTGATTTTTCATCATCTCCCATGATTTCAACTTCTGAAAATTTGGATCCGGTAGTGGACATGGTGATTTCTTCGGTAGGATTATTGGAGCCTGATCTCCTTACTCCTATCGTGACCATCAACATGTGTTCCTTATCAAGTAATTATCTTCCATCCAGTGAAGAGCTCCTGGAGGCCATGACCTCATTTTATCCATTGACATGGTACCCTTCCAAAGCATTATCCTCTTGGAAGCCATGAATTGGACGAAACCACGAGTATAGTTTCTCTTCTCTGTGGAAGGCTCGTTAAAAAATGAAATAGAGGTCCTAAGCATAGTTCTTTTCCTGTGTCAAGCTCATTAAAAAATGAAGCAGTCACCTCTCTTGAACCTTCTTTTCATCCACCCTTCTCCTTTTTCTCATCTATTAGAGAAATTGGTGATGAACTTAGAGCCGGTGAATGAATTGAATCTTGGAGGGCATGTCTCCATCCTTTGATGATCTTTCTAGAGCTAAGCCACTAGATTTCAATATGGGGGCATACCGAGCTTAGTATTTGTTCTTTCTCGTGCTCGTAAATACATGAGAATGCATCCGTGTAAACTTTTATCTCTTTTTCAGACCTGTATGGATACACGAAAAAAGGAACCCCCTAGAGTCTCCTTTAATCTCTTTTCAAACTCTCTAAACATGAAAATATTGCCAAGTGATCTTGCTTCCTTTCCCACTCGTTAAAAGGTTTGAAAGGGCGTCTTTTGAGTGATAATTTATCTCTTTTTTAGCCTCACAAGACTAACATTATGAAAAGGACAACAATGGAGTCACCTTTAAGTTTTTTTCAAACTCTCTAAATATGAAAAGATTGCCGAGGACCTTGTTCTCTTCACACTCGTTAAAGTATTTGAAGAAATCGTCTGTTGAGCGATAGTTTATCTCTTTCTCGGTCTCGTCAGACTACTTCACGAAAAAGGAACTGAGAGAGTTCTGTTTTAAGTGTTTTTACAGACTCTGTAATCATGAAAAACCTTCAAGTTTCCTGTCTTTGGACTTGTTAAACAAAACATCGACAAGCCCATACAAGATCGAGCAATTACTTCTTCCATTTCGTTAAACAAAGGAAGAGGAACTTACTAAAGGTGAGATTTATCGAGCATGTGTTATCCTCCTCAAGCTCGTTAAATTAAAAAGAGGTACTCATCTATCTGGATGGGGGAAAAAATTGAAAGAAGCAAGCCAAGCAGTCTTTTTGAGAACATTAACAAGTAACTCTTAGAGTCGCCCTTGAACACGACACTTTGTCTTTTGCACGCACTATAATCAGCTGAACCTCTGCACTGAGCCAATACTTTGAGTTTCTTTCACTCCTTTGGGTCACCTTACATAAGTCACAACATCCACTTCATCATCAAGTTTTGGTCCATGTCATGTTTCTGCTATTGTTCCTCAGTGTTCAAGGGAAGTATCCACCTCGAGAGTCAGCCATCACAAATATCTTGTCTCAATACCCGTGTCAGTCCATGTTCATGTGATCTACCAATTACATATTTGTGTTCGTTTCATGTCGTTGATGGGGGATACATCAAGGCCCTCCTTCAATGAGTCTATTCCTGTCGACTTCAACACATTGTCCAGGAACTAGACTTAGAAACTAGTTAGTACTTTGGGACCTGCATGCCTCAATGGCAGGCCTCCTCTCATTCAAAAGTGGGTTTACATCATTGACCTATGATCGGATGATTCCACAGATGTTCGAATTCATCTCATCCATTCACATTCATTGGAATGTACTAGAGTACCTTGGGAATCATTGACATTAATGGTGATTCCCCTCGCGCTTGTTAACGGTTTACATCATTGACCGGTAATCAAGTGGTTTCTTCGATGTTCAACATCAGGACATCTATTCACATGGTTAGATTCATACTACATCGGGATCGGTAAGAAGACCCTGGGTTGAGTGATCACTTTGATATATACTTTGCCCAAGTTGTGATGGAGTTTCTCTTGAACAATGAAACATATATTGTGACATAGATCCACTTTGTATTGGTCGTGGCTATGTCTTGTCATCTCGTAGATCCACTGTGTATTATTTGTGGCTACGATCAATTCAAGTCATGGGAGTATAGATCCACAGTGTATTTTCAATGGCTATACGTTTTTATCAATACAATTATGGATCCACAATGTATTTTATGGCGGCCATACCTTGCAAGTCTTTATCACCCAAGCATAGGTATGCCTGCCTTGGGTTTGAAACATGTCATAATATTTGTTGGATGTTTGTGTGCAGATTTTGTTAGGTTCTCTGCATATATACCCTTGCTTGAAAGTCTACAAAGCATTTCAGTTATCAGTTCTCATCTTCTAACTTCATACTTTGGGGGGAAATTTGTTACACATCGAAATTACTCACTTCGATAGTGTCCCAAGTGTCGTCATTACAAGTGTCGCAAGTGTCACATTTTGCTCACAAGTGCAAGTGTCGCAAGTGTCAAAGAAATCATACTGCCATGATGCCTATGAGGAAAACAACAAAGGTTGGAAAACACCAAAGGTTGGAAAACACCAAAGAGTAAGACAAGGTCTATGAGGAAAAATCAAAACCAAAAGTTTTGATTCGATTCCCCAGTGGAGTCGCCAATTTCTGTTGAAGGAAAATCTCCCTGCGGATAGGTAGATCTCCTCAAAGAGCTAGACTCTTAACTCTAAGACAAAAAGTGCTTATCATGGTCACTGACATCCTTTTAGATCTAGTTGGACTAGTGTGTGAGAAGAAAGGAGAAGAGAAACACCTTTAATCGACGTTTGTCCCTGTACGACTCGAGTTGAGCTCCAATCTTTCGCTCCTCGATGGATCCTGTAGACAAACCAAGTGGGACCACTTCCTACTCTATCAATATTAGTCTGAAATAGATCTATCTACTAAAAGAGACAAATTCATGTGATATTGAACACGAATTAGAAAGAAACAGGCCAAGAAAATTATATTAATGAGGACAAAACATTACTTACAGCCGTAGATGGATTGTAACAGTTTCTTCAAGTCCTCCTTATCTATCCCTTGCTCAAAATATCCACGATCTAAATGATGATAGCTTCACCAATTTCTCCCTATGATATCATAGGTCTCTTTCTTCCAAATCATATCTATTCTAGCACCACTTATAATATCATAAGTTTGGTGTGATTCTCCCTTTCCATTCCCCTTTCACCATGAGAAAGCTTGCTTATATAGCATTGGAGAGGCTCAACAACTTGAGATATATTTGGGGTAAGTTGAAGATTTTCCTCCTTCAGTTAGGGATCTGCCTTAAGATCATGGCTTCATTGAGGATTCGAATCCAACTTCCTTATAAGAGTGGAAAGATCCTTCCCCCATTCTTCTCAACAAATCAACTGCTGCCCATAATAGGTAGCGGTCCCCTAAAAGGGCACTCAGAGCATTATAACTCCCCCTAGTAATGTAGAGGAGCGCCAACATTCCTGAGGGTAGGAGGGATCCTGAAAAAGGGAAAATGAGTGTTATAACACTCCATGATAGCTTATAGGGGGGCGCCAGCACTCCTGAGAGAGGTATAGGGGAGCGCTACCCTCCAAAAACTCAGTTTTTTGGGTGCTTTCAGATGGCAAGAGGTTCATAAGCCTGTTGACTCATTTCTCTTCTTCCAAATCAAATGTTTGAGGTGTTTCAAGTGTCCTTCTCATGTTGTTATAGGCACGACATAGGAATCATGGCAGTATGATTTCTTTGACACTTGCGACACTTGTGAGAAAAATGCGACACTTTCAACACTTATAATGACGACACTTGCGACACTATCGAAGTGAGTAATTTCGATGTGTAACAGATATATCATCAAATTTCTCTTCCAACATTTCAAATCTCTCCTCTCCTAAATCTCGAGGGTTTTTATGAACACACTCATAGGACATGGCTAGGGTTGTACTGATTTCTTCTTAAATCAATTCATGGATCCCTCCAACTTTCCACAAATACCCCAAGAAAACCTTCTTTGATACCAATATCATCTATAAAATATTGTGGATATTCCACTAGAACAATTCGTCACAACAAATATTGTAATATTCTCAAATTGTATATTTATGCAATTTATTTCCTTATATCCCATATTTATTTTCTGTATATTATGTCTTGAACTTAATAAATAAATGAAATATATGAATGAAATAAGAGGAAAAAAAATACG
This sequence comes from Picea engelmannii, assembly GCA_009831015.1. NCBI lineage: Eukaryota > Viridiplantae > Streptophyta > Pinopsida > Pinales > Pinaceae > Picea > Picea engelmannii. The sequence continues at coordinate 1,283,866 of ML781739.1, forward strand.
CACAATCCACAAAAATACACAAAATATTTGACATGGGAACCCCATATGGTAAAATGCATAGTTAGAAGGTGAGGCCTATGTTCTTCTCTCTTTTCTTTAGTTATAAAATGCACATACAAATGTATGGGAACTCACTATGGAGTTACGTTTTGACCCTGTGGCCTGAACGACTACTATATAATACTCCCCCCCACCCCTCCTATGTTATTCTCACAAAATGCCACTCTCAATTTTTTTTCTCAGACATGGAACAAGATACAATGCAAAATAATGGAACCCGTTCTCCTCCTAGCAACCCAATATTTAACCCCTTTTGCATCAATATCAAAGTGGTTAAAAATTTTCATACAAACTCCAATTGATGCAATATTTTCACCATTGGAAAGGTCACGATGTGTAGAATAGAGTCATGGGGTATAAGCTAATGTTGAAAAATCATTGACCATAATAAATTTTGTTTGATGCCTCAAAATGGCTTTGGATGATTTCAAATCCCAATTTTCCAAACTAGGACCTACCATTAAAATGACCCTGCAAGGTGATTCCTCCAATTTTTTCCACTATGAAAGCATCGATATATATGAAAAATAATATAATGATTCAATCTAAAGTATGCACTAGCCCCAAAATATGAAATGTTTGTCACCATATTTCAATATAAAGTGTGACACCCCTTGATGGTTTCATGCTTTCTTCTTTGCGATGGAGACTATTCATGTTAACCTCATTCTCAATTTTGTTGAAACATTTCTCATCCACATTAATTTTTTTCTCTATCTCCACTTTTTATTCTATTATAAGATTCTTCTTCTTGGAATACTCCTAGTTTTAATTCTTGATATTAGCTTGATATTCATTTTCTAAAATTTTTCTTTAGGGTGACCATTATTGTTACAATTATAAAAATGGTTGTTAGTGTCCCTATGAATATGTCCAATGGTGAAAATGTTATTTCATTTTCCTTCCCTTCACATTTTCTCCCTTATTGGAAGCTTAATGATGGTCTGACTAGTTCAAACTACTTGGCTACCTATTTTTACTATCATATTCAATGTATTGGACCTTCATAAAATCCTCATCGATGTACTTCATATTGAACAACATAAAATACCTTATTTTGTGACAGTGAAGGCCACTCTGGTACTCTATGGCTACATATGGGTTCTTGGGATTATCCCCCATTGGATGCTTTTCTTTTGGAACTTTGCATTGTACTCTTTTACTCTATGCCATTTTATTTACCTATAGTGTTTCCACTAAATAATCGAGTCCTATTCATACTTGGTAGGGTAAAATTTGTACTTGAGTATGTTTTTGAATACCTCCCACTTAGTCGTTGATGAGTCTCCCCCTAGGCGACTGACCTTGCTATATATTTCCCATGAATTTTTCACATGGCCTTCTACCTTGGGCCTATGAAATATATGTTTTCATCCTCTCATACATTATGTGCATTGAAATAGAGTTATATATACTAAAATTAATGATTCAACTTAACTAAGTCTACTTCACTTTCATAGGGCCTAATACTAACATTCTATTACATTTTAAATAGGTGTATAGAAATTGGTTACTATAGTTCTCTTTCTCTATGTTCATGATTCCTTCCTTTTCCTCAAGTTCTCATAAAATTTTAGTTTCCTGTGAAAGTCATGTCACTTCAAAAAGGGGTTGATGTTTTTTCTTGAAACTAGTCATGAGAAGACATGTTCTTCTATAGGCCTCTACATGTTCATTTTCTCACTCTTTGATGTTAATTATTTTCGACACTTATAACTCATACTATGGAACAAAACAAAAAAAATGAACTATATTCCCTCCCCCTTGGAATATCCATGATTCTTTTAGAATTATCTACTATATTCCCATACATTACCAATTACACATGGGTGAATCATGGTGAAATGAAGTAATTTTCATTTGGAAATGTGAGGAATAATTGAAACATTACCTTATTTGAGGCATTCCTTTCACATATAGAATCTATTCATTGGAAACCCCAATTGAAAGAAATTTTAGTTTTAATCCATAAGTGCAATTTTAGGATCTAACTGAAACTTACCCTTCTAGGTCCTGCATTCTATGTTTCCCATTCCATGAAATCTTGTTATGACCCGGGGGGGGGGGCATATATAGGGTTATATGTATATGATATGACCCACATGGGGGCATATATGGGGATAAATGTACATGTATGTGTAAATATATATCCATTATGGTCGACCTAGTAGTAAAGGGGCCTCATTAGTGGTGTTAATAGGTATATATAGAGATCATGTATTCATTATTGACGATAGGTGAATTGTGATGTATGAATGTATTTGATTACGTGGAGGAGGTTCTCCTATTGTTTAAGGAGTTATTTTGTAACTCATCCCTCTTGTATATATTGGATTTGTACCCCACTCTTAAATTCTATACATGGTGTGTAATTTTGTTCTTTTATGATATCTTAAGCATTTGGTACATAACATTTGTTATCAAAGCATTGATCCTAGGGTTTTTTCTTCTCCAAGCAAGTCGTCTTAGCATTTTTTGTATAACATTTTTTATGGGACACTTAAGATAGTGAAACTTGGAGGTTATTGAGAAGACACATCAAGGTATATGTGGTACATAGTTCCAGTTCTGGGTCATTATAGTTTCATAGATACAACCTATGGATGATAGTGTTCCTCACTCATCTTGAATTCCATTTTAAACGAGACATCTTGGGATTTTCTCTATAACGTGTTTTTTAGAATGATTCAAACATGGAAAATTTGTTTATAAGACATCAAAATTTAATTTTGGTACAAATTTCAATTTTTGGATCATTATACTTTCAGATATATACCAAGTGGAATATAGGGTTTTTGACTAGTCTTATCACTAGTCTCAAACATGTGTCCCAAGTAAAACAATCATATTTTATTCACAGAGGATCGAAATTCAATGAGACTAGTTTCATTCGAAATTGGTTAGTCTATAGTGTTGTTGGTACAATTTTCATGGTTAGGTATTAAATTTTGGACATGCGGCATTCTATACAAGTTCACTCTCTTAGAAAGGCCAAAAATCAGCAAGGTTTGGGAAAGTTATGATAAATTTCACTTGTCATATCCAATTTTGGTTTGAACTGTGGAATTGTAGAGAAAATGTTTTAGAGTACTATAGGCTGAAATTTGAGAATCATAGGGGAAAAAAATTCATAAATACATATGAAGGTAGATCAACTACAATGATAGAATCCAAATTAGGGTTTTCAAAGGTATCTTCACTTAAAACTATCATTAATTTTGATTGAGATGTTCAATTGAGCTAATTCAAAATCCATTGGAAAGAGAAAACATAGAATATTATATTTGGAAAAGAATTATAAATGTTTTATATCATTATTCCTGATACATTGAGGTTGTTAGTTTAGTGATAATGTTATACCTCACTTAAAAATCAATGAAAATACCAATATTTATAGGAGATGAAGATAAAGATGAAATAAATCCCATGGAATGGTTGAGGATGGTAAACACACATTTTAATACTCCTTTTTGGGAAAACCTAAGTCTGATGGTGAGGCTTTAAAATGGTGGTTTAGCCTTGATTAAGGTACTAGATTCTCCCCCACATGGGAAAATTTTGAAAAAAAATTCTCAAATAAATGGATCAAGGGTAAAACAAACAGAGGATATGCATAAAATTCAAGTGGAATTAAAGGAATAGGAAGAAAATGTCTCCACATTGTAAAGGGATAATGAGGAGATAAGAAAATATATTACAAAGAAAAATGATGAATTTGTTGAGATGCAACCCCTTCATGAACCACTCATTAAGGAGGTTAAAAACTTAAAGAAAACAAATATTATCAAAGGAAAGATTTATGTCCACTTTTTCTTCCATATTGAATAAATATTGTGAAGGGTTTATGGTACTGGAACTCAACTTCTCTTTCTTGGGTTATTTTCATGACTCCTTTTCTGGATCTTTATTACTCTCTAGTTTCCCATATGATTTGATCTTTGAGTTCGATCCTCCAACTTCTCCAAATAGTCTGATCATGCTTTCTAGATAAACCATGAGGAAGGAAATATTGAGAGATATGTGAAAAACTTTCTCATCCAACATTGCAAATATCTCTTCTTCTAAATATTGGGGGTTTTATGAACAGGCTCATAGGCCATGGATATATTTTTATGTTTTTCATCTTAAATTGATTCATTGATCCTTGCAACTTTCCATAAATACCCAAAGAAAACGTTCTTTGATACTAGTACAATTTGTCACAACAGATCTTGTAATATTCTCAAATCGTATATTTATTTAGTTTATTTCCTTATATCCCATATTTATTTTCTCTAGATTATGTCTTGAAGTTAATAAATAAATGAAATATACGAATCAAATAACAAGAAAAAAATACACAGAATCCACACAAATCAAAAAAATATTTGACTTGGGAAACCCCATATGGGAGAAAACCTAATTAGAAGGTGAGGCCTATTCTCTTATATCTTTGCTTTAGTTATTAAATGCACACACAAATGTATGGGAACTCACTATGGAGTTACTTTTTGACCCTATGGCCTAAATGGATACTATAGAATCCCTAGTTACTCTAAAAAAATACCACTCTCATTTTATTTTCTCAGCCATGAAAGTAGATACAATGCAAAATAATGGAACCCCTTCTCCTACTAGGGACCCAATATTTAACATCACTCGATATCCATATAGCAGTAGGGCTTTGAGTTCCTCAACCCTCAATTGTGATAATGTTTTTGGAAATTCTAGAATTTTCTTGAAAATACATATGTGGCTAGCCCCATATGCATGTGTAATGGGGTATGACATGGAATCAACTCATACCATGGTGGTCAACATGATGGAGGTATGATGTTTTCATACAAGATCCAATTGATGCAATATTTTCATGGTTGGAAAGGTCACGATGTGTAGAATATAGTCATGGGGTATAAGCTAATGTTGAGAAATCTTTGACTATAACAAATTTCGTTTGATGCCTCAAAATGGCTCCAGATGGTTTCAAATCCCAATTTTCCAAACTAGAACCTTCCATTAAACGGCCCTGGAAGGTGATTCTTCCAAATTTTCCCACTATGAAAGCGTCGAGATAGATGGAAAATAATATAATGATTCAATCTAGATCATGAACTATCCCCAAAATATGAAATTATTTTCACCATATTTCAATATAAAATGTGACACACCTTCATTGTTTCATGATTTCTTCTTTGTGATCGAGATTATTCATGTTAACCTCATTCTCAGTTTTGTAGAAAATTTTCTCATCCACATTTGTTTTTCTATCTCCACTTTTTCTTCTATTAGAAGATTCTTCTTCTTGGAATACTCCTAGTTTTCATTCTTGAGATTTATCTTGAGATTCATTTTCTAAAAAAATTATTTAGGGTGACCACTATTGTTACAATGGTAACAATGGTTGTTAGTGTCCCTATCCATACATCCAATGGTGACAATGTTATTTTATTTTCCTTCATATTTTCTCCCTTATTAGAAGTTTCATTATGGTTTGACTAGTTCAAACCACTTGGATACCTATTTTTACTATCATATTCAATGTATTGGGACTCCATAAAAGCATCATCGATGTAATTCATATTGAACAACATAAAATAACTTATTTTTTGAAAGTGAATGCAAGTCTAGTACTTTATGACAACATATGGGTTCTTGGGATTATCCCCAATTGAAATATTCTCTTTTGGAACATTGAATTGTACTCTTTTACACTATGTCATGTCCTTTACCTATAGTGGTTCCACTAAATTATTTAGTTCTCTTCATACTTGGTGGGGCAAAATTGGTACTTGAGTATATTTTTGAATACCTCCCACTTAGTCATTGATGAGCATCCCCCTAGGATACTGATCTTGCTATAGATTTCCCATGATTTTTTCACATGGCCTTCTACCTTGAGACTATGCAATATATATTTTTATCCTCTCATACATTATGAAAATTGAAATAGACTTCTATATAGTACAACTAATGATTCAACTTAACTAATTCTACTTCACTTTCATAGGGCCTGATATTGCCATTTTATTACATTTTAAATAGGTGCATAAAAATTGGTTACTATAGTTATCTTTCTCTATGTTCTTTCTTCCTTCCTTTTCCTCAATTTATCATGAAATTATAGTTTCCCATGAGAGTCATGTCACTTCAAAAATGGATTGTTGTTTTTCTCGAGACTAGTCATGCGAAAGGACACACTATTGGAAATTCCAAATACTTCAAATTACAATGTTAGAAATATTAATGTCCTTTCATCAATGTACTTTTCCTTATTCTCATTTATGATTTTTGAGGATTGTGTATGGTTAAAATATAGATTGGAAGGGGGTCCAAGTTTGTTTCAAATATATGAGAAACCATTTTTTTCTATAGTCCTCTACATGTTCATTCTCTCACTCTTTGATGCTAATTATTTTTTACACTCATAACTCATACTATGGAACAACAACGAAAAACCAAAATCAGGGAAATATATTCCTTCCCCCTTGGAATATCCATGATTATTTTAGAATTATCTATTGCATTCCTATAAATTACCAATTACACATGGGTGAATCATGGTGAGATGAAGTATTTTTCATTTGGAACTATAAGGAATAATTGAAACATTACCTTATTTGAGGAATTCCTTTCACATATAGAATATAATCTTTGGAAACCCCAAAATATCACTTCTTTGAGCCTGAATTGCAAGAACTTTTAGTTTTAATCCATAAGTGCAATTTTAGGATCTAACCCAAACTAACCCTTCTAGGTCCTACATTCTATGTTTCCCATTCCATAAAATATTGTTATTCCTCAAGGGGGGCATATATATGGTTAAATGCATATGATATGACCCAGGGGGGAAATATACGGGGATAAATGTGGATGTATGTGTAAATATATATGCAACATGATCATCTTAGTAGTAAAGGGGCCTCATGTGTATGTGTGAATAGGTATATATAGAGAGATCATGTATTCATTATTTTCAATGGGTGAATTGTGATGTATGAATCTATTTGGTTATGTGGAGGAGGTTCTCCTATTGTTTAAGGAGTTATTTTGCAACTCATCCCTCTTGTATATATTTTAGTTTTGATACACTCTTAAATTCTATACATGGTGTGTAATTTTGTTTTGTTATGACATCTTAAGTGATTGGTACATAACATTTTATATCAAAGCATTGATTTTAGGGTTTCTTCTTCTCTAAACAAGTCCTCTTAGAATTTTCTCTATAATTTTTTTTAATGGGATACCTCAGATAGTGAAACTTGGAGGTTCTTGAGAAGCCATATCAAGGTATATCTGGTACATAGTTCCACTTTTGTGTCATTAAAATTTCAGAGATACAACCTATGGAAGATAGTGTTTTTTACTCATCCTGAATTTAGTTTTAAATGATTCATCTTGCGATTTTATCTGTAACTTGTTTTTGAGAATGATTCAGACAAGGAAACTTTATTTATAATACATTGAAATTTACTTTTGGTATAAATTTCAAGTCGTGGATCATTATACTTT
>ML781739.1:1300471-1348170 GCA_009831015.1 Picea engelmannii
ATATATATAATAATAATAATAATAAAAACCTTTGATAACCACCTTTAAATGTCCTCATAACTAATGATAAGTAACTTAGGATAATGAATATATCCTAAAATGAGAATATGGTGGTCTTAGAACTTAATGATTAGAGATAAACTACTAACAATACCCCTCTCCCCCCCTAATCATAATTCCATGTAACTGTATTAGGTAAGAAACAATAACTAGTGCTAAAGTTGATAACAAATCGAAGTCTTCAATCTAATACTCATGGTGTGAAACCTTATGACTGTCAATGGATATATTCCTATAAAATGTCAAAAAGTCGATGAAAAAAAAAAAAATAGAAAACTCATTGTGCAATAATTGAGCTAGATAACTTGTAAGCTTTCACTAATGTAAACCCAAATACAATGAGAGAAAAACTTGATGAGAAGTAAACTAGATATGAATCCAAGACATTCAAAATCCTAAAAATGCTTGACAATTAAATGTGCCGAGTGAAAATGTAGAAGAATCATCAATCTTTTGCAAGGTAAAAATGCAATCCTTTTAAAGTCCAAAGACTATCAAGTGAACAAATGTGTTCTCAAAACTTCTCTCAAATTTTGACACAAAAAAAACAATTTTCCATAACCGAGCTAAAAAAAAATATTTCAATCAACATCACAATCCTACATAATGTAAAAGACTACAAGTGAATAACCTATAAACAATCAACAATGTGTGAATGATAACTAAATATCCACTAATAAGTAAACAAGGTGAACTACTAGTACTATTGAATATCTTGAAACCAAATTGATGATCAAAGTATCAAGCAATCATGCAAGTCACAAATTTTCAAGTGATTGAATCCAAAAATGTCAAAATGCGGCATATCATACATCCATATAAATATCCTAAAAATCCATCAAAAAAACATCTCTCGAAATGTCATCAAAGTCCTAAAATCCTCAAAAATATCTATGATCCAGGTGGATATTGGTGGCCACCCACTTGTTCCATATTCCAACTGGCTCATCTGGGCAATTTTTAGTTCAACATGTTTCTCTGTAGTGGGGAAATTTCTTTGTATCTGTGGGTTCTACACTTATGGGGTTGTCCTGAATCCCTACACAACATTCAAGTGGATATTGGTGGCCTCCCACCTATTCCAACTGGATTATTTTGGATTTTTTCATGCCAGTACATATTTTGTACTTCTAGCGCCATTTTGGGGTTCTAAACAAAATTTTCTTTTATTTCCACAATCAAACTATAGACATAGTGAGAGTTTGACAACATAATTCATATTTCTCCAAAATACATTTCCAACGGGCTATCATGTGCCTAAAACAAAGATTGTATGGAAAAGTTACAACCCTAGGAAGTTAATGTACTAACTTACCCAAATGGGGCCCACATGAATTTTGGTGTTTCATCTCCTAGGGTTAGGTTTTTGGATGTATAAGGTTTTTTCATTCATGTTTACCATAACACGACCTTAAGAGCCTCGATGTAATAATCTTCTTGTGAATGAGCATAGCCGTCACATCTCTTCTCAGAGATAAAGCTGCCACCATTCTAGCGAGTCCTGGACTGTGTATTTTTACAATCTCTTTACAATTATTTCGTTAATAAAAATCATGTATTACTGTATTTCTCTGTTTTTGGAAACTTTCATGAGTATTTCATTGTAATATATTTTCTTTCATTTCGTTCTAAAAATAATCTAGATCAGTGGTACTAGAGCAGGGTACTCTTTGTCGTTTTTTAGTGCATGTCCTCGAAGAGGTCCGAGTATATCCAGTTGGGTATCGATCTTCTATCTCTTGAGGAAAATCACTCTTGCATGCCTAAGAAACCCTTGATGGAAGAAGAAAAGAAAAAAAATGTTGAAAAATATTCTATTAACCTATTTCTTGAGCAAGCTCTCGTGCGATAGAGGGACAAAATGATGCAGAATTTTTCACACATCCTTTAACACCTGCCGATAGAAAAATGGGGATATTCATCAAGAGAAAATTCTAGAGGAACCTCTCCCTTCAAGGTACAAATTAATTTTGATATTCAAGGTACAAATTAAGGTTAGATGGATGCGGATGCCCTAGAAAAATGTTAAATCTATTGGAAGGTTATTTCTTTGTTCAAAATTTTTATGACAGGAAAAATATCACCTTCTCACTTGTCAAGGATCTCCCCCATGTCATACATTGGTGGGAAACTTACTGGGAGCAAAGTTCCATAGAGGACTATGGGATATATGGGGTCGAGCCCACTTGGTATTTTTTTGTGGATGTGGTCAAGGAACAATACTACCATGTTGTTAACTATGAATACCAATACATGAGATGGACCACACTGTGGAAAAAATACTTTCCAAATAGTGTCGGAGTTCACAAATACTTTCCATACCTTGCACACCAAACTGGTTAACAAAGACTCTGAGCGACATCTTGTTATGAAATATTATTAGTCTTTGTATAGGTACATTCAAACTAAAATGGATTTCCTAAACATCTCATCATTAAGAGATACCTATCGATATGCTATCAAAATCGAGCAGAAATTTAGGCACCAGAACAAATGGGAATTTGGGTTTGCAAATCTGTAGCAACCAAAGCATGGTAAAGACACAACATCAGGGGGCTTCACCATGGACGATATATTTGTTTCATCCAGTAGTTCTGCATGTCCTATGGCATCCAACCCTTCAAGGATGAGGTAGCGTGTTATGTTTCCCCTCTTTATGTCTAAGATGTTGTTTTGGGACAACCATATATGTGGAAACATCATGTTTTCTATGAGTCTATACCCCGTAGTTTCATTATTACTCTGGGAGGTCATCTCTATAGGATACCAAAGGTATTTCAGACTACTATTCCACCAAAACAATGTTGCAAGGTAATTTCTCATACTACAAAGTTCATCCTCTTCATAGTCTGTTCAAAGGATGCACAAAAGACCACTACATCCACTGCAGCCTCGACACCTTCTATCCAGCAAAAACATATTGTCAAAGAGAAAGAAGATCTTGTTTATTCACCTACAATGGTGCCTACACAATGCCTCGTCAAACCCAGAGACAACAAGTTGGTGGAACAAATTCAACCCTGCTAGAAACAAGTTCATGACATCCTTTCATAGACCAAGCATCACAACTTCTCCAACAAGGCACACAACTCACCAAGATTCAAATTCAGAAAATGCTTTACCCTCTTTCTCAAGAACTCAACGCAATGGATACCATTGCTTCCTAAGGGGGGAGGATTGATCCAAGTGGATATTGGTGGCCACTCACCTATTCCATATTCCAACTGGCTCATCTAGGCAATTTTCAATTCAACATGTTTCTCTATAATGGGGACATTTATTTGTAATTGTGGGTTCTACACTTGCAGTGATTTCATGAATCCCTACAAAACATCCAAGTGGATATTTGTGGACTCCCACCTATTCCAGTTGGCTTATTTTGGAAGTTTTCATGTCAGTGCATCTTTATGTACTTCCAGGGTCGTTTTGGGGCTCTAAACAACATTTTCTTGGCTTTCCACAATAAAAATATAGATGGAGTCAGATTTTGATGGAACACTGCATAGTTCTCGAAAATACCTTTTTAACGGGATATCACGTGCCTAAAACAAATATCGTATGCAAAAGTTACGACCCCAGGAAGTTAATGTACTAACTTACCCAAACGCGACCCACATGACTTTTGGCGTTTCATCTCCTACGGTTAGGTTTTTAGATGTCTAGGGTTTTGGAATTCATGTTTATGACAAAAAGGCCTCAGAGCCTCAATGAAATTATCTTCTTTTGAATGAGTGTAGCTGTCACATCTCTTCTCAGAGATAAAGTTTCCACCATTCTAGCGAGTCCTGCACTCTGTATTTTTATAGTCTCTTTACAAATCTTTCATCAATAGAAATAATATCTTGTTGTATTTCTCTATTTCTAGCAATTTTCATGCGTATCTCATTGTAATATATCTGCTTTCATTTCATTCCAAAAATAATTCAGATCAATCTAAGTGAAAAAGGTCCAACTGAACAACCCAAAAATCTATGTGAGTGATTCATGTAAACATCGTGAAATCTATAATCCATCATTAATCCATGATCTTGTATTGAATCAATCCTTAAAATTAAAAGTAGACTTCAAAACTTGAACTCCAATAAATATCATCAATATCCTGCTTCCCATCAACTAAAAGGTGAGAATCCTTGGGACTTGTGAATAAAAAAAAATTAATATACCCCTTCCCCCCAAAAAGTGGAAAATGGTAACCATACTATCTTTAAGTGGAGTCGAAGAAATCAATAATCAACTCAAAACAATACATAAAGTGGGCCTCGATCATGCCCTAAATTATCAATTCCAGAATTCATGTCCATATACTATATTTAACTCTCTAGTAAATTTTACATGTACCTAAGTATGAACTCAATGATATGGCCACTCCAATAACTTGGCTTACAAAATCTATCACTGAGTACTTAACCATTAAAAATTAACGTATTTCCTCTAAATATTTGTTTTCTTTAAAAACATTTATAAAAGGTGATTTGTCTTCCCATATAAACTACATGGATTAAGATTAAAGAAATGAAATGCAATATGTCCAACTTGATGAAAATGTTGGAAATATTTAGATACACCATTCAACTTAGAAACATCAAGTGCATCATTCTCATCATCATTAGTTGCATCAAGATCATCCTTATCTTCTTGTTCCACATCATGATCCCTAAGGTTAGGTACACCATCCAACTTATCATCATCATTTGTATGATCATCATCATCAACTACATCATTGTCATATTGTTCTACATCATCAATATTAAGTTCCTTCTTATCATCATCCATGGTATGTTGCTATGAATCATCACAAAGAATCCCTACATTCACAATTGTAACTAGTTTGGAATAATTAGGAATATGAAAGAATTCAAAATTACTATTTTCACATCCTAACACAAATTTGTTCCTCTAGGACCATCAATCTTTCCAAGGTTTGATAACTTTATCATGATTCTCATACTTATCCTTATACGTCATATTGTCTTTATCCAAATCTTCATCTTCCTTCATAGTGGCATCATCAAATTTTATTATTTGATTCATAGCTAGAGGAGGATCAATGCTCTTATGCTCACTTTAAATAACATTAAATCCAAAATATGGATTATCTTGAATAAGTATGGGTTTAGGATGCTGATGGAGAAGAAGTTGCAATCATGTTTTAATAACTTGTTCTGAGTTTGAAGTAGATCAATCTTTTTGTGCATGATGTGGATACATGTAGGCACATGATTTAGTGAAATTTTGTTGATTTGATTTTTTGATCTTGGTGTAAAGTGTGTAGAATACTGAACAAGTCTTTGATGGTTTCCATCCTGATTTAAACAATTTTTCAAAGTACCAAAAAATAATGTGTCGCTAAAACCACCAAATTTCATAAACACTTCAAAATGTCGCAACAAAGAACAAAGTTTCATAATGCCAAATAGTGACCAATCATACAAAAACCTTCACCACACTCTATCCACCTATTCAATTTTATTCCAAAGAAAAATAATTACATGCATTTTCAAAGTGCAACACACATGCATAAATTGTCGGACCTTAATACTTCATAAAGGGTTTCTTGCAACCCCACCCCTATGTTTCTAAGGATTTTTATATCATAAAAAATAATATAGAGATTGAATCCAAATGGAATCAATTATGTCAAGTTTTTCACAATAAGATTCTTTAGACCTCAAATATTAGATAATACTTGAAGAGATGATTTAGACTCCAAATATTAGATAATACTTGAAGAACAGTTGTCCTCAACTGCAAGTATTCTTTTGATTGCATCTTGAACACTATTTCTTGCATTTGTTATTGCTTGATTCTTTAGATGAGATTTATTTAAATTTATTTCCTTCAATTCATGTGTTTTAGTATGTGAAATCACCAATAGGACTATGGAACATAGTACACAAAATCCTAAGACTCAATTATTCAGTTTTGGGTAGCTATAAGACATAAGACCAAAATCAATTTTATTAAGTATTATAGATCACCCCATGGAGTTAAAATAACAAAACTCATTATAACTATGGAGACAAATTATAAATCCTTACAACCTTATAACTCCAATTACAAATGGTGCAAACTACAATTCCAAGTATAAATGATGGAGAATGAAAAATAATATACGTTATAACCTCTTGGAAAAATTAAATAATCCCCTTTCAACATTCAAAAGAGCATGTTATAACCCAAAATACAAGATCATTTAATCCATTTATATCACTATGTAACCTCTTTATAACTTACAAAATATGTCAATATATATAAGGCAACAAAGAACATTAAAAAATAAATTATCCTCAATGAAATTTGGGCACTAGAACTCTCCATGAAACATGTTTTATAACCAAGAACTTTGACCAAATTTTCTACAAACAAGGTTAAGTACATTCCATCATATATCATTATGCGTTGTTATTAATTTTTTTGTAATGTTCCAAATACTGTTCCAAAAGAATCATCAATATGAAAATTCAAACCTCTAACTAAATTTGTTATCAATGATATATATTTGGCCACCAAATGTTTCAATGAAGCCACCATTTTTTGAATTTCCATAATGTCAAAAATAGGCCACCACTAAAGAATAATAACAACCATCAATCAATTGATCTCAAGTATTTTGAATATTTGACTTCCTTGTAAATAGTGTGTTCCTTTCCAACGATATCCTCCTATTATTGATGTACTTGATTGTTGACTTGAGTATCATCCTACATGTATAATCCAAGTATAAAGTCACACTATAATAATTCCAATCAAAACCCAAACTCCATTGACTTCCTTCTGTCTAGTCACTTTTTCCCGAGGACTAAAACCTGCTAACCTGCAGCTTTAGTGTCACGTAATGAAATCATAAGTCATCTCAAATTCTAGATATAAACAATATCCAAAGAGGAAATCCAAACATTTTTGAAGTACAAATACTATGAAATTTCCATGCAATATTGAAAGGAGTGGAGTATAATACAGGCTGGTGAATTATTGACTTCAAGGAAATATCTCAATCACTTTTTCTTGGTATCTTGAGGTACATCATTAAACTTTCTTTGACAGAAAATTTGCCAAAATTGCAATTTTCTTAGGTATCCATGCTGTGAAAATAGAAAGATAAAAAAAGAATAACACAAAAGGTCAAGAAATTTAGCACCAAATGGAATGTCATGCTCATAATGAATTTTTTTGAACCATGACCTATGAGACTATAGAACGTTTTTCTATTCGGTATCAGGTCACATTTGGCATGAAAAGTATCAATTTTCTTCAAATTTCATGTTCATAAGCTCAAACTAAGTGGAATGAGAATCCTAAGAGAGAACTCCATAGTTTTATTATACAAACTTTTTAGAGGTGATTTTTTATGAGAATCCTAAACCTAAATTTCAGGAAAACAAGTCAACATACATGTTGTCAATCCTACCCCCCAAAAATTGAATTCAATAGAATGTGCATGCATTATTAAAAGTGTGCACGTGCTCTAGGAATGTGCATGAATGTGCTATAGGAATGTATATACATTCCTAAGAGAACACACATGTTCTTATACACTATTTTTTATTTCTCATTCCCCTCTCTCTCTCTCTGTGTACATCTACCCCCCTCTATGTCTCCCTCTCACTCTCCCTCTCTAACCCCCCTATTTTTCTCCCTCTTTCTCCCTCTCACACTCCTATACAAGGTAATACCTAGACAGGGAAATACTTAGATATCACAAGGCATGGAAATACATAGACCTAGACCTTTCCTTGACATGCCTTAAACTCTCTCTCTCTCTCTCTCTCTCTCTCTCTCTCTCTCTCTCTCCACTTGCCCCTTTGTCCCTCCCTCCCCTATGATGAAAAACGTTTTGGAACAAGCCTCCAAGAAAGATATCTCAATGACATGTGGAACATCAGTGCCTTTAACTCCAACGGGCTCCAAACAAAAAGGTAAAGGGAAGGTATTGGATCAAAGTTCGGAGGTGAAAGAAGTACCTAAGCCTAGTGTTCCTTTGACAAGATCCTTAGCCAGAAAGTTGCAGTCTCAGGAAGAAAATCCAACAAAGGGCCAACCAACATAAGCTGGAAAGAACAAGACTACTCATGGTGAGGATTAACATACTTTAAACATATTGGGAAGACAACTGAGAGAAGCACAAGATACAATAATCCAACTAAGGGAGGTGAATATAAAAGAAAACATGAAATTCATAGAACTCCTAGATGATTCTGAACCTGTAATAGACAATGTTATATTCATGGAGAGAAGAAACCTGCAACTATATAAACAATTGAAAAACATATATCAAAAAAATTTGACTTTGAGGAAAGAGAACAGAATACTCAAGAAAATCTTGCAGCAATTCGAGACAGACAGGAAGGGGAAGGGAAAGCTTGATTTTCTTGGTGAAGCAATAGAGATATAGGCCCTTGGATGCACTCATTTTTTCCTTTTTTTGTCTTTTTTATGACAACACATTTTTTCCCATACATATTTTGGAATGCTTGTTTAAAGTCATAAGTTGTAAATGTAAAATTTACAGTTCCACAACATACATGTTGTGTAACTGTTACAAGATTATTTTTGAGCATCAAAAATGATTTTTTCTTATCATTTTTCAATCGAAAGTGTAATCAATGAGATGATGATGGGATAATGTAACATACCCAACCACCCACATGCCAGGAATGCTACTTCAATTCCTCCTCTGAACTAATTTCAAATTCTGATAGATTTTTAATTAATAAAGATGCATGAAATATTCACATGCATAGATCAATATTCATGCTACAACATAAAATAAATGAACCATATTTCATGTAGAACAATACCTGCCAAACATGCATAATATATATATGAATTTCATAGATAAATAAATACACAATGAAAATAAATATACAGGTAAATAAAACCATGACAGAGAGAACTTATCTTTCATAAAACAAATCACCAACTAGATACAGATGAAGGAGGTTCCACCCAACCGTAGACATTGTTGTTCCATGTCAAACCAACAATGTCACTCCTGAGCTAGGGATATGAGTGCACAAGGACAGTTCCAGGGTGTCACTCATCTTCCCAAACCATTCATCACTCAATATCTCACAGGATTCTTATGACACACAACAATCCAAAGTACACCACCTCTGTTTTACCCATCCTACACAACCCAAGAGAATGGACCCCATTATTTGCCAAAAATTCTTTTAGGCTATCCACCTCCTTCCAGGGCTCCAATGCATCTAGAAAATAATCTCCATGCTGGGACTCTCAGGATTCACAGTTGTTGAGAAAACTTAACACATGCCAATGCATCTCAAACATGCAAGCATTAATTCATGGTTGGAATACAACAACAATAATTATTTACAACCAAAACATGGCTCCTCTCCACAATTAGTTTCTCTTTCCCAAGCCAAGATCAAAATGAATGAAGAATGAAGAGTGAATCAGTGAACAAGTGTGTGAGTGAAGAAGAACCCCCCAAACAGACCAAACATGGGTTTATATAATTCTCGGAATTAGATAACCACACGGCCTTCCCCCAAGAATCTCATGTAACTGATATTATCCATTAAAACATAAATGGGTAAATAAAAACATAAAAATAGACACGTATCCCCTCAAGGCCACTCTCTTGTGAAATCATAGCCCCCTATAACTCTTGTCCTTGTCTGTCTAGCAGCCAGTGATGTATTTATTATTAATAATGACCAAAAAATTACATTTCCTAGGCACATTGGCCTCTTTTAATTGTTTGGGCACTCTGGCCTTTCATTAAAAAAATACATATTTTAATACGGGGTTCAAAACCGAGCTATTACAATTCCCTCCCCCTAATTTTGGCACTGTCCTCACTGCATATACAAAACATAAAACAAAATTTCAAAATTTATTCAAAACGTAGTGGGTACTCTCTCTGCATGGCATCTTCATACTCCCAAGTAACATCCTCATGACAATAATAGGTCCAATCAATGTTTACCATCTCTATGACTCGATTCTAGAGAATTTTGAATTTTTTGTCCAATATTCACATTGGCTAGACCTGAAAGTCTTGCTCTATCTCTACCTGAATCATATGCCAATCAATAACATGGTTAGGATCATGTACATATTTTTTTAGCAAAGAGACATGAAATACATTATGCACATTCATGGAAGAAGGCAATGAAAGCATGTATGAAATTGTCCTTATTTTGTTCAATATCTTGAATGGACCACAAAATCTAGCTACTAGCTTTGTACAACTACCCAACTTCAAAGAGCTCTTCTTTGGCTTCACTTTTAAAAGAACATTCTCCTCCACTTTAAATTCTCTAGTTGTCTTGTTCTTATCTACATAAAGTTTATGTCTATCTTGAACTACCTTTAAATTTTTCTTAATTCTAACCATCTGGTCTTCCATATCCTTGAGAAATTCTAGCCCAAGTACCACTCTATCTGTTGGGTTGTCCCAACTCACTGGAGTATTGCATTTCCTACCATACAAAGCTTGAAATGGGTTCATTTTCAGAGAAGCTTGATACCTTTTATTATAGGAAAACTCAACCAAGTGCAAGTAATTTTCCCACTTAGAGGGATTATCCATCACATACATTCTCAACATGTCTTCAATTATTTGGTTTACTCTCTCTGTCTTCCCATGTGATTTTGGATGTTATGTTTTGCTGAAGTTCATATTTGTATCAAATCCTTTAAACAATCCCCTCCATAAATTTGAAGTAAACTTTGTGTCTGTATGAGACAATTGACTTAGGTATCCCATGAAAGCTAACAATCTCCCTCATGTAAATTTATGCAATATTATATGTTGTATGAGTCATTTTTACAAGAACAAAATGAGCATCCTTTTTTGATTTATCAACCACTACCATGATTGAATCATGTTTTCTTGTTGTCCTGGGAAATTTAGTTATAAAATAAATGGTTACCACTTCCCATTTTTTCTATGGAATTGGTAATGGTTGTAGCAAACCCATTGGGTGCCTATGCTCAAACTTTAGTCTCTAATGTTCCATGCATATGGAAATGTAATAAAAAACATCTTTCTTCATTCCTGGCCAAGAGAATTGGCTTCTTACTGCTGTAATTGTTTTCTAGTCACCGGGATGTCTAATATATGGAACATTATGCATTTCTTTTAATACAAAATTCCTAAGTTCTTTGGAACTAAGAACATAAACTCTATTTTTATGCATAAGTAATCCATGTTTATTCATCACATATTCTTTAATTTTTTGTTGTACATTTTCTTGTTGTAAGATTTCCTTTACCTGTAGGTAATGTTGATATGTTACAACAACATCTAAAAATTTCCTCTTTAAATCTGATTGATGCATACTAACAACTGTAGCATGCATGAGATGCAATCTTCTACTAAGTGCATCAACAAATTTATTTTATTTTCCTTTGATATGCTTGATGTCAAAATTGTGTTCACTTAAAAATTCCAGCCATATCGTATGCTTGGCATTTAAAGTTGGTTGTTCAAAAATATATTTCAGATCACTATGTTTTGTTCTTAATTCAAATCTCTTCCCCATGAGGTAATTCCTCCACATATTTAAAGTGTGAACATTGGAAACAAGTTCCAAGTCATGTGTGGCATAGTTCCTCTCATGTTCTTTAATCTTTCTGGAATCATAACCAATTACATGTCCATTTTGAGTGAGGACTCATCCAATTCCTTCCTTTCATGCATCTCTACATACCACAAAACTTTCATTTGGGTCAATATATTTAAAATAGGATCACCAATAAGTAATTATTTCAAAAAATTAAAGTTCTCTTCACACTCAAAGGTCCATTCAAATTTAATTCCCTTCTTTTGCAAAGAAGTGATGGGATGAGCAATCTTAGATAACCCTTCTATAAATATTTTGTAGAACCAGCTAACCCAATAAAATATCTAACTTTGTACATCCTCCAATGGCTTCAATATTCTCTAGATCCGCTGCTATACCTTGTTCTGAAATAATGTGTCCCAAGTAATCGATTTGTTCTTGGTAAAAAAAACACTTACTAAGCTTGGCATACAACTGATCTTTCCTCAACACTTACAATACCAATATTAGTTGATGTTCATTCTCTTCCTATGACTTAGAACAGACAAGTATGTCGTCCAGGAATACTATGACAAACTTATCAAAATAATTTCTAAATATGACATTCATTAAGCACATAAAGACAACTGATGCATTGGAAACTCCAAATGGCACCACTACAAATTCCTAATGCCCATACCTAGTTCTAAAATTTTTCTTATTGATGTCTTATTCCTTGATTCTTACCTGATGGTATCCTGATCTCAAGTCTATCTTTGAAAATATCCTTGCTCCTCTTAGATGATCAAAGAGGTCATCAATTTTTGGTAGAGGGTACTTTTTCTTTATAGTGGATTTATTCAGCTGTTGAAAGTCAACACACAACCTCAAAGTTCCATCCTTCTTTTTAACAAAGAGTACTGGTGGTCCCCAAGGTGAAACACTTGGATGTATGTACCATTTCTTCAAAAATTCTTCCAATTACATTTGTAATTCTTTTAATTCTGGTGTACTCATTCTGTAAGGTATTTTTGATACAGGGAAAACTCCTAGAACTAAATCAATAGATAAATCTATCTCCCTCTTTGGTGGAAACCCTGGTATTTCTTGGAATACGTATTCAAATTCTTGTAGTACCAAAAAATATTCAAGGCTTGGCCCCTTTCTATTTTATGGTTACTCAACATGGGCTGCATACAATTGACATCCTTTTCTAAAACATCTCTTCAGTTGTAAGGCTAGAATATCCCTTATAGATGTGGGTCTTGGAACTCTTTTCACAGTGCTTTGTTTTCCTTCTTCATCAAGACATGTAAATTTCTTGTTATGACAATATAGGATAGCATAATGCTTGTCCAACCAATAGATTCCAATTAGAATATCATAATATCCCAATGATAAAATATTTAGATCAACATTAGTATTCACACCATTAAGACTTATGGAACAACCTCTAACCATATCATGGATTTTCCTTTTGGTTCCAATGACTAGATGAAACAAACTTGATTTTCCAAGATTACTTTTCTTCAAATGTAATCTATCCACTATTTTAGGATCAATGTAACAATGACTTGCTCCGGAATCAAATAAAATAGAAACAAGTTGATTAATGATCTTACCTTCCACCTCGATCATATTTCATTGGTACTCTACTTGTCGATCATGTAAGGTTGCATATATTCTTCCCATGTCTTATATTGTTGTAGCCTCTTGGATTTTGTGGATGGTATTCACTCTGTCCTTTCTGTGAGGGAAATCCTTGTACATGTGATCTTCTTTGCATCCCCAACATTGGATTGGTGGTCTTTCTCCCTTTCCTAAGGAGTCTTCTCGCTTCGATTCATCCTTAGCATATTGGTCAGGTTGATTTTTCTTTGAGCTATTTATATTGAAAGGAGGTTTGAATCCTTTCCTCCTCTGATCATATTTCTCCTTCTTCTTATACTTCCAAGATTTTTGCATGTATTCTCTGCCCTTTGCTTTCTCATACAAGTACTTATCCTTCTTGGTGGTCTTAGTCAATGTCCTAGGTTCATCATATTGAATATTTTGTTTATAAAAGGATGGAAATCCACTTAAAAACCTCTGTACTTTCACCTTCCCATCTTTTATAAACCCTACGTACTTTAGCAACCCCATAAACGTATTTTCATACTCTGCCATGGTCATGCTTCCTAGCCCGAGTTCAAAGAAATCCTACATTTTTTTGTCATAGAAGTGCTCTAAAAGATTCTCCTTATGAAAATACTTTTTGAACTACTTCCAAGTGATCCTACTCTCAATAATGTGCTCAAATTTCATCAGTTGATCCCACCACATAACATCTTTCCCATGTAAATGGTATGTGGAAATTTTGGCTTCTAGGTTTTATGAGTAGTTATGCAATTGAAAATACCTCCTGAGTCCAAGAAACCATGATTCAACATCATATTCCCTTCCTATTTCACCATCAAAGGATGGTGGCTTAATCTTACTCATCTCTCCTTGCAAATTGTTCAATTCATGTCTCCTTCTTTGGTGCCTAATAGAAGAAACCTCTAGACTACTTATGGAATATTCAGATGCATAAAATTTCCTTTCTGAGAAGCAAGGTGAGTGATGTCTATGGGTTCTGATAACACTTCTTGAAAATCCAACTCTTCTATGATCATCTCTTCTTTCAGAAAATTTTCCCTCTTCCTCCTATTTTGAGTTTGATCCATTCTTTGCTTGCCTCTGCAACTAATTTAAGCTTTGCATCACTTGAGCATTTATCTTATTTTGTTCTTTCATCAGTCTCTCATTTTCTTCTTTGTAATTCTAGACTTCTATTTTCAGGCTTCTCATAGTCTCTATTAATGTTTCTTGCTCCAATTCAATATTTGAGCTGAAATTTATGGCTTCCCGAAAAAATAATCACTTTCAACTCCTTTTATTTTGTTTTGTAATAAGACCTTGTAAAAATATTCCACAACTCCTTTAACTGGTACAGAATTTGAACTCTACATAGACACTTCCTTCAACCCACTTTCCATCTGATCACATCTTGAAACCATGGAAAATCATATTCACTCTTTAGTTCTTTCCTCTAGCACTCTGTCCTTACTCTTCTACACAGGAGATCTTTCACAAATGTCCGAGGGATTGGTTACTTATAGGCCCTTTGTGCCTCAACCATTTTACCTTGTCATGAGACTTGTGTTGGAACCAAGTCCTTTGGACTTTGGCCTTCGACTATTCTCCTATTTCAAACTTCCAACTCTTCTGAAGTAAAATTCGTTGAACACTTATATTAATTCCACTGGTAGATCAGACGGTTGAGATTTGATATCCCATCGAATGGATGGTCCTGAACCATTTGGAGGTTTCAACGAGATCAACGATTGAGAATTAATTGGACGTTGGGATACACGACCTTAATCAATTCAGGACTTTAGTGCTTTGAGACTATGGAAAAATTGAAATCTTGAGTTGTTCTACTTCCCCAGAGTGCTATATGCCGAAGTGATTATGCCATCCTTCCACTGCTTGATCTAACAAATGAGAAACATCCTGAAGGGATATTCGATCGAAGGTCTGTGTGAATTCACGACTTCTGTCTTTAAGAGTTTCCCTTGTTGAGACGTTGGACACCCTCAGAAGCCATACTCATGGAGATGACATGGCATGTTGAAATCGCCTATGGTGATGTGGACCCATAGCATGTGTTCCATGTGTCACAAAAATTAATAGGTTGGGGTCCAAAAAGTATTGAATATGGGTGACACGTTTTCCCACATGACACCTCTATCATGCGGTCTATAACACATCATCAATCAAATGGATGGTCCACACCTTTATACTTGATCTAGGGTTGAGAACAAATATAGGAATCCGAGACTCCAGGCTTTGGAAGTTTCTCGACTCCAAAACACACTACCTCCCGGATAGACGAACAATGAACTGAAATCAATGGCTCACACTCCTCCCACAACCAACAACTGTGAAAAACTCTGGGATTTAGGTTTCTAGGCCTCTCACTCTAGATGACCACCACACTCCAAAACTTCTGAACACTGAAGGGTGGAGATCTACGACTAAGACTCTCTTTTGATCAATGACTAGGATTAACTATGGTACTTCAGAGCTTCAGTACTTTTCACACCAAAATAACTTTCACCCACAATTCTCCAGATAGTCTAATTTCTGAATACTTGGAAATCTACGTACACGTGTAACCAAAAACCAATGGTCAATATTTACTCTGGAATTTAGGACTTCGGGGAATTATCCACTCTATGCAACCACAACCAATTTCTCCTGGAGTGTCGAGTCGTCAAACCACTCAGGGATCGAATGACCCTCACTCTCCTAGTGATATACGGTGTAGATTCACTCTTGGATTTCGTAGCTTCAGGAATTTATCCTCCTAGGGACACAAGGTTAAATTTTTTCAGAAGTGTCAAATCTATGAATTATGAAATATATGGGTCATTTTCCATGATGGGATCTATGGCTGAGATCCACTCTGCTTTGGCCAAGACTTATGGCCTAAGAAATATGATCAATGGTTCTCATTCTCATGTGCTCAAATCCAACGCCTGGGTTCTAATCTCCTATGTCGCTCTGCTTCCGTCCAACAAAGGATTTATCAATCTTTCAAATGATAAACCTTTGATCTCTCCATTGTAGAGTCGACTCCTTGGCCTATGATTTCTTTCTTAAATTGTTACACCTCCTGATATTTTGAACACAGTCAAACTGTTATCTCAGTTCTCTCCTAGCACCCTGTAACTTCAAATTAGACCAATTCCAGGTCTCAATTTGCTAGAACAAATATTGAATTAACGATATATCAGAACTTGGCCAAATTTCTCAAATTTCCCATGAATTTAACAACACAAATTGGGGATTTTTCGCAATTCCATGCAATTGTTTTTTTATTTTTACCATGGATGCATTGTAAATTGAAATTTGGCCACTTAAAAATCAAGTGTTTGTGAAGTATCACTTCAATTCATGTTTCTCGGCCCATCCAGGCTTAATGTTGAAAACAGGAGCTCTAATACCAATATGTAATGTACCCAACCACCCATAGGTCATGCATGCTACTTCAAGTCTGCCTTTGAACTAATTTTGAATTATGATACATTTTTAATTAATAAAGATGCATGAAATATTCACATTCATAGATAAAGATTCATGATACAACATAAAGTAAATGAACCATATGTCATGCACAACAATACGCAACAAGAATGCATAATACACACACACACACACACACACATATATTTATATATATGATATATATATATTTCATAGATAAATAAATACACAGGTAAATGAAACCATGACAAAGAGAACTTATCTTTTATAAAACAAATCACCAACTGGCTATATACTAAGGACGTTCCACCCAATCGTAGACATTGTTGCTCGAAATCTCAACAACAATGTCACCCCTGAGCCAGGGTTATGAGTACACAAGGACGGTTCCAGGGTGTCACTCAACTTCCCAAACCAATCTTTACTCAAGCTCTTTCAGGATTCTTAGCACACAAAACAATCCAATGTACACCAACTCTCTTCTACCCAGCCTGCACAACCCAAGAGAATGGACCCCCTTCTCTTCCACATAGTCCCTCCTGATATCCACCCTGTTCTAGGGATCTAGTGCATATGACCAAGAATTTTCATGCTGGGACTCTCAGGATTCATAGCTATGGGAAAAACTTAACACATGCCAATGCATCTCAAACATGTAGGAAATAATTCATGGTTGGAATACACCAACAATGATTACTTTCAACCAAACCATGGATCCTCTCCACAATTAGATTCTCTATCCCAAGACAAAATAAAGATGAATGAATAATGAAGAGTGAATCATTGAGTGAGTGCATGAGTGAAGAATAAACCCCAAAATAGACTAAATATGGGTTTATATAATTGTTGGAATTAGAGAACCACATGGCCTTCCCCCAAGAAGCTCATGTAACTGATGTTCTCCATTAAAACATAAATGGTTAAATAAAAGTATAAAAATAGTCACTTATCCTCTCAAGCCTCCTGTCTTGTTGAATCATAGCCCCCTATAACTCTTGTCTTTTTCCATATAGAAACAAGTGATGTATTTATTATTGATAATGATCAAAACATTACATTTCCTAGCCACACTGGCCTATTTTAATTGTTTGGGCACTCTCGCCTTTCATTAACAAAATACATATTTTAATACGAGGCTCAAAATTGGGGATATAAGCTCTTGGATGCACTCATTTATGCCTTTTTTGTCTTTTTGATGATAAACATTTTTTCCCATACATATTTTGGAATTAAAGTCATAAGCTGTAAATGTAAAATTTACAGTTGTGCAACATACATGCTATGCAACTATTACAAGATTATTTGTGAGCAAACAAAATGAGTTTTTCTTGTTAGTTTTCAATACAAAGTGTAATAAATGAGATGATAATAGCATAATCACTAAAAATTAAGCAACCTGGTCATTTTATCAAACAAACACAATTAAGGATCATTTGTTATAGTTTGGCACATTAGGGTTTTGTAAGTTTTGAAAGGGAAGGTAATGTTTTGAGGAATTTGAAAGGGTTCGAGGGTTTCTAATCATCATCAGAAGGATACAATCACCATCATACATCATCATTTTTGAGTCAATATAAAAGAAGGTGAAAAAATTAAGAAATGATCCTCTGCTATGAAACATCGTTGTGTTTCTATTGTAGGTTGTTGTTGCGCAACATCCTTGTTGTGAAAGAATGACAGAGCACCAACATCCCTCAAAATATACAAGGATATGTAAACAGATATTTCCATATCATCTCCAATGACATCTGAATACAAAGACAATAGCATTCACACCTAGAATGTATTTGGTTAAAGAGATTCAAATGAAATCAATTTGGTCAAAAGAGCTCCGTAGTTTATGGAACCTAGTTGAAATTGTTTCTATTTTGATGTAACTTAGTTCTACTTTTCTGCAAACAATTTATCTTGTATCCCTTGTTCCAAGGGAAATCCATTTTGTATTTATTTCATGAAATTCAATATGGAAAGGGTTGGAAAAGGTGTAAATAATAGACTATTGATGATATTTTACAAAAAACTTTCTCTGATATTAATGAGATTTACTGGATCAGAAGTCCCTGAAATTTGATTCCAGAGATCCATGTGATTCTTCTTCTTTATGCATGTGATCCTACAGTATTTGTCTTCTTGTTTAAATTCATCTATGAAATATATCTTTTTTTTTTTTTTAAGTGAAGTATATATATCAATATTAATCTGTATCTGATTCTTTGTTACATGTATTTTCAGTTGTTTTTATGCTATAATCACCTTGGGATTCATCCTTGACACATTCGCTAAGGGATTATTTATTTTCTCTGTAATCTTCAATCTACAACGATACTTAATTTTCCTAAAGAAGTGCTTTGTATCTTGCCTATTATCAATCACTTTTCAATTCACCAAGTATCCAGTAAACTATCATTGATTTTTGACCTTTCATTGACTCCATTGCCCAATGGAATTTCTAGTCACATTTCCACTAACTCTATAAATTCAATCTTTCCTTAGAGATCTATCCTTTGGACGAAATTTGGAATCAATCCTTTTAGTGATTTATTTGAAGAGAGAGAGCCCTCTCTGGTTGGAAGGGATATCTTTTGTCCTCAAGTTGCTTTGTGGTTACCTTTGTGATTTGCTTCTTCAACCAAAATAAATTTATAGAGTTCTAACAATTGGCACCATTGTCAGGAAGAAAAAGGTAAGTCTTATGTGCGATAAAAAAAATGTTTTAGATTTGATTGTTGATGGTGAACAAAGGTCAGCCACAAGAAGGTTGTTTACTTTTCACCTGGAGACTCCAACCTCGAAGAATCCATAATTTTAAATTTTCACTGAAAACTCCACCGTCTCAACATTAGTTTCATCTCTCCAAGGTATTCTCCTATGCATTGCTCACATATTCCATGTTTTCCAAATCGGAAGCCTTGCATAGATTGGAAAAAATATTTACCAAAATTTAGAGATCGGGAAGGAGATGATCCTACTTTGCACTTGGTTAAATTTTATATGCATGTGCAAAAGCTAAGGGTTCAATTTCATGAATATTGTTTGATGAATATGTTCATGTCCACCTTGGAGGGAAAGGAAAAACAATGTTATGAAAATTTACCACCTGCAAGTCTTTATTCATTACAATATTTTCATACAATATCTTTTGAAAATTATAAAGGATCCTATCCACCATTATTGTTTGTGAAAGAGTGTTGTCATCATTCTGAAATTTTTATTCAAAAATTGGAAAATGATTATGAAGATGATGAGTTCATGGATGAAGAAAATTTTAGAATCCATTTATGAAAATTCTCTTCAACATCAGGAACAAAAATTAGAGCATAATCATTATGAAGATAATGTTGATTTTCAGAAAAAATTATCTTCTCCTTTGACTGAAGATAAATTTGATCAAGATTTTAATAATGATAGTTATATTCCATCCTCTAAGTTTGATGAAAATTTGCAGCAACATTGCCAAATATGAAGTGACCAAAATAGGGATGAATATAGTCATTCAAACTATTCTTCATATCATCTATTTCTTGAATATTTATGTCAAGAAGAATCTAATGAAATTCATATTTCTTTTCCCAAGAAATAAAATAAAAAAATTCTAGGTACATATGACTTAACTTACAAATTTCCTTTCCATCCAATGAAGTTTTATTTCCATTCCATTCCATGTCGTAACTTTCCTTACCATTACTTTCCTTTAAATACCATGCAATGCATTGCCTTTCCTTGACATGTCATGCCATGCCATTTCATGCCTTTCATTTCTATCCCATTCCTTTCCATTCCATCACGTGACATGCCTTGCCTTTCCATGCCATGCCATGCCTTGTATTTCCTTGCCTTTCCATGCCATGCCATGCCTTGCATTGCCTTTTCATGCCTTTCCTTTCCATGATGCAATACCCCTAGGATGAACCCCAAATTGTAAATGAAAATGTACTTAAGTTGGTGAGTTGTTTTATATCATTTTGCATGCACCTTCCATGGTATAGTGATGACATGTACTGTGCACTAAAATGATGAAGTGTGCACATTCTAGGATACCACATGCAACAAACTTAAGTGCGCGTGATTTTGAGGAAAGAGAGCCTTTTGTTTATATGTTGTGTTTTATAGGTTGGTGAGCCAGTTATTATAATCTAGAAGGCTTATGTGTCGAATTAGGCTGGAGAGCCTAGATGCTAAAGGCCAGTGAGCATATTTTTGTATATGTCTTCTCATTAATATAATACATAGTTGCATCTAGACCGACCACGATAAAAGAGTATGGGGGACTAAACTCCAATAGTTAGGGAAAGGGGGTGGATAAAATTTAAGGATAAGGGGCTAAGTGTTAGGTTATGAAAAAGGTATAAATATATTCCCTTTTCCCACATTTCATGATATCATCTTGATTGACTTTTCAGTTAATTAGGAGCAAATAGGATAGAAAATGAATAATATACCCTTTAGCATTATTGTTGAAATTAGATTACATAGATCCTAAAATACGATTGGAATTGTGTGATTTTGTTATAGGATTGGCTAAATATTGTCAAACTTGAGATAGAAAAGGAAATCTTGAAGATGCACAAGCTATTGGAGGTTGAGGATTTTATGGTGCAAGGAAGTTTTGAAGATGATTGAGTTTCTTATATTATAACTTTATAATAGTAAAGCAATCTGAAGGATCTCTCGATCCTCAGGATAAATTAATTTACCCAGATTATTATAATATATAAGGGGTAATAGATCCTGGAAGGGATATAGAAGAATTGCACCCAAGAACTCAGAACTTGGAGTTGCTTTGCATTAGCAGTTTTTGTAAATGTTGTACTAGCTATGAAATCAATAAAATCTTTGAACGGTTTTACCATTTTTACATACTGATTTTCGAATAGCAGTGCTTCTAAGGACCAAGGGCCCAGTCTGAAGGAGCTACCGTTCGACCTATAATTGTATCAGTTCAATTCTTGTTTTGTGATTTGATTCTCTTTTACAATAGTTAAATGAATTCATAAGTGTGTTGATGATTTTATATCGTTTGCAAGAGATATATATTTCCTTAAGAATTAGATGATTGTTGTTCTAGTTTCTATTACTAAGATTTGATGCATGACAGTTCCTCATAATTTCATATGCGTTGTTCCTTTTACTTAGATTCAAAATTGTTGTTCCTTTCAATTAGCTTACATTTGTTGTTCCTTTCTGTTAAGATATAGTTGTTGTTCCTTTCAATAGAAGTACAATCACTATCTCTTTCGATTAGATTATAGTCACTGTTTCTTTCCATATATAGAGTAATCCGCCTTTTCCTTTCCAGTAATTTAATTCATAGTAATAGTCCATTCTGCAAGTCTTTATTTGGATTCAATTACTGCTTTTAGTTAAAATGAATTCAATAGATTAATTAGTTCCTTTCCATTGCACAACATTAGATTTCAATTCCTAGAATCTTTAATGAATGTTTGAAGAACTTGATTGTTGATAAACTCGGATTTACTTTAACTACACGATTTTAGCCTCTATGAGGTATCTGCATAGACTTTGTTGATATTCTTGAGATAAAAGACGAATCCCCGGGTTGATAAATTAATGTTAAACTAAGGCTGGTTTTAGAAATCTTTAGACCCCAACATTTTTGCATCATTGTTGGGGATAATGTCAAAGGTAGCATAGATTGTGCCTCTGGAGGACGAGGTATTGAAGATAGAAGGTAAGAACCTATGGAGGATGAGGTATTGAAGACAGTAGGTAAGAACCTCCAGTTGATGCATTAAGAGGTTGCACAATAATTTTTCTTTCTTGATTTTATTTTTTGTGTGAAGTGTGTATGACTAAGAATAAATATATTGAAAAACCAAAACCCCCACCGAAAATTGCTAAATCCCAGGGCTCGGTGCTACCTGGAAGAAGCACTTTCATAGACGACATCATCCGAAAAGCAGAATCTCAAGCTTCAATTGGACCTAGAAAAGGATATACCTGAATCCCTATGGTCGCAGTTTCACCAACTGCAGCCCTTGCTGAGATTCATAGAAAAATTGAAGGGACTGAGCAAAGCTTTTAGAGAACATATCTTCCACCCCTCAACCCTTTAGAAGATGGAAACTCTTGTAATCTATAGGAAGGATAAGGAGAAACCAACGGTGTAGCTAAGGAAGACCCACCACTTGATCCTGAATCTCCTGTGGAAGAAGAAGGCATACCTGAAATCCCAAATAGAGGGAGTGCAATCGAATCCCCTAGAGGACCAGATAACCAACCAATTTGAATAAAATATCCAAATCAAGAAATCCCTGAATATTTATGGCATATTTTCGATCAAATGGCACAACAAAATCAACAACGTCCTTAGACTTCCACATTCAAATATTTGATAGTTGATCCAATCACGAATGCCCCCATGAAGACAATCCCCCTACAAAACCTGGAAACTTTTCATGGATTAATCTCAGAAGACCCAAACACATTCTTATTTGACTTTGATGTCCCATGTAGAGGGTA
This sequence comes from Picea engelmannii, assembly GCA_009831015.1. Taxonomy (NCBI): domain Eukaryota; kingdom Viridiplantae; phylum Streptophyta; class Pinopsida; order Pinales; family Pinaceae; genus Picea; species Picea engelmannii. The sequence continues at coordinate 1,323,595 of ML781739.1, forward strand.
TGATTACACCTCTGAACCCCCAAAATTAAAATTGTTCCCCTCCACTTTGAAAGGAGAAACTCTACGCTGGTTTATGGGATTAGGGGGTGGAACTATAAACCCATGGGGTGAGATGAAATAGGCCTTCTTGGAAAAATATCAGGATTATTATAGAACCAGAGACTTAAAAGATGAAATATTTCAAACGACTGCAAAAGAAAATGAATCATTAGAAGATTATGTTGATAGATTTCATTATAATTTACAAAGATCACCCTATGGTACATTACCAGGTGAAGTACTTAAGGCAACTTTGATTAAGGGTATGAAAGATGAATGGGTAGAAACATTGAATCCAATGGGAAAGGGTGACATTTATCAAGAAACTTATGATAACATCATTCAATTGTGTATCAGGTGCTCACGAGGAAGAACACAAACCAGATCAAGAATGCAGACTTCCCTCACCAGGAGTAACAATACTACAAGCGGTGGTGTCATGCAAGCTGAAGTTGGTAATCTCTTGGAAAATTTCAAAACAGATATTTTGAGCACTCTAACTACACAATTAGATGTATTATAGTCTAAACAAAAGCAAGCAAAAGAAGAACAAACTTTGGCCATATTTTTCCACAGATGCAGAAAAGAACATTGTCCAAGGGATTTCCCTTTGGATGTGGTTTGGGTCTATGCCATCTACACCAAGAATCATGACATGAAGCAATGCCCATTTCTCTCTAGACTGAAATCTATTTTTAGAGAAGAAGAAGAGGAGACAAAACCATTATATCTAATGGCTCAGCATCGTCAATGGAAGAACCAACCTTCAAGTACACTATATGACCCCTCCTCTTTCTTCTAGGGACAATCTAATCAGTAGCAAGCTTCTGGTAACACATGGCAGGGCCAGCCATTTACCAATCAGAACTGGTATCCCTAGCAATACCCACCTGCAAATCCCACTTGGAAAAATCAGCCCACTGCAAATCCTTCCTGGCAGAATCATCCAAATACAAATTCCACCTGGCCTAACTCAGAATATCGAACCTCATCCTAGAAAAACTCAAATAACAACATCTACCCTTCATAGTGGCCCAATACGACTGCTCAAAACCCAAATTGGAATTAGAGTTGGCAACACCCCATGGGGATAAAAAACCAACCCATGGGGATGGCCCCTCAAACTCAACCCACATTGTAAGCACCACTCCAACTACCCCAAAACCTCCAATCACAATTGCACCCTCAATTACCAGCTCAACCTCACCAAAATCCAAATAACAGACCGGCTCAACTCATCTAAAGTATGGAGGATGGGGAAGAAGAAACCAACTCAGTAGGGTGCAACGAACTATGATTGAGATCGGGGCGCATAATCTCTCCTGAAGAAAATTATGTTTCTCAAGAGCAGTAGAATGAAAAAAAACCAACAATAATACCCTCGACTGCGGTAATAATAGAAGAAATCGATTAGGGAGGTAACACAGTCGAATCACAAGATCCTGATAAGGATGCAACTCCCTCCCATCTGTTCCTCGAAATATTGATGATAGAAAAACTGGTCGTATATCCCAACTTCGACATTGTAGGGGAACTCAAAGAATTTATACATCAAGATTCCACTTCTGCAAGCTCTTCAAGACATCCCAATTTATTCAAATATAATTAGGGAGGTATGTGGGAGAAATCCCGTCAGAAAAATTAAAGATCCATCATCAATAGTATGCGTGGTAGGATCCTTGTCTGATCTAATTTTAGGTAGACAAGAACTGGTCAAATATGTAGATCCGGGAAATCCCATACTAACAATTTAGATCTAGGGTTGTTCCTTTCCAAATATGCTATTTGATTTGGGAGAAACCATCAACATCCCGACTATGGAAACCTGCAATACCCTGGGTTTTGACTCCTTCGAACCCACCACAATTATGTTGCAGTTAGCAGATCGATCGGTGGTTCGACCAGTTGGCACATTACATGATATAGCCATCTCCGTCGACTCTTGGGAATATCTAGCGGACTTCATCATCATCAACCCAAGAAGTGGACTTGAATGGAATCCATTGATACTGGGTAGACCATGGCTCACAACAACAGATGCATACATAGGATGTCGAATGGGTAATATGACAATCTCTAGAGGGGGTATAACAAAGAATATCATCTTATATCCTCCTTCTAGGCCAATCCCAACTTTCGTATATCCACAATTTCCACCACCACGATACCCAGAAAAGGATTTACGAGCCCCTATTATGCTCGAAGAAGCCCTCAAACTTAAAAACCAGCTAGAGGATGATGTAATCAGTGGGTTTATTAACAACCCAGCCACTGTGAGAAACCCAACCTGCCAGATGCTCCAAGTTTTTCTAGACTGTGAAGCATAGGGAGACCTACTGGAAGATTTAATGGAACAACAAATTCCAACTACAGTTATTCATACCATCAAATCCGTCGAGATTGCACCAGGGAGGTCTTTGAACATCAATGCCAATTTATATTAACAACAACAATAAAAGCTTATTCAATTCCTCTCCAAATAGCAGCAAGATTTTGCATGGGAATATTCTGATGTGAGAGGTATTGATCTGCAACAATGCACACACCACATTTAAATTGAAAGTGACACTCAACCTATTCGAAAGCCATAGAGGAGACTGAATCCCCATCTTAGGGATATCATTAAAGAAGAATTACAAAAGATGTTGGACATAGATTTTATATATCCCATCTCAGATAGTCGGTGGGTTTCCCCATTAGTGGTCGTCCCAAAGAAAAATGGGAAATGGTGAATCTCTGTTGACTACAGGGAACTTAACAAAGCCACTCAAAAATACCACTTCCCTTTTCCTTTCATCGATCAAGTCCTGGATACTTTGGCAGGGAATAAATTATTTTATTTTCTAGACAGTTTTAGAGGGTACAATCAGATTCAGATTTCCCCAGAAGATCAAGATAAAACTACATTCACATGCCCCTAGGGCACCTTTTCATACAGAGTATTTCCCTTTGGACTTTGTAACACTCCAACCACTTTTCAAAGGGCCATTCTGATCATATTCAATGATCTGATCAGTGAAGGCCTTGAAGTCTACATGGATGATTTCACTCCTTATGGTGACGACTTTGATCGAGCATTGAATAATCTGGATAAGGTACTAGAATGTTGCATTGCGACTAGGTTATTTTTAATCCATGAAAAATGTCACATGATGATGACGAAAGGTGTGGTACTAGGGAATTATATTTCTGTAGATCGAATTAGAGTAGATCCAACAAAAATAGAGGTAATCCTTAATCTACCTACACCACACACACAAACCAAGGTACGTAGTTTCCTTCGTGCTTCAGGATACTATCGTAGATTTATGGAAAATTTTACAAGAACCATTGCACCTTTACATGACTTGACTTGTAATGTAGATTTTCAATGGTCTAACAAGTGTGATGTGGAATTTGTAGGACTTAAGAAGCTGATCTTGACAACATCGGTGTTGAGGGGACCAAATTGGAAAAGACCATTTCACATCTCCACCGATGCATCATATATTTCCATATGCATTGTCCTCGGACAGGAAGAAGACAAGAAACCCTATGCCATTTATTTTATTAGCAAGAATCTTACTCTAGCTAAACTTAATTATACAGTAATAGAAAAACAATTTTTAGTTGTTATGCATGCCATCAATAAATTTCGTCATTATATAACAAGCTATCCAATTATTCTGTATACTGATCATTCTGCTATCATATATCTAGATAATAAACCGATTACTAATGGACGGGTCACTCGATAGTTATTACTTTTGTAGGAATTTGACATCACCATCAAAGATCGACCGAGGAGAGAAAATCTTGTCGCAAACTTCCTATCCCACATACCCAAAACATACAACTCCTTAATAGTGGAAGATCAATTTCCAGATGAGCATTTGTTTGTCGTTACTACAAAGCCACCTTGGTATGCTGATGTCACAAATTATATGGCAGCGGGAAGATTATCGGCACATCTATCATCAAGGGAAAGAAAATTGATCGTCCAACATAGCGCACGATTCACCAGGATCATTGGATATCTCTTCCACACAAGATCTGATCTCCAGATCCGTAGATGCATATGAGATGATGAAATCTACGACATACTTAAATACGGACATGATGATCCCTGTGGTGGGAATTTTGCAGACCGTAGGACTGGACACAAAATTTTGCAGATGGGCTATTATTGGCCCTGAATATTCATAGACATGAAGAAATATGTCCAGACCTGCGATAGTTGTCAACGGATGGGAAAACCAGGTTAGGATGATGAAATGTCATTGAAATCACAAGTAGTTGCAGAACCATTTGAGAGATGGGCACTAGACTTCGTTGGTCCCTTCAATCCAAAGTCAAATCAGAAGGCCTATATTCTAGTTGCAACAGACTATATGACTAAATGGGTAGAGGCAGAAGCCTTACCAAATGCAACAAAAGAAGTAGTCATCAAATTTATTTTCAAATTATTCGTATGCTATGGACTACCAAGAGAGGTAATTACTGATGGGGGGTCACAATTTACAGCTCATAGAATCACCACCACCCTGGATAATTATCATATTAAACATAGAATTAGTTGTCCATGCCACCAACAAGCAAATGGGCAAGCAGAAAGAACCAATAAAGTCCTAGAGGAAATCCTGAAAAATATTGTCTTAACAAATAGACAGAATTGGTCTACCGAGCTCCCAAATGCCTTATGGGCTTACCTCACAACATGGCGTAACACCACTGGCTACTCTCCCTATAATTTAGTCTATGGAAAAGAACCCGTCTTCCCAATCGAGTTTGAGATCAAGACTCTAAGGATGTCCCAGGAAATCAGACTGGATCTTACAGAAGCACATAAGCAACACCTTCAACAAATCAATGAATTGGATGAAGCATGCTTATATACAAGAGCACACAACTGTTATTCAACAATAGAGAACGACCTAGAATGACAAGCATATCAAGAAAAAATCATTTAAAAAGGTGATTGGGCACTCCTCTATGATTCCATATTTTATGATTTTCTAGAAAAATTACAGACACAGTGGATGGGACCATACGAAATCAATGAAGTCCATGATAATGGCACAGTCACTTTAAGCACCATCGATGGGTCCGGATCTCCATTTTGGGTCAATGGACACCAGCTACGACTTTACCATCACCACCTTCAAAAGAATCCTTCTACAAGGAAGTAAGTAAAGACCCTACCATTCACATTTTGGTTGGCTGGGAAGGTAACCCAACCACCCTAACTCCATAAATGATTAATTTTGTTGACACTATACATATTTTATATAGCTTTCTCATAGAAATTATCGTTTTATTAGTTTCCTTTTTTTATTATTATGAAATCCACTTGAGAAAATCATCATGAGCACAACCAACACTCATTTTTTGTTCCTCACTCTTGCTTTATCTCATCACAGAGACCTTGTCTGTCATGGAAAATACACCATTTTTTTCTTTACAATAGTAAACAGGAAAATATTGAACACTTGTTGTTCCTTTCGCACGCCTTTTGTTCCTTTTGCGCGCCTGTTGTTCCTTTGAACGCTTGTTGTTCCTTTTGTGCACCCGTTGTTCCTTTTGTGCTTTCGTTATTCCTTTTGAACACTTGTTGTTCCTTCTGCGCACCTTTTGTTCATTTCATCATTCCTTCCCTACATTGCTGATAAAACACCAAGCCATTCCTTTGGGGTACGACTTTTACCAAATAATTTTCACTAGCATTATTTCTAATTATCATCACAACAATCTATCATTATTTTGTGGACTATCTCCCATACCTTATCAAATTGTTTTTTTGATTACTTTCTTTGAAATATCTTAAACCTTGTTCATAACCTGTAACCACCATAATTCATTTCTTTTTCCTTATATACACAAATACACTTGAATGATATCTTGCCTTCATATTATGATAAGGAGTCTTAGGCACACTTTTACCTGGCATCCTTGCACTTCTTTACACCATCCCTTACTCTTAAGGAGTAGATGAGCCTCCCTTAATACACCTCTAAAAAAAAAGAGTAATAAATCTTTTTTTTTCCTCACAAAGAATAGGGGGTCTCATCACGAGCCAACTTACCATGATCATAGGATACTAACCTAAGTGACATTCCCACTATGACTACCACACCAGGACAATGACCTTTGAAATTTTCTTTTGTCAAAGGACAAGAGGTCTCATCATGAGATAGATTGTTCACTTAAGTTACACTCTAGTGAGTGGCACTATCATCATCTAGATACCAAACCAGGATAATGGTCTTTTTTTGGGAAAAATACGATTCAAATATTTAAAAAATAAGTAATAAATTTTTTTCCACAAAGAATAGGGGGTCTCATCATGAGCCAACCTACCATGATCATAGGATAATAACATAAGTGACATTACCATTATGGCTACCACACCAGGGCAATGGCCTTTGACATTTTCTCGTCAGAGAACATGGGGACTCATCACGAGCCAACTTTCTCACTTAAGTTACAGTCTAGTGAGTGGCATTATCACCATCTGGCTACCAAACCAGGATAGTGGTCTTTTTGGAAAAGATGATTCAAATATTTATCAAGGATACAAGCCCATCTAAGGGTTAAAAGGCAGCCCTGTCGAGGCTATGGATGCCTACTGGCAGTAGTGGCTCTGCCCGTGGTATGGAAGTTTACCTTAAAACGCCAAGTTTCTTGGTGTCTGTAGATTTCCTTCACTCAATAACGAGGCTATATTTTCATTTGTATTCAATAAAATGGAAAAGTAACAACATTATGATATGTGGGATATTATTTTAAATGAACAGATTTAATTTATTTGGCTTATGTATCCTTAAAAACATTTTTTTTTAGCATAGGTATATTAAATTCAATTTTTTCCACAAAAGATGACTAACATTTAATGATTACTGTTGAAATATGTTGTTTGAAAATTAATGATTAATCCCCATTGGCGGCGGCAGTGAAATCATTATCCTTCACTGGAAATGCCTACACTCATTACTTTCCCCTACGTTGATGGTTGAGGTCAACCTCTACATTAATGAGGGGAGTGGATGCTCGGCATGCTTTCTGATAAGAGATTAATGATTGTAATAAATACCCACATTTGTAAACACTTGTTGTTCTATGATATTTTTTATTTTCAATAATTTTTTCCTCCAAGCTGGTCTAACCAGGTCTGCTACCAGGAACGATAGTTGTTCACATTTTCTCACAAAAATGGGTGGCAGAAGTGTGCATAGGGAGCCAAATTTACTACAAGTTACAGAGAAATCAAGAGAAATCCTACACCGACTGGGATGGATGAAGTACTTCAACCGTTTGCAGGGATATGACATGAATTTCACACTTGAATTCTTTCATAATATGCAAGGAGAAATATCTATGGTGCGAGGCATATGAATCTTAGTCACCCCGGAAATCTTAGCATAGGTCACAGGCCTCCCTAACATGGGCATTTAGTGGACAGGAAGATACACAACACTGAAGGAAGCTATGGAAACTTTCACAGACCCTAAGGAAAAATTGGATAAGAAGGGAAAGGGACTTAATCCCAGTACCCTTAGGGAACCATGGAAGGAACTGGCAGGGGTAATTTAGTGGTACATTATCTATGATGGACAATACGATGTAATTCGACCTTGCCACCTCAAATTGTTGGTAGCCTTAAAAAATGATTAGTACATAATCTACCTTTATTTATGAATTCCATATTACATGAGGTTTCCTTAAGAGCACAAAATTCCAAGGATCCTATTACTGTTATCAGCCACCACAAATTAGTTAAACTGATAACAAATAAAACACTGAGTCAAACTCAATTGACCTGGGATAGTTTGATTGATTCCAATAGACCTCCACAACTGCAGCACCCTGAATTATGCCATGAAGACCCACCACAGGTAATTGAAGATAGACAGGTAGAGGAGACTACCACCCAAAGAGAAATTTCATCTCCTCAAATCGAAGATGAGGAAGACCCTACCCAAAACACAGAGTCCCAGACCTCACAAACATAGGCATTAAAAAAAGAAGGAAGAGAGCAATGGTTGCCCCTAAATCCATCATTAAGACAAGGAGGAAAAGAAGATGAATTCAGGAAATGACTAAAGCAATCCAGGATACAAAAAAACAGCCTGAAAAACTTTAGAATTTTACAGAACAGTCTCTATAGGAAAATGTTCAAGAAATTGGGCAAGCAGAATAGAACTCAGAAAGGAATGATCAGGAATACACCCAACTGGAATTAGAGCATCTGGAAAAACAATTTTTGAAGAGATATGAGGTAGAAATAGCTCAGGTTTTGGGGAGCTTAGGAACCTCAATTGACAGAGTCACAAATAATCCATAAAATGCCCAGAACAAGCCTTCTCTTCAAAATGATTTGAATATTTTCATGATATTGAAATGTCTTTCCTAGAGAACACAACACAAGAAGAACCTCATTTTGAAATGAGAAGCCCTCTTGGACAGATAGAACATTTGGAAGGAACAGAGGAACAATCATCTGTTGTCTAGAATGAAGAATACCTTGAGACGTCTCATATACATAAATCATCCAAGAGCCATAAGAAAATTAGAAAGTTAAAAAAAGAAAACAAAATGTTGAAGAAAAAGTCTAAGAAGGATGAAGTATTAAAGAATAAGGTGGGTAAACTCAAGGAAATTATTAAAGAATTGAGGAAGCAACTAGAACAAGTAGATAAGGCCCATAGAATAAAGAAAGACAAAAGGGATAGAGTGCAAGGAAGAAACCCTCTTCCCAAAAGATACGTCACTACAAATTCTATAGGGATACAGACAGACCCTGAAGAAATAGTAGTAGAAGAGATAGTAGCTCAAAATGAGGAAGTAATTCCCTTAGAAACACAGGAAATAGTGATAGCTACAGAAACAATTGATGTTGAGGTGCAGACAGATACCCCAGTCTTAGAGGAAACAACTCAACTGCTTGAGCTGAATGCTACCATCAAGAGATTGAAGGAAGAATTGATGCAGTCTCAACAAACCCTGATTCAAAACAAAAATGAATTACTGACTATGGCAGAGAATCAGGCACTCCAATCCCAGAAATAGAGTGTTATTATGGACAGGCTGGAAGCATAGCTTACATAGGCCCAACAAGCATTAACTCAATCCAGGGAGGATATGGGTGCTATGGAAGAATACCAAGCATCCCAATCTCAAGAACAGGGTGTCACTATTGATAAGCTAAAGGCAGAGCTGGGACAAGCCCAACGAGCATTGGCTCAACACCAAGATGAGATGGTCACTAGGGTTGAACATAAAAATATTGTTAAACAACTGAGGGACATGACAGAAACAGAGAGTGAGATCTATGTTGAGCTCACTAGAGCCCAAGGGAAGGTAAAGAAGGTACAAACCCAATTGGAAAAGGAGAAAATCAAAGAAATCTGTGATGTCTACTCTGATGCTATAAATTGCAAATCCCCTACCACCAATCACACTTTATTCTTGCTGGAACAATATTTTTGATTGAGAGTGAAGGCCATCAGAGAAGGTAAACCCATTTCATTTTCCACTATATCTGAGTTTATTTCATGTTTCAGAGAGCAGGATGAAAAGGTACAATACCTTCTGTGTGAGTTATACTTTCATAATTTCATTCTGGAAGAATAAAGGAAAGATAACCCTAGCCCATTCATAGGTGACATATAGTTTCAAGCATTTCTTCCATTTACTCAGAACCAAGTCAGATGGGGTAAAGCTCACAAAACCTTCCTAAAGAGGGAAACTGGGCTAGATCAATGGGTCAGAGGAGAGCCTCTAAAGTCCTTTCCAACCATTATGTGACATAAAACATTTATGAAAAGAGGGGTGTTTGTAGAATCATTAGCCCCTATCCATCTACAAGTTATACATTCAACTATCACATGTTTTAGAGAACTTAAGGAAGAATCACTTTCTCCTTCTAAAGTGAGATGGGATGCATCCTCCAATGAAGTAAATAGTAGGGAACCCTTTGGGTACAAGAATTTCTTTGCAGCCACCTTCAGAATAGAAAGGTATTCTAGAATGATCTAAGAGGAAGGAACTTCTTGGATTGGGTGCAGATATAATCCCCCTATCATCTGGTTTCCTCCAGAAAGATACCAAAAAGATTATCAAATTAGCAAGAAGAGGGAGGATGTTGCTTTTGGAGAACTCAAAAGAAGCAATGTATTCAGGAGGCCTATTGAACCAACCTTTCCACCTTATAGCATTACTTCTTTACATGCAATATCTCAGCTTGCATAAAAACATGTAAGAAGGTAAGATGGGGGGTATGTTAGGTTATGAAAAAGGTATAAATATCTTCCCTTTTCCCACATTTCATGATATCATCTTGATTGACTTTTCGGTAAATTGGGAGCAAATAGGATAGAAAATGAATAATATACCCTTTAGCACTATTGTTTACATTAGATTACATAGATCCTAAAATACGATTGGAATTGTGCGATTTTGTTATAGGATTTGATAAATATTGTCAAACTCGAGATCACAAAGGAAATCTTGAAGATGCACAAGCTATTGGAGGTTGAGGATTTTATGGCGCAAGGCAGTTTTCAAGATGATTAAGTTTCTTATATTATAACTTTATAATAGTAAAAGAATATGGAGGATCTCTCGATCCTCAGGATAGCTTAATTTACCCAGATTATTGTAATATATAAGGGGTAATAGATCCTGGAAGGGATATAGAAGATATGCACCCAAGAACTCAGAACTTAGAGTTTCTCTGTGTTAGAATTTTTTGTAAATGTTGTACCAACTATGAAATCAATAAAATATTTGAACAGTTTTACAATTTTTACATACTGAGTTTCAAATAGCACTGCTTCTAAGGACCAAGGGCCCGGTCTGAAGGAGCTACTATTCGACCTATAATTGCATCAGTTCAATTCATGTTTTGTGATTTGATTCTCTTTTACAGTAGTTAAATGAATGCATAAGTGTGTTGATGATTTTATATCATTTGCAAGAGATAGATATTTCCTTAAGCATTAGATGATTGTTGTTCCAGTTTGTATTACTGAGATTTGATGCATGACAATTCCTCATAATTTCATATGCGTTGCTCCTTTTACTTAGATTCACAATTCTTGTTCCTTTCAATTAGTTTACATTTGTTGTTCCTTTCTGTTAAGATATAGTTGTTGTTCCTTTCAATAGAAGTACAATTGTTATCTCTTTCGATTAGATTACAGTCACTATTTCTTTCCATAGATAGAGTAATTCGCCTTTTCCTTTCCAGTAATTTAATTCATAGTAATAGTCAATTTTGCAAGTCTTTATTTAGATTCAATTAATTCTTTTAGTTAAAATGAATTCAATAGATTAATTAGTTCATTTCCATTGCACAACATTAGATTTCAATTCCTAGAATCTTTAATGAATGTTTGAGGAACTTGATTGTTGATAAACTCAGATTTACTTTAACTACATGATTTTAGCCTCTACGAGCTATCTGCATAGACTTTATTGATATTCTTGAGATAAAAGACGAATCCTTGGGTTGATAAATTAATGTTAAACTAAGTTTGTTTTTAGACATCTTTAGATCCCAACACTAAGCTAGGGAGCTTAATCGAAAAAGGAATATTATATTAAAATTCCTTAAAGTATAAAGTATGGATAATTATTTTATCCTAAGTTCTAACGATGGGCACAAGTGGGCCAAAGTTGTTCTCAACATGATAAGTGTCAAGTTGGGTACATGCATACATATAGCTTGGACTTAGTTCATTTTCGGGAGATTCCATCATTCACTGACCCATTCAACTATCCTCCATACCTTTTTCTTACTATCATTGTAACTATATCGTACCCAAACCACTACCATACCCATATCTTTACATGTACATGTACCTAGTTATCTCATGAGATGGACTGAAGAAGCGGGTTTTCAGGCCCATGGGATTTTGAAGAGGCAGGTTTGCAGGCCTTTGAGAACCCACCTTTCTAGGTGAGAGAATGTTGTTGAAGCCCTAGAAAGGAAGTGGGGAAACTGAAGGATGGTTGAGAAGATAAGGGGAACACTTCCTAGGGTGGGACATGCATGTGGGGAATGAGGGATTGTAGGTTGTTAGTTTGAGTTGGCACATGTGACATAGTTTTTCTTATTGTCTATGATATATCATCCTGGTTAGAAATCCCTTTACTGAGGTGGAGTTTAGTCCCATATCGGGGGTGACCCACTGCTGAGAGTGATGAGCAGCATGGTCTAAGGCTGGTTGGCTCATTGAAGGTCAGCACACAGTTGGTGATATATTTACCAAGATAAGTGTCAATTATGTGTTAAATTACGTGATGCATTATTATTTATTCATTTATTTTTATGGGTTTTTCCTGTGTGTGTTGTATGTGTATTTTAATTATTATTCGATATGAATATGTGCATTTGCAGAATGTATGTGTCTCTTTTAAGTTTTATATATAAAGTTGTGCAAGATTTTTTGTGTGTATATATTTTAATTTTGTATACAGTTCGAAAATTTTATGTGGCATAGCCCAGTTGGATGTTGGGAATGTTACAATATGGTATCAGAGCTCCAATTTCCAACACTGAGCCTGGATGGGAAAGGCAAGTTGAATTGAAGAGAACTTTCATGGATAATTGACTTTGAAGTGGTGAAATTTCAAGTTACAGATCATCCACGGTAAACATTGAAAGAAATTGCGTGGAATTGGGAAAAAGCCCCAATTTATGTTGTTAAATTCATGGGAAAATTGACAAATTTGGCCAAGTCATGAGATATTGTTAATTTAATATCTTTTCTAGCAAATTCAGACCTAGAATTGGTCGAATTTGAAGTTACAGGGAATCCATGGTAGATGGAGCGATATTAGTTGATTGAAATTCTCAAATTGTGAATTGAGTTTGGGAAAAATTTGTTCTAGGAATGTCAACCAACATCTATTTGTTGTTGAAGAGTTTTAATTGGTGTTATTGGGGTGAAATTGAACAAATTTCATAGTTGCAGAATGTCTATGGTGAAAATTAGATTTTTTTTTTGCAAAATCCCCAATTTCTGTAGTGGGATTCACGAGGAATTGATGCGCATAAAAATGAATGTGTGCAGGTGTGCACACTAAGAATGCATGATGCACAATGAAAGTTTTTTGATGTGTGGAAAATAAGGGTGCATGGATGTGCGGACTAAAATTTGGCACTGCACGATGCATAGTGGTAATGCATGGAAAATATTGGCACATGGGTGTGCACACTTAAATTTGGCTCTATGCGGTGCAGAGTGGTAATGCATGGAAAATATTGGCGCGAGGCTGTGCGCACTTAAATTTGGCATTGTGCGGTGCAGAGTGGTAATGTGTGGAAAACAGTGGCATGTAGATTTGCACACTTAAATTTGGCGCTGTAGGATGCAGAGTGGTAATGCGTGGAAAATATTGGCACGTGGGTGTGTGCACTTAAATTTGGAATTGCACGGTAGAGAGTGGTAATGAATGAAAAATATTGGTGCGTGGGTGTGTGAGCTTAAATTTGTCGCTGCTTGGTGAAGAGTGGTAATGAGTGGAAAATAACGGTGCGTGAATGTGTGCACTAAATTTAGCACTGCACGGCTCGGATTGGAGTGCGCGCAGATAGTATTGGTACGTGTGGTGTGCATGGTATTGGCAAAGAGCAGAGGAATTTTGTTGGTGCACGCAGAGTACTAGTGTGCGGTGGGAGCGTACTAAAATTGGGCATGGTGTAGAACATAGAGTGAAATGCATGAGGAATATTAGCATGTGTCACAAAAATTGTGCACAACAGGTATTAGTGTATGAACCAAAATTGTGTGTGGTAGATATTGGCAAGCGACACAAAAGTAGTGCGCACCAGATATTGGTGTCAGACATAAGTGATCCACATTGGTTATATGTGTGTGGAGCATGCATTACCTTATTGTATTGTTTCACATGCTAAATATGGGTGTAAATTTTAAAATTTGTGTACGCAAAGTCGTTTGGATGGTATACAATAGAAGAAAACTAGTGAGATTTTGCGACATTTTATATTGTTTCAAGGTCAATTTTTTGCAGCACCCTTTTGAGGCCCTAAACAATGTTTTTAGCTACTCAAAAATGCAAAGAATAGATTCTACCTTGGTACACTTTGTCTCTACATCTCAAATAAAAGAGCCCGGAAATAGTTTTGTAATGGTGTAAGCCATTCATCAAAAAAATATTTTATGAGGAAGTTATAAGACAAACAATGGAGGGTAAATTTTAAGACCCAACTAACTTCGAAGGGCCATAACTTTCTGCTCCATAATTAGATTGAGGCACAAGAGAAGTCTACGGAAAGCTATTGAATCATAGAAGACAATACTGGAGATGAATTAAAATTCTAGGCATGTTAAAATTGTTTAAGACAACATAGAAGGTACATGTATCATTCCAGACCAAAAACACTAATTGGCCTAGAACTTCAACAGATTGTAACTAGTAGCCCAAAAACTAGAAACAGGTGAAATTTGGACAGACTATCCAAAATATGTATGTGAATAAAAATGACTAATATCTTATCAAAAATCCAATGGAGTAGGTGAAAAAATTAATAATTACAATGAAGATTTGCACCAAGTTGAAGTGTGAACAAGAGAAATTAATGGACAATTTTCAAATGACCATAACTTTCTGCTCAAGACTCATAATTAAGCAAGGGAGTAACATCTGGTTCTAACCCTTATGAACTATAATGTTTTATGTAAATATGACTTCAGATGGTGAGATGGTAAAGTTTAAAAGGGTTGACAGTGCCTAGGAAATGTAATACTTCATATACTTTAATAAAATACATCACTGCCTGCAAGACAAACAAGGAAAAAAAAGATAGGGGGCTATGATTCCACAAGAGAAGGGGATTGAGGGGCTAAGTCTTTTTTCAATTATTATTTATTTACCCATAATTGATTTTATGGAGAAAAGGGGTTATGTGAGCTTCTTGGGGGAGACCATGTGGTTCTTGATTTCCACGTAATTATATAAACCCATATTTGGTTTGGGTGGGGGTTCACTTGTTCTTATTCATTCATGGTTACACCTTTCCCACTCTTCATTTTTGGGATCCTTACTCTTGTTGCATTCATATGCTCTTGGTATGAGCCTGGATATGAATGGTTTCATGAGGTGCCTCAGGGTGAAATTAGGGGATCATTCTTCCCCTGGTTCATCTTATTCCTCTTCTTCTTCCATTGTTTTCTTCCTCTTCACTCTCTCTGGCTATTTCCTATGCTCTTGGGATGAGCATGGAAACAAATGGAAGGAAGAGGAGAGCCATTGAATAATGTTTGTAATAATTACTGATGATTCCAGAAGGGAATGGATTCTTGTGTGCATGATCTTGATGGAATTTCGGATGGAACTTTCCATAACTGTGAGTCCTGAGAGTCCCAGCATGGAGATTCTTGACTAGAAGAATTGGAGTCTTAGAAGGAGATGGACATCCTGAGGTACTGCATGGCAGAGAAGGGGGTCCATTCTCTTGGGGTTGTGTAGGATGGGTGGAAGAGAGTTGTTGTACTTGGATTGTTGTGAGTGTTGAAAGGCTTGCGATATCTTGAGTGCAGAGAGGCTTGTTAGTTATGAGACTCTTGATAGTTCAGATGGAAATTTCCACAACTGAGAGTCCTTGGAGTTTCCAATAGGGATATTTCCTGACCAGTAGCACTAGAGCCCTGGAGAGAAATGGAATAGCCTTAGGGACTATATGGCAGAGAAAGGTGTTCATTTCTTAGGGTTGTGCAGGCTGAGGGGGAAAGAGAGATGGAAATTAGGATTTGTTGTGAGGTTGGGAGACTTGAGAGCTACTTAGCCAACTGCTATGTGTTTAGACTTGGCGTAAGAACCATCCTTGTGGATTCATAGCCCTCGATCGGGGGTGACCTGCTGTTGAGAGTAAATGAAAAACATTGTCTATGGTTGGTAGGAATGTCCTTGGTCTGCAACCAGTTGTTGAACATTTACTTGCAAAGATAAGTTCTCTCTATGTTTTATGTGTAATGTTTATTTTTGCTGTGTATTTAATTATATCTGATATATGTATTTTTTACTGTGCCTATTTTCTAGCTATTTGTTGTGCATGGCATGTTGTTTATCTCTTTTATGTTGTAGCATGGATCTTGATTAATGCATGTGGTTATTTCATGATTATTTTCGGATTAAATATTATTAGAAATCGAGATTCATTCAAAGAACTGAGTCCCTGGACTAGAGGGTTCCTCGCCTATGGGTAGTTGGCTGTGTTGGATCCTATTTAAGTGGTGTATCTCATCTTGTGGGTGGCTAGGTACATTACAGATTGGTATCAGAGCTTCTGGTTGAAACATTGGGTCGGTATGTGCCGGATCTATTGGTCAAAGTCTCGTGGTTGAGATCGAATTTTGACCTTGAAGTTGAAAATCTTAGGAGGAATGGAGTTTCATAATCTACATAGGATCTAGAATGTTAGAGATCCTTTGTAAGGGTTCGAAGGGTGTTGATTGCCCCTTTCAAATTCGGGAGTGATCGCCACTGTGGGACCAAGAGAGATCCGAGATCATTGGATTGGAGGGAAAGTGAAAAAGGGTCATCTGATGAAGGAGAAGCAAAGGTTATTTCATAATCGTCAGATGTCATTGGAGAGACATCAACAGTGGGGAGCCATTGCGGCGATCAACAATAAATTATTTTTTTGCAAGTTGTGAGCCTACAATCTTTTAGGATCATTGATCTTGCTCGATCAATAGATCAACGATGGATATCAATCCCACTATGGATGAGCATATTCACATTGCAGGGATCAGAAAGGAAATTAAAGAGTGAGCGATCCTTGAGGGTACAAAAGTGAACCGACCCTCGGACATGGTGTTCGCGCAAGATCCCATGTGGAATAACATGAAGCAAGGTGCTTGTTGGCTCTTGACCAAGTTTTAAGGAATACTTGGTCATAGTTGACCGTTTGGTACTTTAATTGTCTGTCAAAGACGGAGCACATGGAGAAGTGGAGATCACAGGATCTCACCACTTTTATGGAACCTTTTTGGGTTTTTTGGGAATATTGTAATGGGAAAGGGATGTTGGCCATTGTTTAGGCCTTTTTCTATGTATAAATAGAGGACTAAGCAATGTAATAAAGGAGGTCTTGTCTAGTCGATGGATTAGTGCATAATTTGGATCTATGAGATCATAAGTCTGTGTGACTGTAGAGCTTTGTGCATGTTGTGATAAGTGTTGAGTGCATAGAGTGTGAGAAGGCTTAGTGATTGGATCTACCCGGGGAAATAGGATCTAGCGAGCTGTGCAGATCTCTTGTCCTATGTGGGGTAGGATCTTGAAGGCTTCGTGTTGTAACTACTTGACCAATATAATAGAAAGAATACTTTGTGGATGTAGCCCCAGGGTGGGGGTGAACCATGGTAACTGTGTGTATGATGCTATGTTCTTTTTTATTATGTGTTTATCTCTCTCTTGGTTAAGTGCTTGATGTGATTGAGTAGATATAGTTATGCTCTGTGTTGATGGTATATGAATGAATGTTAGATATGCTACATAATATGCTTAGTGCTTGATATCTTGAATCTAACCTATATTTATGGGGAAAACTACAAAATCACCCTTAGTATAAATATTCACTGTGATGCTCTGTGCTTTCTACGAAGTGTATTAATGAATGTATGTTAGGAAATAACTGATGCTAAGTGCATTTTAAGAACAATAATCATAGATCTGTGTCCAAGCTAAGGTTGAAGACAACTGAGTCCTACAACCACCCCTACCTATACCTCGGGTGAGACTTCATCTGCTTCTCAGGTGTTGTTGAAAGGGCCTGTTGTTAGGGTTTTTTTTGTGCGCTCTTGAGAGTTGAACCCTGGTTCTACCCCTATACCAACAAATGGTTTCTTTGTCGGTATTGGAATGGTGGTTGCTGGGAATTGAAGAAGAAAAAACTTTGTGTGAAATAATCTCTATGCATAGATCTGTTTCCCTAGTGCGCAGTGTTTTGTTTGACTTGTGAAGATTTGTGCCAAGAAAGAGGTCAGATCTGAAGAGAAAGAGCTCATATTTGAAGAAAGAGAGGTCAGATCTCAAGAAAAGAAGTCAGTTCCGTGAAGAAAGAGGTCATATCTGTAAGATAAAGGTAAGATCTGTAAGTTCTGTGCTTTGATAAAGGTAAGAATAGTTAAAAGTCTTAGATCTGGAAGCTTTTTACTCTGTAGAAGTAAGATAAGTGAAATTTTTGTTTCTATAGCATGGATCTAGGTATTTTTGATAAATTATGTCCTAGCTTGAAAACTAGGGCATTGTTAGATGAAAGAAAGTTTGATATGAATAGATCTGATAAGTATAGTGATAGATATGTTATACCTATGCATAGAAAGAATGTATGGACTAACAAGTGGATGCAAGATCCTAGAATTTTTTTTTCCAGGCTAGCTACCATGATCCTGGTGTGTAGTACAGAAGAAGTTGTGAATCATTTAAGAGAAAGAGAGGATTAACCCTCTATTACAGTTGCATAAGACTAGGAGATATTACTAAGGAATTCCCTGGTAGGAGATCTAGTTTCCTCTATTGTAAGGCTATGGACCATGAAGTATTGGATTTCCCTAGAATGATTGCTAGGCTTGAGAAGTTGAATATGGAACAAGCAAACCCTAAGGGAGATCAAGAGACCAAGATTATAGAAGAAACCCAGAAAGAATCAGAAAAGATATTACTACAGATGAAAGATACCTTAAATGACCACCGACATGTTAGCTTATCATAGATCTTCAAAGAAAAGGAGAAAATTGAAGCAAGAATAGGGGACTTTGACATGGATTGTACTCTTGATGAAGAAACAAAAGTGGACATTATGAAATAAAGAACTTGCGAAGCTATAGGAAAGCCTATCATGACCCCTTCCCTAGGAGGAACAATTTTCTTCAGAGGAAATATAGTAAAAATATGTGGAAGGCTCGCCCGGATACCTATGACTTTCAATGGAACTTCGACAGAGGAAGACTTTGAGATCATTAAATTTGTTGAAGACAACACCCTGTTCACTATGTTACTTGGTAAACCTTGGATTGAGAATGATCAAGGCAGAAAAAAAGAAGCAAAAAAGGACCTAGAATGACAGAGATAAGAGTTAAGAGACTTCATGACTAGAAGGATCACGTAGTTGATTGAAGAACGTGAGAAAAAATCAAGGGTTCTTGACCCTGGGAACTTGGATGACGAAGTTGACAGAACGCTAGAAGAACCATAGAGGACAAAAAAATATGTTGCACAAGTAATACCCGTGAATCTGAAGAAAGAATCTCAACACTGTGAAGTTACCATGCCAAGAGAAGAAAAGAATCTGAATGGAAAAAGGATGACCGACACCAAGCTCATTGGGAAGAAGGCTAGAAAACTCATGAAGAAGAAAGTGAAGTTGGAGAAATTACAGAATGTTCCAGAAGAAACCATTTAGAAGGAAAACTTGTCGAATTTGAGCTTCGCCGGGATAATAGAACAACGACATATGGCACTTCGCCATGTCAAAGTAATATAGTCGTTAGATGATGATATACCCATTTCGATGATCACCCAAATGGCTAGAAATAAAGTTATGAACTATTACCTGACCGTTAGACTATGCCATAACTGACATATCAAGAGTTAATGGACCCTCCTATCCATTGCAAGTAGTCTGTTACAGGTTTACCTACTTATTCCATTGCACCATGCCCGAAAGACACTTTTTCCAATTGAGAACTTGAGCTCACAGAATACCCGCATTGTGGAATAGTGACTACCCCACCTTGGTCCCTACTCAATTATGTTACTTTCATCCCATAGAAAACCTGAGAAAGTGATCCTGAGCTTACATGTCCGACGAGCTTAGCGCAACAAAAGAATCGGTGAGAGAAGTACTCGCTAGCTTAAGAACCGAAAGAGTTATGTCAGAAAGAGGAATGTCCACCAGACTCCAAGCCTCCTTTTCAAGAGGAGTAGCAACTTCTCCATCCACTGCTCGAGCTGGACCATCCCAATAGACCACTGAGAAATGTACTACACATAGATATGACATCGCGAATGCCAAACTGATCCCGAGCATATTTCCCTCTTACATACCTCCTCTGAAAGGTGAAATCAACCATGACAGTGTGCCCCGAGATTATGACTATCCTATGATCATTGTGTACCTATCGAAGGGAGTGCACACAGTTCACACTAAGTAGACCAAGCTCGCAGCATTGAAGTTTTGCGACTTCAACCTTGGTGACCAGAAAGCCTATAGTATGCTTGCCCCACACAAGTATTTGACGATGAAAAAGGGGAATAATTCCAATATTGTCCCTCAACAATGGATGATGAACCTCGCACAGTCCACCTTACTTAATGTAATGAAGATTCCACACTGTGGCAGGCACTAGGAGGTGAATTCTTGCATAAAATTGATACTGGAGAGCTACCATGGAGGATATCTCTGGTTGAACTGGTGTATAATGATTGATCTAGCGTTGATCAATTAGATCACTGGGCTAAGCATGCAAGGCCCTGACACATAAGTCTATTGGCCTAGAAAGACCGTGGATTGCGCGCTTTCATAGAAGATTAAAGAGGCCTATGGAAATGTTGAAAAGGGTGCGCAAGGTTACAAGGTAACCTTTATTGATAGTGGTGCAGTGCACCTCGCCTGTCAGATGATCGCAGGAAAGTTAGTCTTCAAGAATAGACCAATGCAAGTATCTAGGTTTGTAGTTGATCTTGCAGAAAAATGTGTAGAAGGAGTCCAAATGAACTGGTTGAAGTACTTAGCGGATCAATTCTAATTGGATTGTAGAGAAGCACAAGACCAAGGATATGACTTCCAATTCAGCTATCTTCTCATCTTGATCGCCTTCATAGCATGGGAGATGCTGGAGGATGCCGTTTTTTCTGAAACCCTACCGTTTGAACCATTGGCTGCGAAGTTTAGTACATTATGGTACACGACAGATATGAATAGGAAATGGCAGTCAAATACCCTCTTTCATAGATATTACATCCAGTTGAAGACCATGATACAAGCCACACCTCACATTACTCTAAACACACTCCATAGATTCAGACCCTTAATGAAGTTCAACACGGACTGCCACTTCATATACCTAACTCCACACGCTGATGAGCACGAGGAACAACTGCAGTCCTATTATAAACTAACAGAAGAAGATCTTGAAGATATCACCAAGGAATGGTTTACATACCTCCTCGTTGCAGCAAATCCAACGGATATTTCAGATATTAGCAGCCCAGAAGCTGTGCAGGACACACCTGTGCCTAGTAAGACACAGAAGATAAAGAAGACAAAGGAGACGAAGAAAACTAAACATGTTCAATATGTGGATAGACGCTCTATAAGGACAACTTCCATCACACTAGATGAAGAAGGTAACGACGAAGACCTAGAAGAAGTTGAAAAACAACCAGAAGGCGAAGTCAAAGTTCTAAAGAAAAGAAAAGGGTCACCTTCGAAGTCTTCCGTTAAGAAGAAATCCAAAGTGACTGTGACCAATATGGAAACCACACTCAATCTAGATGACTTCAACTTTCTCCTCGTGACTTTGAATGAAGTTATAGAAGAGATCACAAAAAAGCAAGAGACGAATCAAGAAAAGATGTACAATAGAATTGAAACCAAGCTCTAAGGAATGCAATGATCACTTCAGTCTAGCCGAGAAACACCTATGACGCCTCTGCTAGAAGGAACAATAGAAGAGGGAGATGAATCAATTCAAATCCGTAAGATCACCAACATAGTTGAAGTTCATCTTTGGAACATAAAATAAGCAACAACGCAGGTTACACTGGCCCTACAGAAAGTACAGTAGGAAATCATAGAGCAACGCCAAGCTGCACAGCAAGAGAAGGATGCCATCCTAGTGAAATTTGAAGAAGATAGAGAGAAAATCCAGAAATAAAAAGAGAAGTTGCTCACAAAGCAGATCGGGATCGAAGAAGTAGTCAGTAGAGAATTTCACTCTATGACTGGTATAGAACAGAAGTCAGAAGAGCCCATAGAATGCCATGTAATGAAGCTTGTTGAAGTCATTTAGCAATTGCAACAAAGAGTAGTAGAAATAGAGCTCTAAGCTATACCGAGTACTCCACAAGAAGAACGTGACCAACGAGAAGTGAATTCCCAAAGTACAGTAGAAACGATTCAGGCACTCACTGAAGAATGTAAGAAATTAAGTAGTAGAAGTGAGCAAATACATGAGAACCTATCCGAGAACCCTTAATTGCATAAATTGGAGTCACATCTCTAGGAGGCGAAGTACCAAGCTGAGAAATTATAGGTACAAATGAAGGCCCTACCGACCATAGAGAAAATGAAGATGTCCCACAAACAAAGCATCGTGAAACAATAGATTCATATGATCTAGAGAAAGGTCATGGAAGTGACACAACAACTTCAACCTTTGAAGTTTAGGGCATGCCAACTATTCTTAGATATTGAGAGCCAAGGGATAGACCTTGAACATGTCATGAACACAACAGAGCAATGCTTAGGAGGACCAGTTAGTAACGCACTCATTCAGGAGTTTGTCGAGAAAGAAGAAGTAGAAAAGAAACAAGTTGAAGTTTCTCGAGCGAAGCTTGAGGCCTTCGAGGTAGAGTTACCCAGAGAAGAGTGACTCGGGATGAGTCACAGGTGAGTGTTGGGGGCTTGTTGGCCCTAAACCAAGTTTTGAGGAATACTTGGTCATAGTTGACCATTTGGTACTTTGAATTAATGTCGAAGACAGAGCACATGGCGAAGAGGAGATCACAGAATCTTGCCACTTTTTGTGGAACCTTTTTGGGTTTTTCGGGAATATTGTAACGGGAAAGGGATGTCGGCCCTTGTTTAGGCCTTTTTCTATGTATAAATAGAGGTCTAGGCTATGTAATAAAGGAGGTCCTATCTAGTCGATGTCTTAGTGCATAAGTTGGATCTATGTGATCAGAAGTCTATGTGACTATAGAGTTTTGTGCATGCTGTGATAAGTGTTGAGTGCACAGAGTGTGAGAAGGCTTAGTGCTTGGATATAGCTGGGGAAAGAGGATCTAGTGAAATACAAAGATATCTTGTCCTATGCAGGGTAGGATATTGAAGGCTTTGTGCTATAACTGCTTGACCAAGATAATATAAAGAAGACTTTGTGGATGTAGCGCCAGGGTGGGGGTGAACCACGATAACTGTGTGTATGGTGCTATGTGCTTTGTTCTTATGTGTTTATCTCTCTCTTGGTTAAGTGCTTGATGTGATTGAGTAGATATATTTATGCTCTATGTTGATGGTATATGAATGAATGTTAGATCTGATACATAAGATGATTATTGCTTGATATGTTGAATCTAACCTATATTTCTGGGGCTAAGTACTGAATCACCCTTAGTATAAATATTCACTGCGATGCTCTGTTCTTTCTGTGAAGTGTATTAATGAATGTATGTTAGGAAATAACTGATGCTAAGTGCACTGTAAGAAATATAATCACATATCTATGTCCCAGCTAATGTTGCAAACACCTAAGTCCTACAACCACCCCTTCCTCTACCTCAGGTGAGAGTTCATCTGCTTCGCAGGTGTTGCCGAAAGGGCCGGTAGTTAGGGTTTTGTT
The DNA here is from genome assembly GCA_009831015.1 of Picea engelmannii. Lineage (NCBI taxonomy): Eukaryota > Viridiplantae > Streptophyta > Pinopsida > Pinales > Pinaceae > Picea > Picea engelmannii. The sequence continues at coordinate 1,347,210 of ML781739.1, forward strand.
GGTGTGCTCTTGAGCATTGAACCCTGGGTATGCCCCTGTGCCAACATCACTAAAAGGTGATTAAGCCCATGATTTCGAGTTGTGGGCATGTGGAACTTGGTTTGAAGGAAGTGTTGGATCATGTTGTCATTGATGCCAATGGTTTGATTGATTGATGTAAAGTGATTGATTGATGTCAAAGGATTGATTGATTGATGATCGATGTAATATAATATGTATTTTCCTGGATGATAATGCATAGATGAAGATGGATCAATGAGTTTTCATTGATATGATGAAGATGGATAAATGAGTTGTCATTGATACATGATGAAGATGGATCATTTTGGTTTCATTGGTATATGATGCATTGTTGAAAAATGTATAGATGACTCATTATTGTCTTATCATGATTTATAAGGTGCACAAATGGATGAATTCCAAAGTGGTCCCCTTATGGTGAAATCCCTCACGAGAAGACGCTTTGCGAATTGGGTTATCCTAGAAGAATGGTTGGAGGACCCTTGCTCTCATTATTTTCTTATCATGATTGATAAGGTGCACAAATGGATGAACTCCAAAGTGGTCCCCTTATGGTGAAATCCCTCATGGGAATATGCTTTACGGATTGAGTTATCCTAGAAGAATGGTTTGAGGACCCATGCTTGTATGTGGAATAATGAGATGAATATCAAGGAAATTGTTGGTGAAACTATCCTACATGGATAGTGCTTGTCATGCCATTTTCGGTGGTATATGGAATGTCACATAACTCCTCATGGTTTGAGAGTTATGGCCTTATGAAGATGAAGGAACCCCACATCAAGTATTGAATCCCAGAAGGTCAAAGAAGTCAAAGTGACCTAAAAGAAGAAATCATTATTTAAATGATAAAGTAAAGTGACAAAGTCAAGGTGGATTATTTAAATAATAAAGAGAAGTGACAAAATCAAGAAATGATAAAGTAAGGTGACAAAATCAA
>ML781739.1:1354553-1374216 GCA_009831015.1 Picea engelmannii
TGTAATTATACCTCCTAGTCTCCTATATATACCAAGGAGACATTTTCATTTTGAATCATCTTGTACTTGAACATTTAAGTGGGGTAAAAGGAGGTTGCCCCCTCGAAGAGGCTTATTATCTGAAATTATCTCTTTTTCAAAGAATTGAGTACTTTTCCTAAGGTTTTTCTATGCTATATTGATGTTTGGTTCTTAACAAGGAAGGTGAATAAAAGAGGGCCAGAATTGAAGGGAGGATAAATTCTTTTGATGATGCTTTCTAAGGTATGTTATTTACAGGTCATCTCACCATTTTCTACATAACTACTTTTCTATAATGACTCAGACTATGAAATTGCTATGCCATTGAGAAAACATACTCAAGTATCTGTTTTAAAAAATTCATCTTGTGGGTCGTTGTATTTTGGGAGTTACACTCCGTGGAAAATAGGGTTTGTGGCTAGTCCTGAAACTAGGCAAAAACAGGTGTTTCGGGTAAAAACGTCATAAATTCTTCATAACAGATCCAAATTCAGTGAGACAAAATGAATTGGTTAGGGTAAAGGCTATAGTATGTTTTGTAACATTTTCAGATCAGTTAAATGAACATTTTTTTTGGGTCACTCTCTACAAGGTCGCTCCGTGGAATAAGCCATAATTCAACAAGGTATGCCATTTTTTCGATAACACTTTTTATGAGAGGTTCCAAGTAGTGCCACCTACAAGAATTGCATAGAACACACTGAAGAAAAATATGTATCAGTTTCAGATCTTTATTAATCACAGGTACAAAGTTATGATTATTTCAAGTTGGGGTTGTTGACTAATCCAAAACTAGTCATGGTTGAGACAAGCAGTTGATAAGCTGGCACATACATGAGGTGTATAGTTGATGATGTTGGTACATATTGATGAGTCATTATTGATGAGTATTTGACACATGATCGGTATATACTTGGTACATGGTTGGATGCACTTGTTTATGGTACAGGTTGATTATAGGTTGTTTGGAACAGGTTGGTGGATGGTTGATGCACTTGTTTATGTTGACAGTTTGATATATGTTGAGGATTGTTGCCTCCTCTCAGTTGGTGCTTATAATGTAAGATGAATATTTCATATAGATCTGGTGCTCTTGTAGAGTTATACTCTATTCAGTTGTTGCTGAAAAACCCCCAGATTGAAGTCCATAATAAAAAGAAAAATTGTACATACATCTTGTGTTCTTTGTGTTCCTTGTGGAGATGATTTGTTGATGATATGTTGCTGATATATGTTGTTTATATGTATTCACATATAACTAATTATAAATGATAGCAATGAGTAATGAGAAAATGTTGAATGTTAACTAAGGACTTTTTGGGAAAAAGATCCCCACATTCATTCACACCCCCTCTAAGTGTGGTAGGTGTGTCCAACAAGAAGCACCTTTGCATTTTTCATTTTTTCTGTATTAGCTCGGGGGTTCGAAAGTGGTTTTTCAGGGAGCCCTAACTTTCAACTTGGATATCTGATTGGGGCAATATTTCAGTCGTGGAAAGATGATTCAGAGGACAATGACTTGGATTCATTCTATTTTTTTTGGATAGCTATTATAATTGATACAATTTTTCTTCATGAATTAAAAATAAAAGGTACCTATAAACTAAATTGATAATCTTGTATGATATGTATAATTCTAACCAGATGATTACTTGCAAATTTTGGTAGTATTAGAGGTATAATCAGATCAAATAGAGATGTTAGGGTCTTGGGAGCATGACAGATCTTGCAGGAGTTGGATGAGGCAATCAAGGGCTACAAAGAAAGTAATGAAAGGTGGACAAATAACTCAAGAAGAGTGGAACATGCATGGAAAAGTGTTCATACCTAGGGAACCATAGTGCAGATGAGAAGAATGGGAGCACAAAAGGAAGCAAGGATCTAAAGAAATTCAAGGGAAGCCAACTACAACAAAAATAGATAAATAAATAAGTGAATTAAACCATAAATGCACTAGAGTGCATGAGGCATACAATGAAATTAAAATGCATATGCATTAGTAGGCATGCTGATAGTAAATTCTTGGTGCATATGGAGGTGTAATTTTGTATTTGTACATTCTTGGATATGCATATAACATGCTTGTGAACTTAGAATAGTATATTATTATGAAATAATGTTTGAATATGACTAATGATGGATTATGTATTTAGGAAAAATGATACAACGGGGTTAAATATGTGGATGTTGTTGTTGCTTATGATTTCCATCTAAGTGAAGACCCCTAAGGATGGAAGGAATGGTTTTCAGAATGATGAAGGAGAAAGTCTATGAGATTCTACAAATATTAGTTGGTTAGATAGAAACAAGTAAGTAGATAACAACCAAGAAGGTATGCAATTAGTTGTTTTTGGTGCATGCATGTTAAAGGGGATTGAGGTAAGAATTCCCTAAGTTAATTTTCAATATTTAAATTGATATGTAATGGCTGAAGGCCTAGAGTATGTAAGTGTTTTTGATGCTAGAATGCATTTAGATAAAATGTTGGTTGCATATTATGTTATGATTGGTTATGGGATCATAACCAGGTTAATTTAGGAGACATACTCCTTCTATAACAATGAACATCCATAGATCCAGTCATGTGTGAGACCATAATATGGTTGGATATGGAAGGGTTATAGTGCTATGTGAGTTCTCAATGGTATCTAATGTATATCTGATGTTTGTATTGCAACCTCTTTGCCAACAGTAAAGATAACTTAAGGATTATATTCTTGGTGTTGTGTTTGGGTGGAAAAGCAAGGTAACCAAATAGTTAGGCAAGCAGTAGGAAGTGTGTGGATGATGTGTTGAGTCATTGTCCAGACCTTCCAACTCATCATGGTGGAATGCATGACATAGTTATGTGGTATTATGTAGTCAATGCATGGATGCATTGTATAGATGTGGCCATGGGTATTGGCACATTGATTGTTATTTTATTTAGTAATTAATTGTTGCATTATGAAAAGTCTATGGTACTGAAAAGCCGTAATGATGGATAGATGCATTATATTTAATATGAGTAATAACTGAAGGTTTTTGGATTGTTGTTTTCTACAATTCCAAGATAAGTTTTTGGAGCTATTAAAAATGTTGCAAGTGATATTGAAGGAATCATTGAATGCATTGGGTGAATGCACGTATATATTATATAACATAAAAATTATTATGCTAACAACTTAAATGATGGGAGTATTAGTAACTCATGAAGTTGAAAACACTTCATGAAATGTTAGATATTACAACAAGAAAGTTGCAGGTCAAAAACGTTACATAATGATAAATTACAAAAAAGATTTGTTGAGGGGACATAGTGATAAAAATATTTATGGATAGAAGAAATAAAATATTGGCTGATAATACATGTGTAGGTAATGATGAGTTCATTCCAATTGATAGTGGATTAATGGAAGTGATTTAATTTTAGTTGTAAAGAATTATAAGATCACTTTGTGATTGTGTTTTGAATCCTTACCATGAAAATATATGTATAGCTTGTACATGAGATATTGACAATTTTTTTGGTTGAGGAATGTTGAAATTGCAGGAAGAAAGGGTCATGGATATGGAAATGTTGTAAGCCCATAGAGAAGACCAATTCCTATTTCTGCAAGAGCCAAATTATTATGAGCAGAATCTCATGTCTGGAAATTTTATTTTTCATATATAAAACAATTTTGGGAATTATTATGTGATAATTACTGACGAATTGTTTTGGATGAATGTAAGTTGAAACAATAGTAGGTAGAATGATATTGGGTATGGAAAGGATGTAATCCCATAAGGAAGACTGATATCTATACCTGCATAGCCAACCATTATGAGCAACAATCTCATGCTTGGAAAATTTTGTTTTCCTGTATAAAAAAGACTTGACATTTATGATTGGAAATGGTTATAATGATATCTCATGATGACTGTATCTGTATAATACAGATGAGATGTTGGATATGATAGCTGGAAAGTATGGAAAAGGATATTGTTGTGACATGATAACCCTGTGTCCCTACAAATATTCTTGTGCAAGGAAGCCTTGGTTAGGCAAGATGGATCACCTGAGGGACTGTATGGCGGAGAAGGGGATGCCTGATCCCATGCCTGGAAGGTGAGTGACGAAAAGGAATAAGAGACTTTGATATCTCTTGATTGGGGTCATGCACACAATGGGTATGTCAAAGGAAACCATTGAGCCAAGTTAACGACACAACTATATGGATGCAGCTCCATGAACCACACAGATAAGTATTGTATTAGATTATGGAAATTTACTCTTACATTGAAAAAAAATGAGAATTTTATGAACAAATTGTGAATTGACATGCTCACTAATTTAAAATGTTGTAGGAAAATGATCAATGTTGAAGATATAGAAAAGTACCATACTATGAGACAAAAGAAGAAGCTGATGTTGGAGAAACTAAATGAAAAAGGCATGGAAGGAAGAAAGCCCAATGGACTTGTTGCAGTTGGAGTTCTATAAGACACAACTATGAAACTTCTTGGCTGAGTGCATTGAAGCCCTAGAGAGAAGTTGAATAACCTAAGGGACTGCATGGCAGAGAAAGGGGTTCATTTTTTTGGGTTGTGTAGGGCTAAGAGGGAAGGAGATCTTGTTGGTTGGAAATGCTGCCAAAAATATAAATTCTCAATATCATTATACATGTTTTGAGTCAGAATGCCTATGCATACATGTTTAATTTTAGGCCATAGTGTCTATGTATATAATATTGGGTTGGATTTCTTCTGTGGATTAAGTCCAGAGGGCCTGGATTTGTAATGTTAATAACATAGGAATGGTGTTGTGCATGGAGGACAATGCCAAAATAAGGGGAGGTGGATGTATCATCCCAGTTCTAACCCTTATGAACTATAGTGTATTATGTAAATATAACTTAGGCTCATGAGCCCGTAAAGTTGAAAAGGGGTCAACGTGCCTAGGAAATGTAATACATCATATAATTTAATAAAATACATCTTCGACTACAATAAAGACACGGACACAAGAGATAGGGGGCTATGATTCCATGAGAGAGGGGGCTTGAGGGGATACTTCTTCTTTTTATTATTATTTATTTACCCATAATTAATTTTATGGAGAAAAGGGGTTACATGATCTTCTTGGGGGAGGCCATGTGGTTCTTGATTTACAAGTAATTATATAAACCCATCCTTGGTTTGGGTGGGGTTCACTTGTTCTTATTCATTCATGGTTACACCTTTCCCACTCTTCATTTTTGGGAGCCTCACTCTTGCTGCATTTGTATGCTCTTGGTCTGAGCATGGATATGAATGTCTATGTGAGTGTGGCTTGGGGTGAAGTTAGGGGATCATTATTCCCCTTGTTCGTCCTCTACCCCTTGTTCCCTTATTTTATTCCTCTTCACTCTATTTGGATATTTCATGTGCTCTTGGGATGAGCATGGAAATGAATGGCAGGAAGATGAGAGCCATTAATGAATGGTTGTAATAATTATTGATCATTATAGAAGGGAATGGATGCCTCTATGCATGAGCTTGATGGAAGTTCAGATGGAACTCTCCATAGTTGCGAGTCCTGAGAGTCCCATCATGGATATTCTTGACCAGAAGCATTGGAGCCTTGGAAGGAGATGGACAGCCTCAGGTACTGCGTGGCAGAGAAGGGGTTCCATTCTCTTGGGGTTATATAGGATGGGTAGAAGAGAGCTGGTGTACTTGGATTGGTGTGAGTGTTGAAAGGCCTGTGATTGCTTGAGTGTAGAGAGGCTTGTTAGTTATGAGACTGATGACAGTTCAGATGGAACTTTCCATAGTTGAGAGTCCTTGGAGTTTCCAGTAGGGATATTTCCTGACTAGTATCCCTGGAGCCCTAGAGAGAAATGGAATAGCTTCAGGGACTGCATGGTAGATAAAGGTGTTCATTTTTTGGGGTTATGCGGGATGAGGGGGAAAGAGAGTTGGATATTAGGATTTGTTGTGAGGTTGGGAAACCTAAGAGTTACTTAGCCAATTGTTGTGTGTTTAGACTTGGCCTAAGACCCGTACTTATGGATTCATAGCCCTGGCTGGGGGATCACCTATTTTTGAGAGTAAATGAACAATAATGTCTATGGTTGACAGGAATTTCTTTGGTCTGCAGCCAGCTGGTAAACATTTTCTTGCAAATATAAGTGTTCTCTGTGTTTTCTATGTAATGTTTATTTATGTTGTGTATTTAGTTATCTCTGATATATGTATATTTTAATGAGCCTGTCTGCTGGCTATTTGTTTTTCATGGCATGTTGTTTATCTCTTTTATGCTGTGGAATGGATCTTGATTAATGCATGTGGTTTTTTTATTCTTGTTTTCAGATTAAATGTTGTTAGAATTTGAGATCCGTTGAGAGAACTGAGTCCCTGGACTATAGTGTGCCTCACCTGTGAGTGGATGGGATTTTACAAGAAGTCATTAGAAATTTCTTGGATAGAGGAGTCTAATTATCCACCCAAAAAAAATATTTGGGAAGTTAATTTTCACAAGAGATTAGAAGAAGGAATTACGATGCATTATTGGAACAAAATAGTACATAATTTCATAAATTAGATAAATTATTTGGCCTAACAAATTTTGTTGGTCTCACATTTTTGCAGAGTTAAAAAGTTTTAGTTCTTAAGAGGTTAGAAGTGTTATCACTGAAATTTTGTTTGCAAATGGTTATAGGAATCCAACATCTCCAGACACCTATTAGTTCACCCACAACTTCAGAAATGCATGTCCAAGAGGAAAAAACTATACAATTGGGTCAAAAAAAATTGAAGTTCCCAAATTCACGAAAGGAATCATGCACACATGCTTGAGATGCACTACTTTATATAGGAAAATGCGCGCACATGCTCTAGATGTGATACTTTATATAGGAAAACTCGCGCACATGCATGATTGTTTACAGTAAAAGCCACACACTTCCATGAACGATGCATTTATGGTTCTTGTCAGCCCCTCACCCACTTTTGGTTCAACTCCCAAATCGATTTGACCCTCAAATCCGACTTGACTCCAAGTGGGGGTCTAGTCAAATACCTAAGGGTTCCCTAAAGGGCCCCTTGTTCACACTAAGAATTGGTTGCATAATGCCTCAAAGCTATGCTATAAAAGGAGGCCATGGGTGCACTACATTTTGAAGGAATTCATTTGTATGGTTATGTTGTTGCTATTCTCTTGGGGAATCCTCTTTTCTCATCAAGAGCATACTAGCACCATTCCATTTGGGTAATCCACATCACCTTTTGAGTGTGTTAGCTTGGGATTCTTTCACCATTTATTTCAAGTTTTCAAGTTGTAAGAAGAGCTCAATCTTGGGGGTCCAAGAACCCTCCCTTAGAGGAAGAAGGGACCCAAAGTCCCCTTTCTCTTTGGTGTTTTCTTTTCACTAATACAATCCTTTCCATTGGTGACATGACTCTTGTTTGTTTCTTGTTCTTATGTCCTTATGCATAATAGTTTAATTGTTTTTCCTTTCCTAGTTTAATTATTAGCTTAGTATTTTATGTTTATTCTTCTAACCCTTTCCTTTACTGTTGTCTTGCTTAGCTAACCCAACTAATCTTGTAAGCACCTCTATTTTTCTCATTTAGGTGACAAAAGAGACACAATAGATTGGCAACTCCACTGGGGAAAGGTATCAATTTCCTACCCCATTTGGGTTATTTGAGCTCTTATTTTTGTTTATTTAACCTGCAGGTACCATAACTGGCCCAAACCAACCTATAGGAAGCCAAATTCAAAGCTGAGTTGAAGGAATTTCATCCGAAATTTTCTTCATGGCCGTGTGACTGATGTGCGCAGGTTTATCGGCCCACAGTCACGCATCGTGCACACGTGCGCCAAAATCACTGTATTACTCAACGTCGTCTGCGTAGTTACGCCCATCAATCTCTTCTAGTTCGCGCATTGGTGTTCAAAGCGCCTCTTTCTAGTCTGAGACCCGTGCACCTGTGCAGAAAAATACACATTGTAAGATTTTTATGATCTGTGGAGGGCCCATAGCCTTCTGAAAGTTGATTCTATGCATGTTGTAATTTGCACCACACTTAGTTCCCTCTCCATATAAAGGGATTAGTCAAAACACATAGGCACTTAGGGGTTTAAAATCATTATTTCCTCTTTTGCTTTCATTTTTCCACATGGATGGCTTTCTTTCACTAAGAGTATAAATTGGAATCATTTGTAATCACATATAAAATTTGCATTGGGACCAGAAATTGGATATCAATAATTGAGTATGCTCTTCTCTCGCGCTTCAAAGCGATCTTGAGAAACATAAAGAGGTTGTAGGACAATTTCATCTCCCTTAAACAGACAAAATCTTTAGGAGAGGATAACACCCCCTCGAGACTCCTCTTAGTTTATTTTTCAAACACACCTTAAACTTGTAACAGGCCCATACATGCCCACATGCTACAAAGATAGGATAGTGTTAAAATTTACTTTCTTAGATTAAATCACTAGGGAAGTTTAAAGGTTTTGTAATGGGCCCATACATGCCCACATGCTACAATATAGGATAGTTTCAAATCTTTCTTAGATTAAATCACAATAGGGAGTTAAAAGAATAGTAAGGACCCACATGTCTACATGCTAGTTTCCTAGGGACTTTAAAATTCCGCAAGGCTGTACCAAGGACACATCAACTTAGGTAATCAAGAATTGCAAGGACCAAGCGAATTGCACATGTAGCAAGGTGTTGTAGGAAAATCTCCCTGTGGACAGGTAGACCTCCTCTTGAGAGCTAGACCCTTAACTCTAAGACAGACGGTGCTTAACATGGACACTGACTTCCTTTTAAATCTAATCAACTTGATGAACAAAAGAGAAAGAGGAAGGTGTGTACCTTATGAACGTCATTTGTCCCTGCAAGGTCTAGGATGAGCCTCGATCTTGAGCTCCTTAGTAGGTCCTGCAAGACAAACAAAAGTACAAAAAAATTCCTACTCTACTGATATTAGCTAAAGCATAGATCCATCTACTGCAAACAAAATTATATGACACAAGTACAAGTTTGAAAGAAACAGGCCAAGCATTGATTGTATTAATGAGAACAACAATGAAGAAAACTTACAACCATAGATGTGAGTGTAGAAGATTCATCAAGCTCTCCTTGTCCAACCCTTGCTCAAAATCTCTAAGATCAGAATGACAATACTTTCACTGATTATTCTCCTCCACTTCTCATGAGATCATAAGTTTGGTATCTATAAACTCCTCTCTCCTCGTACTGTATGTTTCCTATGAGATCATAGGTTTCATACCTCCAATATTTCTCTTCCTTTCTTCCATGAAAATCCCTCATTATATAAGATTTGGAGACTTAACCACCATGGAGAGGATCTCTCATCAGATCCACTAAGAAAGGGATATCTAAGATATTTAGGGAGAAAATATCTCTTAAGGATTTTTGGGAGGAAATATCTCTCAAGGATTTTAAGGAGGAAATATTTCAACCATCCATGAGATCCTCCACCTTCCCTAAAAATTAGGAAACCAAATGTGAGGTGGATCCTCACACTTAATTACTTTATTTTTCATCAATATTAATAATAATTCATGTGCACTTGATTCTCACACTTAATCAATTCCTTTTCCATGAATATTAATAATAATTCATGTGTACTTGGTATTTTGACTTTAATGTAATATATCCCTCCTCCACATTGACTAGGGATTGTGACATAGGTTATTCCATGGTGTCAAGGTCTATGAGACACTTATATGACACTTTACGACACTTAGGGAGAGGTACCTAGGTGTGCAAATTTCATGTGTAACAAAATTCCCCCTAAAGTGTGAGGTCAGAAGAGAGAATGATGGGAAAAACACTTTACAAATATTTAAAGAAAGGGTGTGGACTCAGAGAACCTGGTAGAAGCTGCAAACAAAACATCCAACAAATATTATGACATGCTTCAAACCCAAGGCAGGGATACCTATGCTTGGGTGATAAAGACTTGCAAGATATGGATGCCATAAAATACACTGTGGATCCATAATTATATTGAGAAAAGGTATATCCATAGATGATACAGTGTGGATATATACTCCTATGACTTGAATTGATCATAGCCATGAAGAATACATAGTGGATATACGAGATGACAAGACATAGCCACGACCAATACAAAGTGGATCTATGTGACAATATATGTGTCATTGTTCAAGAGAAACTTCGTCTCAACTTGGTAAAAGTACATATCAAAGTGATCACTCAACCGAGGGTCTTCTTACCGATCCTGATGTAGTACGAATCTAACCATGTGAATATATGTCCTAACGTCGAACATGGAAAAAACCACTTGATTATCGGTCAATGATGTAAACCGTTAACAAGCGCGAGGGAGATCACCATTCATGTCAATGATTCTCAAGGTACTCTAGTACATTCCAATGAATGTGAATGGATGAGATGAAGTCGAACATATGTGGAATCATCTGATCATAGTTCGATGATGTAAACCCATTGTCAGACATGAGGAGGCCTGCCATTGAGGCATGCAGGTCCCAAGGTACTAACTGGTTTCTAGGCCTAGTTCCTGGATAATGTGTTGAAGTTGACAGGAATAGACTCGTAGAAGGAGGGCCTTGATGTATCCCCAATCAATGACATGAAACAGACCCAGAGATGTAATTGGTAGATCAAATGAACATGGACTGACATAGGTATTGAAACAAGATATTTATGATGGCTGACTCTCGAGGCAGATACTTCCCTTGAACACTGAGGCACAATAACAAAAACATGACATGGACCAAAACATGATGATGCAGTGGATATTGTGACTTTCATCGGGTGACCCAAAGGAGTAAGAAAAACTTAGAGGATTGGTTCAGTGTAGAGGTTCAGCTGATTAACTTGTGCACAAAGACAAAGTGTCGTGTTCAAGGGTGACTCTAAGAGTTACTATTAATGTGCTCAATAACTGCTTGGCTTGCTTCCTTCAAATTTTCCCCCATCCAGATAGACGAGTACCTCTTTTTAATTTAACGAGATCAAGAAAGGTAACACATGCTTGATATAACTCACCTTCGGTAAGTCCCTCTTCCTTTTTAATGAACTAGAATAAGTAAGGGCTCAGTCTCATATGGGCCCTTTAATGTATGATCGTTTAACGAGTCTAGAGAAGTTAAACTCGATGGTTTTTCATATTTAGAGAGTCTGAAAACGACTTAAAGACGACTCCAATGTGGTCCTTTTTCGTAATGTTAGTCTCACAAGGAAAAAAAAGAGATAAACTACCACTCAAAAGATGCACTTTCAAACCTTTTAACGAGTGTGAAAGGAAGCAAGATCACTCAACAATCTTTTCATGTTTAGAGAGTCTGGAAAGAGCTTAAAGACGACTCCAGGGGGTTCCTTTTTCATGTATCCATACAGGCCCGAAAAAGAGATAAAATTTTACCCAGATGCATTCTCATGTATTTACGAGCACAATAAAGAAAAAAGACTAAGCTCGGTATTCCCCCATCTTGAAAGCTAGTGGCTTAACTCTAGAATGATCATCAAAGGCTGGAGACATGCCCCCCAAGCTTCAATTCATTCACCGACTTTGAGGTTGTCACCAATTTTTGTGCTAGATGGAGAAAAAGGATATAGGTGGATGAAATGAAGGTTCAAAAATGAGACCTAACGAAAGACTTGACTCGACATCTACAAGATCTGGCGAAAGACTCGACCTGACAAGAGAGGTGACTATTTCATTTTTTAACGAGATTGACATAGGAAAATAACTATGCTTAGTGTTTCGAGTTCGATCCCCAGATTGTTGTTTCATGTTTTAATGAGCTTTCTACAGAGAGGAAAACTATGCTCATGACCTCTGTTTCATTTTTTAACGAGCTTGCTACAGAGAGGAAAAACTATGCTCATGACCTCTGTTTCATTTTTTAACGAGCTTTCTATAGAGAGGAAAAACTATGCTCGTGGCTTCTTCTTGATCATGGCTTCCAAGAAGATAATTATTTGGAAGGACACCATGTCAAGGGACAAAACTCGGTCATGGCTTCCAAGAGATATTCATTGGATGGAAGAACAATGCTCTAGAAGGAACACGTGTCGAGGGTCATGACAGGGGTAAGGAGATCAGTCTCCAATAGCCCTATCGAAGAGATCACCATGTCAACTACTGGATCTAAATCATCAGAAGTTGAAGTCATGGGAGACAATGCCACATAATTAACATCTGGCAGGGGTGATATTATCTTCATATAAGAACCATTTAGGGAGGTAATCCAGTCAGGATCTATGAATTAAAGTTGATCAATAGTCATAATTCTTCCATCGTGAGGGAAATATATCAAGTGGTAAAGAGTGGATACAATAGCTTTCATGGCATAGACATAATCCTGCCCAAGAAGTAAAGAAAAATACAAGGGGTCTCGGACTACCATGACATCAATAAATATAGTTTTCCCTCCCAAAGTTACAGGAAACTGAGGAAGGGTCCCTAATGGTTGGCTAGTTCTTCTGTTAAAAGCTAATATATTCTATGTAAGTGATGCAAGCTGAGGACAACCCAAAGCATGCCAAGCAACAGAGGAAAAAATACTAATGGACACACCTTCATCTATCAATGTTTGAGGAACATCCTGACCACAAACCTATACTGTAATATGGAAAGGAATGTGAGAGGGAAGATGAGGGCCAGTTAGCATACCCCAATAAAAAAGGATGGCCTCATTAATTGGAGGGGGTTTTGTGGGAGAAGGAGGAATTCCCCTCGGCATGGTAGATTCTGTATCAATGAGAAAAATGTGGGCAGTATCGGGTTTACTCTCTAGAGGGAGAGTAGGATTGACCAATTTGGCACTCTTCAGAGGAAGAGTGGGATTGACTGATGAAGGGATTGGATCAGTCACTTTGGCTCTCCTCAATGGAAGAGTGGGATTGACCAATGATTTAACTGGAGCAACTACTTTAGCACTCTTCAGATGAAGGGTGGGATTGATCGAGAAAGGGACTCGATCAATCACTTTGGAACTTGTCAAGGGAGGAGTGGGATCGACCGATGGAAAAACAGGATCAACCACTTTGGTTTCACCCTCTAACGGGAGAGTGGGATCGACCAAGGATATAAATAGATCGACCACTTGGGTTACACTCTTTTGATGAAGAGTGGGGCTGATCAATGACGGAAATGGATCAGCTACTTGGGTTTGTGGTTCAATTGAGGATCAAACTATATTGACCACCTGAGCAACCAGACTGACTGGGGATGGAACCGGATTGACTAGTCCATCAACTAACGATGGGTCAGGGGAAATATTATGATAACCTTTTGGAAGTTGAAGTTTTTCCAAAAGAAAAGAAGCCTCGTCCACATGAGGACAAAGGTGAGAGTAATGATCACCTTTACATAACATGCAAGGAAACTTGACAGTTGTCTTCTTCTTACCAACCTTAACATCACTAGTTGATGGGGTATCATTGGCATGTCTAGCAGAGGCCAATGATGTGGAAGACCACATTTCTAAGACCTTGATAAGACCAAGGAAATCCATCAGAAAGTGGTCACCCTTCCAAATACTACAAGGGAACTTGGGTTTCAGATTCTTCAATTTAATCATGTTGACCTCATCAACACTCCCAGTACTATTAACAGTAACTGGTTTCTTAGAGCCAGCATCTGATGTTGTTGGGGCCTTGGTCCTTTTCGGGCTCTTCTTCTTCTTCTCTTTTTGTTTCTTCTTCTTCTGATCAACCTGGCTACTTGCTTTAGATATTTCACTAGGTGAAGAAGGAGAAAGGGAAGGAGAGTTAATGGGAAAAGAAGGTGAAAATTCGATGTGAGGTTGATGTGTGGGTGGTGTACTGAAATATAAAGTATTATGTGCAGTTGAAACATTGGGAAGATTCGAGATCACCGGATTGGGGAACAACCAAACTAGTAATTCGATGGTGAGTCCTGGAAGACTCAGTGTGGCAATATATGGAGGAACAAAGTTTCCAAAAGAAGGAAAGGTGTAAGGTTCCCCGAGACAAGGGGTTCCTCCATTTTTACTCTTGGGAGTTGACGCCATTAATACTGACTCAATCTAAGGTCCACTAAGTAAAAAAAACAACACACACTATGAATCTGAGAAGCAATCAATCAAACAAACCTTCCCATGATGAAACCACTAGTTGGTGATGAAATCCAACATCATGAGATCAAAATAGGAAGGGGAAAGGATAGAGCGGGTGGATCAGCTACATTGGGGACCTGCTTAATGGAATTATGCCTTGGTGCAAGCTTCCACACAGTAATTATGGATTTACCCTCCAAGGAGCCCGAGCGAGTTTGACCAATGTCTGTTCTAGGTATAGTGAGACTTCCCTTCACCGTCACCTTGTGTAAGACCCTAAATATTGTGGCTACTAAGGTCACCAACTTGTAGTCAGCCCCTAGGTAGGTATAGTCGACAGTCCAGTCCGAATGTAAGGGAAAGGTACCTATCCCAAAATCAACTTGAAAGGCTTCCACTCAACATTGTGGGTATACCTTCAAGTGACCCCCATAATACGATCCAACTACTACAATCAGTCAGACCACAGAGGGGTAATGTCTATAGCTTTCCCAAGTGTGACCTCATGCATAACCCTTGTGTGAGAGGGGGATCCCATAAATCCTATATGAAAATTGGATTTCACTCTCCCTACCGCAAGATACTAAGTTTGTTTGGTAGCTTTGGAAAGTTATCCATTCAACCTATTCCAAAGCCCTACACCTTAAACTAATGTAGGTTTTCTAACAAAGATGTAAAAAGTCTGATAAATTTTAGTTAAGTGTTGATTTTAGTGGATGTTCTTTACTCAGAGGTGTATGAGAGTGAAGACTGATGTTATTATGACTCAGTTCCCAAAAAATGCATAAGAAATGATAAGCAGTTTTTTCTTTCAATCAATGTCTAATTAAGGGAAGGAGAAGGATTTTCCTTTCATTGTCAAACACCAAGATGAAATGACCTCATGCAATAGTCCTCAATAAGGAATCCAAATGAAATGCTAATTTTTTTTATATGTGACTGATAACCAGTAGATGTAAATATTCCTATGCTAATCGGGCTTCAAGAGTTGTGAGATTTAAGCAATCTGGAAGCAAATTTCACATAAACCAAAAGACACCCTTGTTGTGATAAAAAAAGAAACAGAAAGACAAAAAATCAAAAGGAAGGGGAAAGAGTTTGGACAAGATGACTCAAATATCAGAAGGAAAAGTATAAAATACCTTTGAAACCCCTTACAAAGTTTTCTCTCATTCAGACAAATGAGAAGAAAATGACAAATTGCCTCCAAATCGTGAAGGAAAAATTGTAGAGTAAGGAAAAATGTCAAAAAATCCAAACAAAAGAGGATGAATCCTTAGAGAATAGGGTATTGAAGTCTAATAGGAAGAAGTATTGAAGCACAAAAAAACTGAGCAAGGGAAAAAACTGAGACTGGACTTCAGAAAAGACAATCCTCGAAGGTTTTTTTGCAGAGGAAAAGGTGACGCTCTGGTGTAAGGGGAACCAGAGAGTTATAATGCTCTGTCTAAGAAATTTTGGGAGCAATGGCATTTTGATAACAAGGGCAGGGGAGCACCATGCTTCAACAACTTAGGAAAATTCCCCAAAAATAAAAAATTCAAGAAAATTCAGCCAATCGGGGTGATCATAATGACACAAACAGGAAATCAAATCATTCTGAGAATACAAAATTAAATGGAAAATATAAAATGAGTGGGAACAGGGCCAATACAATATCTGGGAAAGGAAAAACAAATCATATTTCCTCCCCAGTGGAGTTGCCAATTTCTGTTGTAGGAAAATCTCCCTACGGACAGGTAGACCTCCTCTTGAGAGCTAGACCCTTAACTCTAAGACTGAAGGTGCTTAACATGGACACTGGCTTCCTTTTAGATCTAATCAAGATGATGAAAAAAATAGAAAGAGGAAGGTATGTACCTTATGAACGTTGTTTGTCCCTACAAGGTCCAGGATGAGCCTCGATCTTGAGCTCCTTGGTAGGTCCTGCAAGACAAACAAAAGTACAAAAAACTTCCTACTCTACTAATATTAGCTAAAACATAGACCCATCTACTAAAAACAAACTTATATGACACAAGTACAAGTTTGAAATAAACATGCCAAGCATTCATTGTATTAATGAGAACAACAATGAAGAAAACTTACAACCATAGATGTGAGTGCAACAACTTCATCAAGCTCTCCTTGTCCAACCCTTTCTCAAAAGCTCCAAGATCAGAATGACAATACTTTCACTGATTATTCTCCTCCACTTCTCTCCTCGTACTGTATGTTTCCTATGAGATCATAGGTTTCATACGTCCAATCTTTCTCTTCCTTTCCTCCATAGAAATCCCTCATTATATAAGATTTGGAGACTTAACCACCATGGAGAGGATCTCTCATCAGATCCACTAATAAATGGATCTCTAATATATTTAGGGAGAAAATATCTCTTAAGGATTTTGGGGAGGAAATATCTCTCAAGGATTTTAAGGAGGAAATATTTCAGCCATCCATGAGATCCTCCACCTTCCCTAAAAAATAGGAAACCAAATGTGAGGTGGATTCTCACACTTAATTACTTTCTTTTTCATGAATATTAATAATAATTCATGTGCACTTGATTCTCACACTTAATCAATTCCTTTTCCATGAATATTAATAATAATTCATGTGTACTTGGTATTTTGTCTTTCATGTAATATATCCCTCCTCCACATTGACTAGGGATTGTGACATAGGTTATTCCATGGTGTCAAGGTGTATGAGACACTTATATGACACTTTACGACACTTAGGTTGAGGTACCTACATGCGCAAATTTCATGTGTAACACAAGGTGACACCTAAATTATTAAAAATTGGCACACTTTCACTTGTTCACACACAAAGTTCACCAGTTACTCACATAGTTTTATCTAGAAGTTGTGGAGGTTAAAGTAAGTTTCCTTCAACGGGATTCTGAAACACCCCACCCTTTTGTTGACAAAACTATACACTCCCATTTAATTTCAACGAGGTTGGTTCACACCCCCAATCTCTCACACAAGCACATCTAAAAAAATTCTAAAAACTCACTAAGTTTTCCTCTACAGGAGGTGCCAAATATTTTTTTTAGCCTAGGTAGGATTTCAGGGATAGGCATCCAAAAAACTCCTTGTTATCTCATTCTCACATCGTCAAAACAATAGAAGTTGACAAATAGGGAACTTTCAAATCCTTCAAGTCAAGTGTTCCTACACCATAATGCAGGGAGATACCCATGAAGGGTTGAAGGTCAAGGTCTAGTTGTTCTGTGCATCCCCCCTTGAGGCACCCACTTCTTGGACGGGATCCAACCCGTGACCCATTTCTGAGGCCGAAAATCTAAATGTCACACTTTGACCGAGGTACCTAGTGACCAAATTTTAGGACATCTACCCAGGTGACAATTGTGGGTTGCAATTGCACCTTAATCAGATTTTGTGTGTCTATTGGGAAAAATCACCAGTTCTTTCGGGATATGGCCCCTCTACCCCTCATTATAATTGATTGCTTCATCCTTCACTAATTTCTCTTCCGGTGGCTTTAGACCCCACTGTCGAGTGCTATTGGAAGGTCCAATTCTATTTTAAGAGGAAGGACGTTACGTCTTTTAGGACACAAGCATTTGTTTTCTTTGTTCCCCCACATGGACAAAATCCACCTATCCACATATATGCTTCTTTATCAAAACACTTTATGTATGATGCCCTTCTAATTACATTTGATTTGGATATATATCGTGTAAATTTAAAAAAAATAATTGCAGCAAAGGCTCTTGTTTATTTCTCTCACCACCATTCGCACACATTCACTCAGCTAGTCAGACATCATAAGGGACCCACAGAACCCCCGTCATTCTAGATGTTTGCTAAAATATCCCTCCTATTCTAGGGGGAGTTCCTAGTCTTTCCAACTCATCGTATCCACCTTCTCACACTCATGTGAGTGCCACTATCTTGGGATCGTCTTTGCTTGGTTCCACCTTACTTGGGTCCAATTCCCAAGGTCTACCTTACCCTTGCTCTCCTCTACATGGAAGCGCAGGGCCAAATTCCTCTCAAGGGGGAAGTACAAACCCACCTAGTCCCCTCCAAGGGTCAAGTACTCAAAACACTCACACTATGGCTGGAACTAATCCTATGCCACCACCCCATATTCCATATTTGGCTTCCCTCAACATACTAGATCTGACTAAACTCACTAATGATCCCATATTTTAAAACCCCACATGGCTTGCAATCCCTACCAAACTACCTTCAGATATCCCTAAGTTTGAAGGAAAAGAAGGAGATGATCCTGCCAAGCATATCATGACATTTCACATATGGTGTTCTTCAAACAACATCATGGACAATTCCATCCGATTGAGGTTATTTCAATGTACACTCACTGACGCATCAACCAAGTGGTATGTAGAAGAAAAATATGGGTCCCATGTGACCTTTGAATCCTTGGCCAAAACATTCTTGACCTTATTTCAACTACCAATTTGTCATGACAATGGCCTCGAACTACTCTCAGAATTTAAACAAACCTCCATCATGCACATCACTGACCACATTCACAAATGGCATCGATGACATAGTCTCTACAAAGCTGAAGCTACTCCACAACAATTGTTACACGTCAAAATTGCTCAGCTGGATGAGTGTCGCATTATCCCTCTCAATTATCGTAAGTGTCGCATCAACTTTCGCAAGTGTCGCAAGTTGGTCACTAGTGTCACAAAGGATGTTCAGACATACTGTCATGATAACGACACTAAGGAGACACTTATAACATCTCACATGATTGATTTGAAGGAGGAGAACTGATCTACTGAAGTCAAACAACCTTTTGCCACCTGAAAGCACCCAAAAAAATGAGTTTTGGAGAGGAGCGCTCCCCCTTACACTATCTCGAAGCGTCGACGCTCCCCAATACACTGTCAGGGAGCGTTATAACGCTCCCCTGCCCCTTTTGAGGGAGCGCTATAGATTTTGAGGGCGCTGGCGCCTCCCAAAGCTTACTAAGGAGCGCTACAACGCTCTGATGGCCCTTTTGAGGGAGCGCTACCTATTCTGGGCGGTTGTTAATCTGTTGAGATGAATGGGGGAAGCATCTTTTCATTCTTGGAAGGAAGTTGGATTCGAATCCCTAGTCCAACCATGATCCTAGGGCAGATCCTCAACTGAAGGAGGAAAATCCTCACCTTCCCCAAGGGTATCTCAAGATTGTTGAGCCTCTCCAAGGCTATATAAACAAGCTTTCTAATGGTGAATAGGGACTGCAAAATAGAGAATGTTGTCAAACTTATGATCCCATAAGTGAGGACAGAAAGAGAGAATCATACCAAACTTATGATCTCATGAGTGGTATGGAGGAGAACTGAATGTGTGAAACTTATGATCTTGGAGGAAACTTGCAGTCAGCCAAAGGAGGGCAATCATTGAAGCTGCTGTCATCCAGGTTGTGGATCGTTTAGGCAAGGGTTAGACGAAGAGGACTTGATGAAGCTGTCGCATTCGCATCTACGATTGTAAGCACTGCTGTCGTTATTCTCATTAATATGACATGCTTGGCCTGTTTCTTTCTAGTTTGTGTCTGATGTTACATGAACTTATCATTCAGTGATAGATCTGTTTTCAAGCTAAT
>ML781739.1:1376760-1431663 GCA_009831015.1 Picea engelmannii
GAGATGAATGGGGGAAGCATCTTTTCATTCTTGGAAGGTAGTTGGATTTGAATCCCTAGTCCAGCCATGATCCTAGGGCAGATCCTCAACTGAAGGAGGAAAATCCTCACCTTCCCCAAGGATATCTCAAGATTGTTGAGCCTCTCCAAGGCTATATAAACAATATTTCTAATGGTGAATAGGGACTACAAAATAGAGAATGTTGTCAAACTTATGATCCCATAAGTGAGGACAGAAAGAGAAAATCATACCAAACTTATGATCTCATGATTGGTATGGAGGAGAACTGAATGTGTGAAACTTATGATCTTGGAGGAAACTTGCAGTCAGCCAAAGGAGGGCAATCATTGAAGTTGTTGTCATCCAGGTTGTGGATCATTTAGGCAAGGGTTAGACGAAGAGGACTTGACGAAGCTGTCGCATTCGCATCTACGATTGTAAGCACTGCTGTCATTATTCTCATTAATATGACACGCTTGGCTTGTTTCTTTCTAGTTTGTGTCTGATGTTACATGAAATTATCATTCAGTGATAGATCTGTTTTCAAGCTAATGTCAATAGAGTAGGAAGTGGTCGTATCTTGTTTTGTCCACAGACCTCAGCGAGGAGCAAAGGATTGGAGTGCAACTCGGAGCGTGCAGGGACAAACGTCAGTTAAAAGGTACTTCTGTTACTCTCCCTTCTCATGCATTAGGCTTAGATAGATTCGAAAGAAATTCAGTGTCCATGATAAGCACTTTTCTGTCTAGGGTTAAGGTCAAGCCTTAGAGGTCGATCTACTTGTCCACAAGCAGATTTTCCTACAACAACAATGTCTCAATTGGTTCCTCAAATCACTTGTTTCCCTCCTTGCCAAATATGTTGCCGCCACCTTCCCCTAGTCTGAATAAAAATCCATTAGCAAGGCCCAATAGTTCGAACTCATTTATTCACAGTCAGGATACTTATATATAGTACTAATTGATGCCCCAAGACCCATGGCATTTGACCAAGACAAACCAGGAATGTCTCACTCAACAGATGGATTGATTGGTACCACAACACACCATACCCCCCACAACCCACTATGTATGGTACACGTCCGTATCCACCAGCATATGGAGGAAATCCTTACTACACCCTACCCCTTTACTAACAATCATATCTTGTTGTTTCCCCTCGGTCATTGGGGGCACCCCCACTAGTACCCATGTCGTATCTGGTCTTTCAATCTAGTACGGGTCCACACCCAACCCTTGGATATAAACCTAGCAGTAGTGTAAGTACCTCTACTTCCTATACGCCATATGGTTCCTATCCACATAACAATACATATTTTCCATTTCCTAGTCCTCCCCATCCGGTTAATCCTCCACTGAGACAACCACATGTCAGCGTCAACTTTTTTCATGCCTTTCCCATTCAATAGGTTCATACATTTCAACAGTTGAATATGGCCAATCCGATTCATAAGAAGAAAGGAATAAACCAACACAATGACAATCCAGGACCACGTGGGAATGACCCCCACAACCATCCCATTGGGGGCAACCAATACCAAGACCCCCAAGGGGGCACCAATAACAATATACCATGACAACGGAAGCACAAATATCTTCGAACTAACTTCCCTTGTGCTATATGTGGTGAGTATGGAAATTATACTCATCATTGCCCCCAAATTACCGATCTCCAATGGATGAGAGCATCCATGAACTCACATGGCCCTCTGACACAATCTGCCCCTCAGCAGGCCCCACAACAATATTTGCAACCACTGCCTCCAACTATTATTCAAAACCCCATTACATACCAAGGTGTGATGAACACCCAACAAGTGATCAACCCTACCCCACCACAAATGGGGCAATATCCAACCTCGAGTGCCACTCAACCTGAGAATTCAGTTGATCGCAGTGTCCTCCTCACCAGTGAAGAAATTCTTCTACAAACTCGGAATCGTCAATATGGTATGCCTCTCGACTCTACCCCAACCACCTCAGAAACACTTCCAAATAATACAAGACAACCATTGATGATTCCATGTCCTAACGCGGAACGCATTCCTTGCATACCACGTATGCCTTTATGACGAAATGTGCATAACCCTCATGCTAGGGCTGCTCATAATTATAGTCTGGTTGATGACTTAGCCCAGTCTCCTGCAGCCATATCTATGTTGGAGGTACTCCAAACCTTTCCATCACAACAAAAATACTTTCTTTCTGCCTTGGGGGAAATTGACACAACTGACACGCATCTGATCACATTTGATTCAGATAACGGAGAACCATGTCTTCCCGCCCACATAGCCTTCCATATACTAGTTAAGATCTAGAACACCACAGTTTATCGATGTATCATCGATGAAGGTGCATCCACCAACATCATGTCTAAACATGTATGGCAGAACATTGGCTCCTCTGAGCTAGTACCCTCTACCATCACCCATCGAGCTTATGATGGTCGACCAACATCTTCTACAGGGCTTTGTCAAAATGTCCCCATAGAACTTGGGGGAAAAACCATCCTCATTGGCATTGAAGTTATCGATGCCCATCTTGATTACAATATCTTGTTCAGATGCAACCACATGTATGCTAAGAAGGCGGTTGCCTCTTCTGTGTTTCATACGATGATATTCCCCCATAATGGGAAGATCATCACCATCAACCAACTTACACATTACAAGCCTAACCATTCTGCCAACATCGATAACATCCTCCCCCTTGTTCATGTTAGCTCAAATGATTTTCTAGTTTCCAACATTGGCCCTAGATTATTCCACAACCCATCCATGTTGGGCACTTATCAGCGAGCACCACCATTCCTAAACCCATCTTTTTCAGCATAAGTGTGTGTAGCTTCCTCTAAAGGAACAGACATTGGAGACAAGACTCCTATCATTGAGTCCCCTCCCCATATCAAAGTTCCACCAGTTGAAGAAATACTACCTCATGAGTTCCCTAAGAGTGCCACCATACCACTTATCACAGATCTTCCCCCCCTCCAGGGGAAAATCCTGGTATGGTATCTACATCCACCCAATATGGTTCCTCAACCATCCCTCCCTCCTCAGTTAGAGGCAATCCCAGTGCATATTCCAATACTTGTTCCTACCACACCACCCTCACTCCCAATCACTACCACCATCATTGCAGCTGGGGGTAGATGGAAGAAGAAAGATCCCATCACTCCACTACCTCCCTGAGTTCAAATCCCTTGCGCCTTATGTGAAAGAAAAGGACACCCCACTCACAAATGTCCTTCTCTTCCCAAGATACCTAGTTTTATCCAGCTTCCTCAAGAACAACTTTTTCTTACCACTCCACCAAGGATGTCCCACACTACTATGGCGTCATCAGCCACATGAAAACAACATATACGAACCAATTTTGCATGTTCCATATGTGCAGAATATGGGCATTACACTCATCATTGCCCATCTATCCCATACGTTTGCTACACATTAGCTGCGAAACGCCACACATATCCTCTTGAGCTTCATATGACACTCCATGCCAATGCTCCCATGAATGTAATTCATTATATTTATTCATTAGTCCTCGAGCAAAGGGGAGGTCCACGTCTTCCCACAAAATTACCGCCCAATTGTCCATAGTGTCAGTGAAACTTGGATGGCATTATGGACCCACTGTCCATATCTAAGCCCTTTTCCCCACTTTCATTTTTTGGTACAAGATCCCATAAGCTCCTTTTTCTTAACAATCTTCGGCCACTTACATAGACATTTTCATCAGGTTATCATTTTCCCTTTTCCCCGGCGAAGCATCTTTCCATGACACACTCAGTTATGCCTGCTCATGTTCAAAATTATCAAATAACTGTTATAGGTCCTTTATTTTCAAATATTTTTCCCGTCGGGTATTTGGTTTTTCATGTGTGCAGGTACTAGGTCATCACACACCAGTGCATCCCCTTCAGGTATATGATCGACACTGGCATGTAATCATTCCCTTTGAATCTCAATTGCATCTCCAGTCATAGCCTCTGAAATTTGCCTGTAGGATCCTCATATCTGGCTCTGCAGTACTGTCACCTCCACTGCATTTTGGTACTGTCACCCGATAGCATTGTCCCCCACATGAGTTTTCTTGTTCATAGTCCCCCTTTGCACTTTGACACTCATGCTTCTTTCAACCCCTATGGATGGGAGTCTCAATAGTATTACACATTTCCGAGAATCAACCACATACTCATTCTCCTCATTTTTCTATCTTTCCCAATGGACTCCCAGGTTATCTCTTCTAGGACTGTGCCTCTGCAGTATCATTAACCATCCATTTCATCCACAATCAGTTTGCCCATCCAAAAATTTCCCTCCATTCCATTTACCTCATACAAAAACCCACCCATGGGGCCCCCAACCTCCACCAGTTCTCCACGCAAATTGCGCCCTAACCAGCCCAACCATCTGGCACTGGGGCACCCGTTTCTATATTTGTACACTCATCCCAAATTATTCTTTATTCATTTAATTGTAAAAAGCCTTTCTTTCCAACATTTACATAGCTTTTTGTTGTCACCCTTGGCGGCCTTCTTTTCCTGGAAAAGCAACCCATGTCTCCCTTGGTTGGGGCATTTTTTTTAAAACTCCTACCCTTGTTGACATTATCTATAAACCTTGAGTATCTTACAAGTCCATAAACCTTTTTGGTCTCTGTGTTTGTCCATTTTTTCACACCTCTGGCACAATTTACCCTCATCTAGATGTCCCCCTGACACTATATTCAGTTTCACGGTTGTTGCCACTTTACACTGCTCCCCAACCAAAGGCATTCTTGCATCTCACTACTCCTCGACTTCATCCATGTTCCTCATCAATTCCTGAATTTCTCCAAGTAGATTTCATGAAGCCCTCCGCTTCTCCAAGTCGCGTATCCCTTTCTGTCGACATCAACATAGTTTCCACGAGGGCGACAATATCTTGAATCTAAATACCTTTACAATGAGGTGTCTCGGATGGCACAGAAAGAACCATCATTTCACTCTGTTGTCGTTGACCCCCATGAAATTCGACTTCAACTCTTTCTCATGTTGCGGTGGGTCTTACTTTGCGACTATTGTAGTTTATTTTAATATATGCTGAAGACCTTTGAAATTTGATAGGCTATCAATGCCTGAGTATCATCGACATCTCTCATAGGTGTCCTTACCATTTTTCAGAGTTTGTTAACCATCATAATTGTGCTCTGTCATTATCAAACTGCCCCGGAGGGCGCTACGGTGATCTAGGCCAACACATAATTTCAGTTACTGTATTACACATTTTTGAGTTACATAGCACGAGCATGGGGCATGCCTACCTCGTGTGTACACAGTTTATTTTTACACCTTACGAAAGGTTGGGTTCTTCAGGTTCCCCTCTCCCTCCAATGGGTCTCTCTTGATACTCTCATTATCGCTCTCTCTTACAATGATACTCTCAATAGAAGAAACATTGATGAATTTTGGCTATACATATGCTCCTAACCTCATCCATCAGGGGGCATCTGTTATCACTGAAATTTTATCTGCAAATGTTTATAGGAATCCATCATCTCTAGACACCTATTAGTTCACCCACAACTTCAGAAATGCATGTCCAAGAGGAAAAAACTATACAGTTGGGTCAAAAAAAATTGAAGTGCCCAAATTCACCAAAGGAATCACGCACACATGCCCGACATGTGCTACTTTATATAGGAAAACCTGTGCACATGCTCAATATGCACTACTTTATATAGGATAAACCACGCACATGCATGACTGTTTACAGTAAAAGCTGCACACTTCCATGAACGACACATTTATGGTTCTTGTCGGCCCCTCACCCACTTTCTGTTCAACTCCCAAGTCGATTTCACCCTCAAATCCGACCT
Source organism: Picea engelmannii (assembly GCA_009831015.1). Taxonomy (NCBI): domain Eukaryota; kingdom Viridiplantae; phylum Streptophyta; class Pinopsida; order Pinales; family Pinaceae; genus Picea; species Picea engelmannii. Next base: position 1,382,622 of record ML781739.1, read on the forward strand.
GAATCCAAGTGGGGGGTTGGTCAAATACCTAAGGGTGCCCTAAAGGGCCCCTTTTTCACACTAAGAACTGGTCGCATAATGCCTCAAAGCTATGCTGTAAAAGGAGGCCATGGGTGCACTACATTTTGAAGGAATTCATTTGTAAGGTTATGCTTCTACTATTCTCTTGGGGAATCCTCTTTTCTCATTAAGAGCATACTAGCACCATTCCATTTGGGCAATCCACATCACCTCTTGAGTGGGTTAGCTTGGGATTCTTTCACCATTTATTTCAAGTTTTCAAGTTGTAAGAAGAGCTCAATCTTGGGGGTCCAAGATCCCTCCCTTGGAGGAAGAAGGGACCCAAAGTTCTCTTTCTCTTTGGTGTTTTCTTGTCACTAATACAATCCTTTCCATTGGTGACATGAGTCTTGTTTGTTTCTTGTTCTTATGTCCTTATGCACAATAGTTTAATTGTTTTTCCTTTCCTAGTTTAATTCTTAGCTTAGTCTTTTATGTTTATTCTTCTAACCCTTTCCTTTACTGTTGTCTTTCTTAGCTAACCCAACTAAGCTTGTAAGCACCTCTATTTTTCTCATTTAGGTGACAAAAGAGGTGCAACAAGAAGGTTGTAATTTAGTTAAATATAAGAAGATGTACTCAGGGAAAGAGTGCTAGGTCAAAAATATTTCATAATATGATCAGAAGACAAGACTACAAAATGTTAAGGTATGAATCTGGGTGCAGCCATAAATTTTGGGGAAGCCACTACAGGAAGTCCACTCATGTTAGTCAAGTACTCAATGGAATATGGGCATAGGAATAGATCATGTAGTGAATGAATTAGTGAAACTACATTCAGTCCCAAAGAAACCAATATACAAATTAATAAATACATTAGAGTCAGATCTATTATAAAAGGAATTGACTATCAGAATGATATTAATTAGATAAAGAAAGAGGCTTAATGCATATATGGATAAAGAGTGCATCATATCCAGGGATTATCTATGCAATTTTAGAGTAATGGTTCCCTTATGGTTATGAAAGTGTGTAATGGAAGCATGGTATGCAGGACATCACTTCAAGGGTAAAGAAACAAAGGTTCACATAAGTAAGGAGTGTCGGTTGAGGAATAGTTGCATAAATATGGCATGATGGAAGGGGATTATGCAAGTCAGGTTGAAATCAAATTGGTCAAGACAAGATAAAGTAATAGTCATCAAGAAAATCCAAGTGATGATATGATCAGATAAGGAAGGGATAAATCAAGTACCTCAAGAAGGAAGTTGGTGTTAATTATCCAAGGTTACTCAGAAAACATGACTCGAAATATAATTGGGTCATGTAGGAGTTGGATCAGAGGGATCCAAATAATAGTGGAATGCTGAAAATTAATATCAACACAATATGTAGTTGCGATTCCATGAACATCCTAGGATAATGGATGAAGAAATCATGAATTAGATATCAAACTAATGGGAATGTAGGACAACACTTCAGGAGGGAAAGAAATAATAGTAGAGGATTGTTGATGCATTCCAAAGGTATTGAATATATTTCCACAATAGCAAGGATATGTCAAAGCCAAGAAAGACTTAAAAGTGAAATGAATCTATGCAGAGAGTTAGTAAGGAACCATGAAGAATAAAATGGTTCTATGCATGGTTTCAAATGCAAAAGAGATGGTGCCTGAGAAGAATCCATCTCAAGTGGCATAGAGCCATGAGTGACATTTCCAGGGGGTGGAAGTATCACTTGAAATTATGATGGTAAATTAAAAGAAGTATTAAGTACTTTTAATTAATTCTATGCATCTAGAGAAGGAGGCATATGTGCATCTTTAAAATATGCTAGAGAGTGGTTATGCAAGCCAATTTTGAGGCTAGTTGGTAAGGAGAAGAGAAGAGTGGAAAAAAACTCAAATACTAAAGGATTTAGTCAAGAAAGAGTTGAAGTAGTTCAATCCAAAAAGTAAATGGATGTTGAAGATCCAAAGTATATAAGAAAACATGATTGGAATTATAATTCATCCAAGTATGAGTTGGGATAGATGGATCCAGGAAATAAATAAAATATGAAGGTTAATATCAGTTTAGTATTTGGATGGAAAAGCAAAGGCAAGAAAGAGTGATTTGGCTAGAAAGTGCTCAGGTCAGAAATAACCATGCACGATGGTTAAAGTGAAGAGTACATGAAGAATCAGGAATATGGAAGAATTGAAGAGCTATGGGATAAACAAGGAAAAGTGATATAGGGAGAAAGAAGTTGTTACAATTACTGTAGAAACAAGTATGTTATGGCTTGTTGGGACAACCATAATGTGATAATTCTTGCATGTTTTCAATTGTTGTTGATAATGTTGTTGCATATGGAAGGAAGCAACAAAAGGTTGGAATGTTGATTATAATACTGATAATGAGGCATGAGAGCTTCTATTGTAATTGGCTAATTAGGTATCATTAAATTCATCTAATGGAAGCTATGCAGGTAAGTATTTCTCTTTTGAAATTATTTTTCATAATTTCCAAAGGGAAATTCAGGTAAGAATTCACCCAAATTGAATTTTTATAATACACAGTATGGTATTGTTTAAGTGCATTAATAGGAATAAGTTACCACTAGGTGTGGTAAAGGATAGAGGCATGTTATATTTATCAAATGTTTTTAGTTTTTGAATGCACACACTAACATAGTATCATGACATGTTAATTTTCTTATGAGGTAATAACCAAAGAAATAAAAGATAAAAACTTGTTATAGGAATGATTCCAGGAAAGTTGGTCTTGTATGAGACCAGGACAAGGTTGGATATGGTAAGGTATGGGTATAGAAAGGTTACGTACCACAAAAATACCCAATGATATTCCTACATTTAAGTAAAACTTGGACTACAACCATTTTTCTAACACAAATGCACGCTGCAAAATTATATTCTTGGTGTAGTGTTCAAGTCGAAAAGGAAGGCATCCAAATAATCGAGAAGACAATGGGAAGTGTGTGGAGAGTGTGTCAAGAAATTGGCCATATTTCCAATTTATGGATGGTGAGATACCTGACTTAGATAAATATCATTCTAAAAATCAATGCAAAGATGCATTGAGAGTTGCATGCATTCCTAGTAAGTGGTAGAGTTGCACTCATACATGATAGAATTGTATACTTAAATGAATTTGTTGAATGCATTTTGAGAGTGCATGTACATATGATTTTGAATGGAAATAATTATAATAACAAAATAAATGTGGCTAACTCATGGATATGAGAACATTTGAGGAATTGTTAGACATTGCAATAGGAAATTTGCAAATCAGGTAGTCATAGGAATAGTGACTATAGAAAATTTTATGTTCAGAAAATTGAAATAATGAGCTTACTGTCATTAAATGTGAACATGCATATGCATAGAATGATGAGTCATTCTATATAATAATTTTTTTGGTAATTGTGAATAGATTGATAAGTGTAGGAAATTCTAATATCGTTGCATAAGGTTTTTGTACATATTGCAATTAAAATATGATGTACATGAAATACTAACAATCTGTTGGTTATATGCAAGATAGAATCATTGCAGGAAAAATGGTATTCAACATGGTGCTTGCTAAAAGCTAGAAGGAAGACTACATCCTATTATTGCAACAACAATGAAAACAAAATAAAATATAATTCTGAAATATAATTTCATATTTTGGGAAAAGTCGAATTCCTTATGAAATTAATTTGATTTATAAAATGGAATATTTATAATGTTCTCTCATTATAATTGAATGTGTGTGATGCAGATGAGATAATCTTGATTAAAGTTGGAATGCTAGGCAATAAAAAATATTGTTGAGGACACTAAATCCATATAACCGTAGAACCTTGGTGGGGTTCTGGTAATGGGTTAACACTCTCCTTGTGTGTGAAAGCCTTGTCAAGATGGATCGTTGAAGGATTGTGTAGCAGTGAAGGGATACCTGAGCCTGGAAGGGTGAGTGAAACAAGGAGGAGGCAACCCAATGATGTTTATGGCATGGTAGTTTCCATAAGGAGGGTGTGCCAAATGGAATAGTGAGATGAATTATTCATAGAAGAAACTCCATGGAATAGAGAAATTGACTTCCAGCTGTAGTATGAATACCATAATTGTTGCTGGAAAGTAGAGCACCAAATGGATAACATGATTACAATAGCCAAATCTTGGATATTTTTAAATAATTTGAATGATACATGGTATATAATGCACTCAGGACAGTGCATAAATAAGGGAAGGGGATTGTAATACCCCTAGGTTGAACCCCAAATTGTAATTGTTTTATATCATTTTGCATGCACCTTCCATGGTATAGTGCACACATGTACTGTACACTAAAATGATGAAGTGTGCACATTCTAAGATACCACACACAAAAAACTTAAGTGTGCATGATTTTGAGGCCAAAGATATTTTTGTGTATATGTTGTGTTTTATAGGATGGTGAGCAAGTTATTATAATCTAGGAGGCTTATGTGTTGAATTAGGCCGAAGAGCCTAGATGCTAAAGGTCAGTGAGCCTATTTTTGTATATGTCTTATCATTAATATAATACATCGATGTGTGTAGAACAACCACAATAAACGAGTATGGGGGACTAAACTCCACTAGTTAGGGAAAGGGGGGGATACAAGTTAAGGATAAGGGGCTAAGCTAGGGAGCTTAAGCCAAAAAGGAATATTATATTAATATTCCTTAAAGTATAAAGTATGGATAATTATTTTATCCTAAGTTCTAAGGATGGGGACAAGTGGGCCAAAGTAGTTCTCAACATGACAAGTGTCAATTTGGGGACATGCATACATATATCTTGGACTTGGTTCATTTTCGAGAGATTCCATCATCATTCACTGACTCATTCAGCTATCCTTTGTACATTTCTGTTACTATGATTGTACCTGTACCATACCCAAACTAGTACCATATGTGTACTTGTACCTGGTTAGCTCAGGAGGGACTAAAGAAGAGGGTTGTCAGGCCCATAAGATATTGAAAAGGCGGGTTGTCAGACCCATGATAAGTTCTCTCTAGGTGATAGAATTGTTGGGAATTGATTTCCCGAAGGTTCCAAACCTTAGCTATTTGGCTTTGAGACTTCAGGTTCGACCTGTTGTTGAAGCCCCGAAAAGGAAGTGGGGTAGCCAAAGGACTGTTGTGAAGAGAAGGGGCACAATTATTGGGGTGGGATAGGCATGTGGGGAATGAGGGACTGTAGGATGTTATTTTGAGTTGGCACTTGTGAAAAAAAAATTCCTGTTGTCTGTGATACATCATCCTGGTTAGGAATCCCTTTACCCAGGTTGAGTTTAGTTGTAGCTAAGGGGAGACCCACTACTAAGAGTGATGAGTAGTGTGGTCGAAGGCTAGGATGTTCGTGGAATTTCTTCACGTAGTTGGTGACGTTTTTACCAAGACAAGTGTCAATTGTGTGTTAAATTATGTGTTGCATTATTATTTATGCATTTATTTTTATGTGTTTTTCATGTGTGCGTTGCATGTATATTTTAATTATTATTCTCTATGAATTTGTGCATTTGCAGAATGAATGTGTATGTTTTAAGTTTTATATATAAATTTCCTCAAGAGTTTTTGTGTGTATATGTTTTAATTTTGTATATAGTTAAAACTTTTTATGTGGCGTAGCCCAGTTGGATGTTGGGGATGTTACACATGCCTTGCAATTTCATTCCTTTCATTTCCTTGATTTTCCATGCCTTTCCATGCCATGACCTACAATGCCATGTCATTCCTTTCCATGCCATGGATTTCCTTTCCTTTCCATGCCATGCCATGTCATTCTTTTCATTGCCTCACCTTTCCATGCCTTTCCTTTCGATGCATTGTCATCCCATGCCTTGTCATGCCATCACTTTCCTTTCATTGGCATGCCATGTCATTCCATTCCATGCCATTCCATACCATGCCATGCCTTTCCATGCAATTCCATGCCATGCCATTCTATTCCATGCCATTCCATTCCATGCCACACCTTTCATTTCCTTTCCACACCTTTCCTTTCCTTTGATTACCATGCCATGCCTTGCACTTCCTTCCCTTTCCATGCCATGTCAGTCCTTTCCATTCAATTCCTTTCCATGCCATTCCATGCCTTTTAATTCTATTCCTTTCCTTTCCTTTCCATGCCATGTGTTGGATCGCAATTGTAAGACCCTAGGTTCAAGTTATATAACCAACAAAATCGTTCAAATACTGGCCCTTTGACATCACCTACATGGAAGTGAAGTCTCACCTGACGCATCTATTGGAGCTGTAGGAACAATGTTTATGCAATATTGAGGGGATGGGAGGATATTATCATGTTCATTCTTACTTATCTACTCTTTTTTCATTATGATGTGTCTATTATTCCTTGATTACTTAGCAATTGTTGTTATGCAGTACCATCATGATGTAGTTTGAAACATAAACTATTCACCAGAACATCCATAACTACCGTGCAATGATCATATAATAAAAAAATATAGTCTAACATGCATAAACATATTTTTCATAAGAAATCACATGAATCACACATATAGAGACACCAAGTTAACATGGTTCACCCAACTTTGGGCTACATCCACAACAACTAGCTTCTTTATTATGCTTTATGTAATCATTCCAGGATTGCGCACTATGCTTACAATAGATATATCATGATGTATTCCCCCATATTGTCTAGCCTCTCTGTAGTGAAAGCCTCTCTCTGCAAATATACCTAGCCAGCCAGACATAGACTCTCTCTCATTCTTAGTATATTATCTCACTCTCTTCACAAACCCCTTTCTTCCCAACCCATTACATATCTATACATAGAATTTAGGGATCAAAAGCCTACTGGCTTATTCCCAAATATCCAATTACAACTCATTCTGACTCTTTACAACTCATGTTGAATCATTGTCCAGGCGTTCTTTTTCTATCTTTATCCTGCATGTTGCTTTTGTATTCCCGACTATTGTTCTTCCTGTCTTTGCACATATTTCTGATTTTGCATGCCGAACTTCTATCCTTTATTTTTTCCTGCTTTATCTTCCTTCTTTAATAAATTTATTTATTCTCTTACTTTATTCTCTTTCTATTTGTTGATGACTATGATTTTACTACACACTTCAATCCTGGATGTGCTTCTACTTCTCACTTTGCTCTTGCCTTCTATTCTTTCTTCTATTGTTGCACATATCCTCCATACTTAGGATTTTCCTCTGAAATTTATCCAAAAATTCTACCCAAGAGGCCCCCAACACTCACCTATGGCTCATCCTGAGCCACCCAGGCTTGTTTTTTCATGCTCCTCTATGCCTCCATGAATTTTTGGAGGTTTTTCCTCACGATTGTAATTTCTTTTGTTACTTCTGCTTCTTTTGCAAAAAATTCCTCCACGACCTATGCAGTCAGAGTCATAAGTTTCTATTTAGTTTCATGTGTTTCTTTCTTTATCATTCCCTATGTAGTGGCTAATTCTGCTAGTATCCTAAGTGCTTCATTATTTATAGGTTCCAATTTCCATGTAATCTTCTGCTCCTCTGCCTGCATCTTTTCTACTTCGTTGTATTTTCTCTTGTTTTTCCTCTTTTTATTTTTTTCCTTCCTTTTTATACTTTTTGTTTGTTTTTCTTTATTTTACCTTCCCACTATAGTAAAAATACTATGATATAATTGTTTCCATGAAAATCAGATTAACTCACAGATGGTCGATCGTCTCTATAGAGTTTCATCCAACTTCCATTCACCATTCCTCCAAGGACTTCTCCATTCAAGGTTTCCAGCTACATGACACCTACCTCTATCACATGTTGAATCACATATGGTCCTAACCAATGCATTTGAAACTTTCCCAGATCCTACATAAACTTACTATCAAACAATAATATTAATCCCCCTACTTGAAACTTTTTATGTTTAATGTCTCTATCATGCCATGCCTTCTCCCTTTCCTTTTGAACATGCTGATGGAAACCTATGACAAAGTGATATTCCTCGAGATGTACAAACCATGAAAATATCTCCTATACTGCACCAAAGTATGAAATATTAGTAATCATTGCAACGTGTAGGCTAGGCACAATAAACTCCATCAACATCATTTCTTCTTGGCCATAGACCAAATTAAAAGGTGTCTGTCTTGTCAAATTTTTTCTTGTATTCTTGTATTCCCATAATGCTACAGGAACCCTTAAGTTCCAATCAACTCTTCCTTCATTCCAAATCTTTGTCAAAGCATTTCCTAGAATTTTATTTAAATCTTCTAATTTCGCATTTGCACGAGGGTGATACGATGTGCTCCTCTTATGATGAATTTGAAATTACCCAATCAATGCTACAATTGTTTTATTCATAAAATGTGTTCGTTGATGAGAAGGCACCCAAATTATCTGACTACATTATGAAATATAAACCATGCAACAATATTCGTAGTGAAGTCTATGATTGGTGTTGATTCTACCCATATGCTCAAATACTCTGTCACAGTGATTATGTACCTAGCTCTGAATCTTCTTGTTGATGGGATGATTGGTCCAACAAATTTTAATTCCCATTTATCAAATGATTGCAACATAACCCATGGGTGTAAAGGAATCACATCGCTCATAGATGGATTCCCAACTCTTTGAAAAACATCACATACCTAACATTACTCCTTAAAATCCTTATGAAGTGTGGGCCACCAGAGCCATATGCAAAAAATATTTTGCGTAGTTCTTTTACTTGCATAATGTCCTCTTGCAATCCCTTTGTGTTCTTATATGAGTATCGTAGGCCTTTCATGTTCTAACAAACATCTTCCATCTTCACCTAACTTGTATAAATTACCTGCAATTAACTGATAATTTGTTGATTTAACTACCAATTGTTTCTTGTGCACCACTGTCATGTCTAACAAGACCATTCATGTACTTAGAAACTGTATAATGTCTATGAAGTAGTCATCCGCCACTTTTACTGTAAATAATTGTGAATCCAACAAGCTGTCATCTAGATTCCCTGCATCTTCTCCTAAGATTATGCACAATAAATGATTTTGTCATGCAATCAATTTCCATGGTTTCACAACAAACTCAAAATTGTATTCCTGAAACATCAGTAACCATATGCATATTATCTGCCTCATCACTAGCTTGTTCACTGAGTATTTTAGTGTAGAATGGTATGTATACATCTTAAAATGAGAACCCAATAAGTAATGTCTAAACTTCTACAACACATATACCATTTCCAATCCTTCTCGTTCCATGGTAGTATAATTCCTTTATTCTATTGACAGTTTCCTTCTTGCAAAATAAATTGGGTGATCTATGTCTCCTTTCCTTGGTTGAGATAGTACTACATCCAATTCTATGGATGATGCATTGACATGAACATGGAACTCTTCTTTCAATTTGGGAATATCAAATTCAATGCAGTTACTAATTTCTTCTTCAGTGTATCTAAACCCTTCTAATAGTCCTCATTCCATTGGAACTTAGCTTCCTTATTCAACAGATTCTCCATAGGTGTTGTAATTTGCATGTAACCCTTATTGAACTTCTTATAATATCCCCTATAACCCAAGGTTTCCCTCAATGCTTCGATTGATGTGGGTGGTTGTAAGTCCAAAATCATTGCAATCTTGGAAGGATCCACTAATAATCCCTGCTTGCATACCTGATGGCCCAAGAAAATGCCAAAAGGTGCACATAAAATGAATTTCTTCAAATTTAATGAAGTCTGACATTTTTTACATCTATCCAACATCAAAATGAGTACTTCTATGTGATATTTCAATAAAATAAATTCATTCCAATCATCTAAGTAGACTTCAAGGAACTTATGAATAAATTCCTTAAAAGTTTCTACAACTACTCTTGAAAACACTACAGGTGCATTCTTCAACCCAAAGGAAATCACTGTGTATTGATAACTTCCCCACTCTATTGAAAAAGAAGTCTTATCCCTATATTCCTACGCAATAGTAATCTGGTGATAGCCTGAAAACCTATTTGTGAAAGAATAGGCCTCTTTCCCTCCTAAATTTTCTAGCACCTCATCCTTGAATGATGTTGAAAATGGATCATGAAGACATGCATCATTTAGCTTCCTCGGGTCTACAAAAATATTGATTCCTCCTTTTTTATTATCTTGCACTACCAATGGACTTATCCATTGTGATTCCATCATTGCTTCAATCACTCCATCTTCAACCATTTTGTCTATTTCTACATTCACACTTTGTTTGTACTTCAGATTTAACCTTTAGTGTCTATGTCGCACTGGCTTAGCATCGAGTTTCAAAGGGATCTTCATCTTGCCTAATTCTCTAGCTATTCCCTTCATCTATGATAATGTAGTTGGGAATAGATCATAATATTCATGAAATAAATCTTCAATCATCTCCACAGTTTCATCACTCCAATAATCGACTATCTACACAAACTTCGGATTCTATGTCATTCCAATATTTACCTTCCACGTATTTAGTGGTTGTGTGTGTGCAAAAGATATAAGATTTGTCCCTTATACTATGCATTCTACCTCCATTTCAATTACTTATGCATTCCTTGGATCTTCCTCATCATTTTCTTCTTTAGAAAAATTTTAATGTTACAGTAATTCACGGACAGTCATAGAAGCTTTGTGTACAGTACACATAGGTATCACCTCCATTGACCCTTCTTCTAAAAATATGTATTTTTTAATGACCTGTAAATATGCATGTACTAATGGATATTCATGTTCAAAAGTAAATGTTACCTTGATCCTTTGATTCAACTCATCCTAGTTTGTTGTTTCTCTGTCCATTTCTAGCTCCAACTACCAGTTCTTTGGAATTGTATCCAATGTATGTATAAGCTTGTGGATCCATTCCCCCTTTGAAATTGACTCCCACATGTTTCCAAATTGCACAATATGATATGTTGAGTCACTTAATCCTATATATACGTGCAATATTCTACTCCTTGATACCAAATCTCACTTGCATTATTCTTCTACACTACGACCAATCTTACATTGTGTCTTTACATGCATCCCACCATCTGGATGGAGTATATTTCATGAAAACATATAATTCTAGAAACCTTGGTTGTTCGAGTACCTATAACTCAAAATCCTTTAAAAAAGAGCTTATATAAGTAAATCCATCAAACCTAGGTGGATCATAGAACTCCATTCCAATCTAGCACAATCATCGAGTTATACATGCACATCATCTAGTTGATACTTCATGCATCCTTTGTTGCCACTATTCCAGACCTTCCTTTGAATCCGATGCACATGATATAATGCTTCTCCAAATCATTTCTCCATTTTTAGTGTTCTTAACATAAACCTGAATCTGCACAATCATATTATACAAGTTGTCAATTTCATTCCCTCTCACTGGCTCTATGTACCTCTTCCCTTTCATTGGATCCAATGGTGTAGTAACCTTCAAGTCTCCTACCTCAAATATAATTTCCATGCTTTTTAGATTAATGATCACCTAATTGTCGAAGTCCCATTCTAAACCCATTATTTTTTTATATCGATTACTATCATCCATGATATCGATGACTTTGAAATATCCTACACTATGCACCCCATCTAAATTCATAGGTACTCCTGCTAATTGGCCAATAAAGAATATCTTGCATTGGTTTTCCAATCTTAAATCGACAGGAGACTAAATCAACTTGGGTTTCCCCATCATTTCACAGGTCTTCTTTGGTAAAACATTTTCATCCAAACCCAATTCTAAGAACACATTATCCACATCATATTCCCTAATTTGAGTACTTAATATGAATTCTCTGTTGCTCCTCTTTTTGTGTAGTACCTGATTCACAACCCTCTGTGCAATAGGAATTTCCCTTTCTTATGCATAATGATCAATCATTTCAAATAATGAATTTAACTTAGTTTCATATTTCATCAACTCTACAAAACTTCTCAAAACTTCTCTTAGAGTACTTACCTTCCCAAGTGGCTTCTCTAGCATAGTATGATCATAGACATGAGGAACAGATGATGTCGATGGTTCCCACTCTGGTCCTAGTATCTCTTTTCTTTCACTATAATATGTTTGTTTCTATTATTGTGGGTTGGATTTTAGCATAGGTCCTATTGATATCCTTACCCATTTCTTAGCTTTCTTCCCTCCATTCATCACATAAGCCCCTATTCTAGCTCCTCCATCTGTAACAACTACTATTCTAGGTCCATTGCATTTTTTGGCTGATATTTTCTACACATTCTGGTTTGGACTCTAGTTATGATTCCCTCTTTCCTTCCACTTTACAAGTAGTTGAGGACATTATTCTATCACATGGGCCAATTCTCTACAATATGTGTAGGTTGTACAAGGATTTGGGCAGTCACGAGCTCAATGTCCTGGTTGATTTCAATTGTAACATATTATTGGTCCTCTACCTCCTCTGCTAAAATTTCCTCTACCTCGACCTATACCAAATCCTCCTTGATTTTCTAGATTAAATCCTATCTGATTATTATACCATGGAATACCTCATTCTGTCGCAAAATTCTCCTCTTGAATCCTATACATATATGAAATGTGATTTCTTATCAAATCGAATGCACAAAAATCCTTCTCTTTGTGTTAGAATGACTTGCAAAAGTCACAAAATAGGTTCCTTGGTGTACTCTAGTATTTATACAGTAATGGACACTCAATCAGATGATGTCCCAATTTCTTACATATTTCATAGTATCCCCCTTCTGGTAATGGATTTTATGTTCCATTCACCAAATACTATGCAAATGTTGTGCATTCATCCTTATGGTGGCCTTCAATCCTACATTTGGTACACCAAATTTGTTCCCACTTCTCCTTCCCTTTTGTAAGTTATGCCAATTGAATTGTCAATGAAACTAACTATGTATGGACCTATGACATCCCCTATCCTTCTCCTACATGATATGCTTCCATTTTCATTGCAATATCGAGAGCTTCAGGTTGTAACACAATATTCTATTTAATCTACGACATGTGAATGTGTGGTATAAGTCCTACGATAAACCATTCTTGATGATATTGATAAGGGATCTGTAATTTTAGTCTACCCATCAGATCCTTAAAAAATTTGTCATAATACCGAACTGATTCATTCAAATCCTATTTGATTTCCTTTAACTCTGTAATATACTGCAACTAAGAATTTGGTTTCTTTAACTCTTTCAACAATTCTTTTTTAATCTCTGCTAACATCCTTGTTTCCCCTATAGGTATGGAACTCTACAGTTTCATGTACCATACTAATGCATGGCCCCTAAATGCTATTTCCAACTGTGAAATATTTACAACAAAATCTCAGACAATATTCACAGCCCAAATTTTTTCACATATGAATATATGTTGTTCTAGGTCCTCTGACCAAACTCCTTGGTACTCAAGTAGTCTCAGTGTGTTTACCAGTACTTGCATGTTGTTTTGTGTAGTACCTCCCCTAGGATATGTTGGTTGACTCTAGCTCGACGAATTTCTTCCACTTCTTTGATTACTAATACATTTTCCCTCTTTACTAACTACAAGTGCTTTTGACAAATCCTGAAATGTTATTTCTGATCAAGGTGACACACACGGGGTCATGGAATCGACACATGTTCCATTTTGAATAGGACTTACCAGTTCTTCTATTAAGGATTATACTGAGAATTATATTCCTCACTTTCTACGTGTGGTATCTCAATGATCTAGATGATTGCATAGATTTCTCTCCCCTTAGGTTCATTGCACAACTCTCCTTTCTCAGCTCCAATATTTCACCTCTTATACCTCCTTCCACTACGTAATACTCCAAACTTGTATTCTTCTTCTAATACAACCTATTCGGTTCTCTAAATCCTCAGTCCCTCCCTTCCTTCTTCATTTATTCATTCATTCTTTCCAACCTTCATACTATCCTCATGTCATCCCTCGGTTTCCCTATGCGCATCAATCCCCTTAACAATCAGAATCCATCATCATGACACACTTCTCACACAACAACATCTTTATCGAGGTACTCAACGATTTCATAAACCTTCCACATGGACCCTTGACAAAATCCCTCTCTACAACACTGTAGGACTAGGTACAATCCAGTGCAAATTATGTAATATAAACTCCCAATATACATTCCAACCAGAAATCAACTACATGAGAAGTCTTATTACTTATAGAATTCAACTATCTTACCAAATCAAGAGTCAAGTTCCTTGATGCAACAGTTTGGTACCTTCAAGTATTCTCCACAAATATTTCTAACCACTCAATTAAGATAATCGATAATTCTCCAAAGAAATCTCATGCAGCTATGTGTACACATATGCTTTCATCCATTGAGCATCACTCATCTGTGGGTTTCTATTCTCTTTTCGAGCAAATTCTTGTTCCTTCCCTTCTAGCCATTATGAGATATCTTTCTTATTTGGCCTCCAAATCATTCCCTCAATCACATATTTCAAGTCCTAGAAGCATAACCATTTGTTGGCATGCGATTGTAATACCCTCAGTTCAAGTTATCTAACCAACAAAACCCTTCAGATACCGACCCTTTCTCCATCACCTGCATGTAAGTGATTCTCACTCGAGGAATCTATTGGGGCTACATAAACCATTTTTTTGCAGTAGTGAGGGGATGGGAGGCTGTTATTATGTTATTTATTATTTATCTAGTCAATGTGCATTATCTTGTTTCTTTTATTCCTTAATTACTTAGAAATTGTTGTTATGCAGTACCATCGTGATGCGTTTTGTAACATAAACTATTCACCAGAACATCCATAAATATTGCACAATGATCATATAATAAACAGATCTAGTCTAAAATTCATAAACAATCACATGAATCACACACATAGAGAAACTGAGTTAACTGGTTCACCCAACTTTGGGCTAAGTCCATAATGAATGGCTTATTTACTATGTTTTTTTTAATTATTCAAGGCTTGCACACTACACTTACAATAGATATATCTTGTTGTATTCCTTCATCTTGCCTAGCTACTCTATAGTGCAAAACTCTCTTTATAACTTTCCCTAACCAATCAGATATAGACTCTCTCATTCTCATTCTATTCTCTCACTCTCTTCATGAAACCCTTCATTCCCAACCCATTACATATTTATACATAGAATATATGTGTCAAAACCCTACTTTATTATTCCCAAACCCCAATTGCAATTCATTATGACTCATTACAACTCATGTTCACTCATTGTTTGGGTTATCTCTTTCCATCTTTAGCTAGCATGTTGCTTTTGTATTCTCGATTATTGTTCTTTCTTCTTTTGTGTGTCTTTCTCCTTTTGCATGATGAACTGTTGTCCTTCCTTTTTTCCTTATTTATCTTCATGCTTTATTATCTTTCTATTCGTTGCTAAGTATGCTTTTACTATGCACTTCAATTTTAAATGTTCCTTTATTGCACACTCTTCTCATACCTTCTCTTCTTTCTTTTGTTGTTGTGAATCTCCTCCAAACATAGGATTTTCCTCAAAACTGTATTCAAATTTCCTATCCAACAACATGCCATGCCATGCCTTTCATTCCCTTTCCTTGTTATTCCTTTTCTTTCCATGCCTTTCCATGCTAGGCTTTGCAATTCAATGCCTTGGCTTGCCTTTCCATGCCATTCCATGTCATGCCATTCTTTTCCATTCCATTCCTTTCCTCTCCATTCCATGGCATGCCATGCATTACCTTTTATTTTATTTCCATTCCATGCCATGCATTTCTATTCCATGCCTTGCCTTGCCATGACATGCCATGACTTTCCATGCCATGCCTTGCCATTCCATGACTTGCCATGCCATGCCTTGCATTTCCTTTCCTTTCCATGCCTTTCCATGGCATACCTTTCCTTGAATTTCCATGCCATGCCATACCATGCCTTGTTTTTCCTTTCCTTGTCATGACATGCCATGCCTCACCATGCCATTCCTTTCCTTGTCTAGCCTTTTAAGGTGTTAAATTGTCAAACATATGTAATAATAATCGAGAAAAAACCTAGTCTCAGAGATTCTATGAAAAACACTTTTTCGGGAAATAGAATGACAATGGAGGGCCCCACTAGCTAAAACCCAGTGCCCCAAATCCAATGCAACTAATGGTTCATCCATCTGATTCTTGGTTTGAGTTGCATCGTGAGTTGCTACTGGCCTTCTCAATACATCTAGGGAGATGTTGAAAATTTTGTTTAGGGGAATAAAATACACACCGAGAACAATAACAAAGTTTTGCAAGCTCCTGCACTTCTATTTATCCAAGGACCCCATGACCATGCTACCCACAATCACTAGAAACAATGTTCTTGAAAATCAACCTCTTGTTAAGAATTTTCACTATGCCTCATTAAGAAAAATGTTAGTCTTGAAGATCCTACAACAAACTATTTTCTGGGAAAAACAATTAAAGTAGAAAGCCCCCAATAGATTAAACATGGTTCCCCAGATCCAATGAAACCAATGGTTCATCCATATGAGTCTCAATTTGAGGTTTATTGCAAGTCACAACTCACCTCTTTAATCCATTTTGGGACATGTTGGTAATTTGGTATAGGTGCATATAATCCAGACCAAGCAGCATAACGGAATTTCATAAGCTCCCATGTGTATGTTTGGCCAAGGCCCATGCAACCACACTACCCATAATCATTTGACACTGTGTTATTGAAAATCAACTATTTGTTCAGAATTTTCATTATGCCTCATAGAGAAAAACCTTAGTCCCAAAGGTTTTGAAACAAACATTTTTCCAAGAAACAAAATGATACCGGAGGGGTCCCATTAGCTGAAACCTAGTTCCCTAGATCCAATTGAACTGACAGGTCATCCATCCCAGTCTTGGATTGAGTTTTATTGCGAGTTGGAACTCACATCCTCAAGCCATTGAGGAACATGTTGACAATTTGGTATGGGGGCATAAAATCAATATCGAGAAGCATAACAAAGTTCTGTAATATATCACATGCCTATTTGGCCAAGGTCCATGCATCCACACTACCCACAAACACCTGACATAGTGTTCTTGAAAATAGACCTCTTGTTCATAATTTTCATTATGCCTCATTGACCAAAACCATAGTCCTAAAGATCCTACAAAAAAATGTTGTATGGGCAATAGAATGATAGTGGAGGGGCCCCACTAGATGAAACTCAATGTCTTGGATCCAATGCAATCGACGATTCTTCCATTCAAGTCCCATTTTGAGTTTTATTGCGAGTTGCAATTCGCCTCCTCAAGACATTCAGGGATATGTTGGAAATTTGGTCCAGGGGAATAAAATCCACATTCAATAGCATAACAATTTTTTGTAATCTTTTGCATGTCTTTTTGGCCAAGGCCCAGGCAACCATGCTACCTGTTGGCAGCCAATTCATTTTTTTTATTGTCTTATAAGATGCCTACACTAATGTTTTGCAAACATCAATTTTTCTTCGCAATTTTCAAATAAACGACATTTTCATTTTTTGCGACATTTGCACATTTGCCTTCGTTTTGTTTTCACGACTGTAAGCATGAAAACTTCATCTTTCGAAGTCGCATTGAAATCATTATCTGAACTGTCATTATCTCTTTTGTCGATATGCCTATTCCACTTACCTTTTATTTATCATTATACAACTGGAAAGGTCCTTTGATCGGTACTCATGCTTCGATTGATTGTGTAATTTGGTTTTATTGAGTTTGTAAGACATTAGCATTTCGGTTTGTGTCTTATTTGATCTATTTGATCATCATTTTATGAAATTACATAGGGGTTATGATTAAATCTTTCATATATATATCTTTTTAATATAATACCTATGTCTATATTTTCATAACTATTGGTTTGTTGATTCTATGAAGGCCCATTGGTACATTGGTTAAACTATTGATATGAGCTGATACGTTGGCACATGGTTAAATATGGTATTGGTTTTAAATTGTATGATTGATGGTTTGAAACTTTGGCATAACGTTGATTGCACGCGTTGGTTTATACACTCACCATTGTTTTCATTGGTCAGCCAAGGGATATGAGTGTTGAACTATGCTATGATGGGTAGAACAGCTATAAGTCAGCGGTTGTACTTTGGAAATAACTATTATGCATGGCAGAGATAAGCTCCACCACCTTCACACGCTGGCATTTATGCCTATCCATTTTTCCTGTTCACTTCTGTTAGCTCGGGTAGCTCTGCTCCTGTGTATGTTATGATTCAAACCCTCAGCTTACCATGTTCTCAGCTCCATGGCACCAGTCGTGTGAATCGATCCAAACGACAACCAAGCCTTGTTAATGTTTGGCAATGCCCGCAAAGACCTAGAGGATAACGAATGGCTAACCTTCGTGCAATGATTTGAGGTTTTTAATCTGGCTGTGGCATGAGAGTTTTCCATGACTTTCGATGGCTGTAGAGCCAAGGTGGGTGACATGCAGTTGGAAATCGATGAGAAATTTATCAGTTCTGCTACAGGGTTACCTGCCACAGGCCAACATTGGTTCAAAAATTGTAAGGTCGAGGAGGTTCCATGGACACTACTATTCCTCTTGCGCAAAGTCACCTCTTGTGACAGAGGTGTGCCCATCTCTGCACATAAACCACGATGGCATGATACTTTTATGGTAGTCAAACAGTTCATGACCTATGAAGGTCGATATAGACTTGTTTTTCTCTACCACCTACGTTTTCTAATGAATTTTATGGGATAGCCGTTGAATTTGACCTTTTACTTTCAACGCAGCCTATATAAAATGTCGAAAAGGTTTAAAAGGCAGAAGGATGACAGTAGCCTATTCCACTATGGACTTATTAAACTTATTATTGTTTATCACTTGAGTTTACATGATGATAGTTGGAGAGCTTTCATCGCTTGTAATGGTTTTGAGGACATAGACCCTGTTCAAGTTCACAAACCTATGGTGACTGAAGCCAAGGGAGAGCCACCTGTGCCCTTCCATATCCTACTGCCTCCTCCTAAACCCTCGGCTAACCCTAAGGTTTACTTACCCGATGCCATAACTGAGAAGTTTGAGAATATTAAAAGGCTTGTGAGTAAAAAGGCCAAAGCAAACCCTACTGCTAATGACAAGGGTAAAAAGAACGCTCGGCTTATTTCAAGGATGGCTAGGAACAAACCTAAACCCTCTGCTGAGTCAAAGCCTATAATCCTTAGTGAGGATTCAGACTCTGACAGGGAACATTTTTTAGCCAGTGAATATCCTTACTCGCAGGGTTTATGCCCCGAACCACCTTATGATTTCGTGACAAATCTTCCCCCTTGCCTAAAAGATAATCCTAGATACCTTGGTATTAAATTTCCTAACGAAACCCTCAGCCAGATGTCCAAACTCTCGCCTTCTCTTTCAAAAGCCACACAGTCTTCCTGTGACCAATGCGATTTATGGTTGGAACGATACTACATTGATGTTCCCCTACTCCAATTGAAAATTCAATCGCTGGAAGATCAAATTGTAGTGTTGAGCAATCAAAGAGACAAGCTCCAAGCAATTGATCAAAAGAAGAAGACAACAGGCTCCATCCTTTTCAAGAATGTTGAATCGGCTACAGCCGTTGTCAACTCCAATTTTTTGTGATGAAGCCATATGCTTACAGGTAAATTTGAATTGCATGGGACTTGATGAACAGGCTAAGGAAATATTTTTGTGTTTTAGTTTTATTTTAGGTTCTTAGTTTAGTTAAACTTGGGATATCTTCCCAGATTTATGTAAACAGTTTTGATAACTTCCACAGGGAGGTTTTACCCTGTGGAAAACTCATAAATACTTATTATTTTTGTAATAAGGATCATCCTCACTTGTGGGAGAACCAGGCTATGGATTCCTAATACAAACTGAGACATAAGTTGATGTTCTGCTACAGGTTTTTCTTTTCATAATATCAATCTTTTGTTTCATGTTTATGCTTATCAATTTGCATTTGATTAGTGACTACTTTAGCTATCATAGTCTTTTGCAAAATGATATGATTTAATTAATATGATCCATGTATGATTTCTTTCATTAATCTAAAATAAAAAAATTACTTTGTTCAGTTAATGAATGGAATATTTCTCTTCTTCATCAATTGAACTATTATGTATAGATCTTTTCATACGGGTTTATTTAACTGTGAAGATTTATAAATTATAAGATTGTTGTTATTTTTATGTTTTGTTTGTCCTGTGATCATATCTTAAGAGCACTGCAGCTTATCATTTATGAGAAGCTCCTGAATAATTCGAAGCGGGTTTCCTCCTTCTGATCAACTAAGACGATCACAATACACAGCATAAACCTGGAGTGTTTCTCCAGGTCAGTTTGTTATTTATTTGTTTCTTTAATTTGCTAGTATAATATTAGTAGTTTAGTTAGATATATGTTAGTTAGATTTGTAGTTAGAATTAGTATATTATTTGTCTAGTTTAGTTAGTTTTTGTTTTATCTCTTGTTCATAAAATTATAAAATCAACAAAAGATATCTTTCTCTGTCTTACGGCAGAATGCAAATGAGTTTTTCAGGTTTTATTCAAATCTACAAATTATAGATATTGTACATTTTGTGAATAAATTATATTTCCATTAGTAGTTAGATATTTAATTAGTTAGAGTTAGTATAGTATTAGATAGTAGATTGTATTTAGATTAGTTAGTTTAGAGTAGTTTTTCTTTTTGTTTCTTAGGACCTTAGATCGGCTAATGGAGCCGCTAAACCCGTCAGGGTGGTTAATCCCAAACGACTTGGGTTATTAGACAACCCCGAACCGGTTCCACTCTCCCAGTTGACGGATGGTCAATTTAGCTTGTCAAAAAATGGCGCTAGAAGGAGGGTCGACTGACAAGTTGGCCTTGTAGGAGCCTTTATTTTTAATGTATTCAATTTTCCCCATGACTCCCCAAACCACTGTGTTGGAACATGCTTTCAAATTCTCATTACCCGATGTTCCCAATGAGACAGTCTCATGCTTGTCCAAACTCACCTTTGATGGTGAAGGAAAATTATCTGCTAAAGACCACCTTAACAAGTTTTAGTGCAAATGCATCAAACATGACATCTCAGATTTAGGAGTTTTATGTAGACTGTTTGCTTTTACTTTTAGAGGTCAGATCAAACATTGGTTTGAATCATTTTCGACATGTCACATTTTTTATTGGTTTCAATTTGTACATGAGTTTCTAAATGCTTTTGAAATTTATGATTTTGATCAATTATGTGAAGAATTTCATACTTCGCTAATCAACGACGATCCATCTTCAGAAGGCTTTTTGACAAAAGTCTATCATATCCTCTGTAAATTTAATCTCAATGACATGTCATTAACATTAAATCTCTTCTACGATGCTTCCATCCCTTCCATCCAGTCATGTTCAATCACGAACGAAGAACCAATTGCAAATCCTATCACTCAACTGCAAGAACAATCCTCTTCGCAAGAAGAGAAAAATTCTTTCGATAATGTTGAACAAGCTAGGGAGGTAGATTCTATTGATCAGTCTCTTATTGACAACAAAATTGGTTTTTCCTTTGAATCATTGTATTTTCAGTCTAAGACTAATATGGAAGATGATTCGTTTCTGGCTCAGGGTGAATACCCTCATGCTTGTAATTCATGCTCTAATCAACATTTAAAATCAGTCATTGAAGAACACTTAAGCGATGGAAATCTTCTTGAATGTTCTAGTATTCCTATGAAATTGATTAGAGAAGAAGAAACTTTAAACCTTCATCCTCGAAATGCACTTTGTTCACAGGAAAGACTAGATGCTTGTCACCTAAATTTTGAATTATCTGTCACACAAAAGGAGAATCTAGATGATCATATCACGTTGAGGAATTTGTTACCAAAACAGAGTGAGAGTTTTAAAGAAAGTGAAGAGAATTGGCTTGAGAATCCCATTGTTGAGTATCATAGTTCAAGATATTCTTTTCATCTGCTTATTTCTCATTCCTTTTATTCTTTATATCCTGATCTATTCCTAGATTCTGGTGGACTTGACATCTTACCTACAACATCCTACTCTTTTCCACCACAATCATATCCTTTCGATATGCTAAATTTTGGTGAAATTAATTCCAAACCTAACATTGATAAACTTGGATTTGATGCTTGTTCACTTTCATCACTCACATGGGAAAAGGACATGTTGCGAGATGATTTTACATAGTTTATTATTGAAAAGGATGATACATTATATTTTACGGAAATCAAACGTTCTAAGTTTCATACTCGTTCTTTGCTTAGCTCGAATCTTAATGTTGATGCTTCAAATTTTGAAATGATCAATCGCATCGAAGGAAATATTCAAACCAATGAATCAATTGATTGCACAAATCCTCCTATGATGAGTTTCTCATTGATATATTTGTTTCATCAAAGTCATGGTTTGCATCCTCATTCTTGTGACAGGATCTTAGGATGGCTTGAATATTCATATATGAAAACATTTCACAATAAAGACAAAGTTGAACTTGCTTTCTTTTTACCCAAGTATCTTGGAAGTAGGCGTGACATATTTATTTTAGATCCTCCATGTGAAGAAATTAATGAGTACTTAGAGAATTGTCGGGAGGATGGGGCATCTCAGCCTTGGTTGATGGTTATTCCATTTCCTCATAATCCTTACAAGTTTTTCAAAACTACTTACACTCGCCCATGCCATTATGACCCTTATCACGACAAGATTGCGCAATGGCTGGAGGATTCGTACAACAAGAATATCCAAGGAAATGGTAAGATCATGCTTACTTTGTTTTTAGATGATGATTATGAAGGTAAGTGTGATGTGTTTCTATCATCTGTTGATATATTACCATTCTTATTAGTAATGTTTGATCTTGTTTTCATTGCAGGATTAAAGTTACTCTGATGGCTACATTGGAAACATGACTTCACGAAGTATCCTGATATGTTTAATAGTTAGGGTAGGTTTAGGAATAGGTTTTCTTTCAGTTTGATTTTTCACTAGTTCTGTTTTTAATAATGCAGTCATGAATGCAAGTGGGCACACCACGAGAACCATAATATGGTTGTTTTCAGGGAAGTCCCCTTGATCTTTTTCTCTTTACTTCTAGTTGAACATTTTTTTTCAAAAACATAGTATCGTCATGAAAATCTTAAATGGAAAGTAAAGAGATAAATAAATCTAAATAAACCCTGACCCAAGGTACCATGAGTAGGACTACTTTCCCATCATTCAGGATTTTCCTACTTTCTTTCAGTTTCCTAGGGGACTGTTGCATGAGGTTTTCATATGCACCTTCTGTGCATATTTGTTTTTTGTTTTTGTTGTTTGGATTTCTCTACTTTCCAATTTTTTCTTCGCTGGTGTGTTTTGATTCTCCCTTATGCTTATCAGTTTTTCATTTTGGAAATACACATACCGGATTTTTGGAACTGTTAAGACAAAGAAAAAAAGAAAATTCTTTCACTGAAGTGACTGCTGATAAATTGTGTAAACATCAATTATATACTTCTGGAATTTACATCTGTGTTGGCAAAAAGTTGTTGTTTGAAAGAAGTTAACTGATTTCAATCTCTAAGTAAATCCTATCATGATCATCTATTATCTTTTTACGCTGTCCCTATTCCGTAAAGGAATGACTCAGAAGATGTCTCCCTGCCTTAGGAAGTTGTTTTTGTAAATAAAACATCTCTGGATCTAAATAAGGGACGGTTCTAAAAAATTCTAATGAGGTCTAAAAAAGAAAAATAATATGTTGAAAAATCATGATTTTCAGCGCCACCCCGCTCGACTACATATCTATGAAAAAAATAAAAATAAATTATTAATAAGAGTTGTGGGAAGTGCTTGTAAACCCTTCGGGATACTGAACAGGTCTGCTGGCAGTGGGTAAATGCATGCATGGTGCCAAGACAACTTCGTCGGGGTACTGAACAGGCCCGCTGGCAGCAAAGCAATGTCGGGTATATGAAAATTTGCAAATAAAAAATCTCTTTAATGTCCTTTATTCTGATCCAGAACTTCTTAACAGGATACAGATGTCAGAGTGGGTTAAATGGCAACCCTGTCGAGGCTATGGATGCCTGCTGGCAGTAGTGGCTATGCCAACAGTATTGAATATTTTATCTTTAATATCGTGACTTACTGATCTTAAGATTGTTATCAGTTTTCATCTTTTGAAACATTGCTGGAATAGTTGGTTAATGATGATGTTTGTACGATTTTCTGGTTGTCATTTTTGAGTTGGAATTATCTTTGCTGTCTTAATCTGAATTTGTTCATTTTGGCAGAGATAACTGCTTCTACCAGTGTGTCGCCATTGTTGGCAACCAATTCATTTTTTTTATTGTCTTATAAGATGCCTACACTAATGTTTTGCAAACATATATTTTTCGTTGCAACTTTCAAATAAACAACATTTTCATTTTTTGCGACATTTGCACATTTGCCTTCGTTTTGTTTTCACAACTGTAAGTGTGAAAACTTCGTCTTTCGAAGTCGCATTGAAATCATTATCTGAACTATCATTATCTCTTTTGTTGATATGCCTATTGCGCTTACCTTTTATTTATCATTATACAACTGGCAAGGTCCTTTGATCGGTACTCATGATTTGATTGATTGTGTAATTTGGTTTTATTGAGTTTGTAAGGCATTAGCATTTCAGTTTGCATTTTATTTGACCTATTTGATCATCATTTTATGAAATTACATAGGGGTTATGATTAAATCTTTCATATATATATCTTTTTAATATAATGCCTATGTCTATGTTTTCATAACTATTGGTTTGTTGATTATATGAAGGCCCATTGGTACATTGGTTAAACTATTGATATGAGCTGATACGTTGGCGCATGGTTAAATATGGTATTGGTTTTAAATTGTATGATTGATGGTTTGAAACTTTGGTATAACGTTGATTGCGCGCGTTGGTTTATACACTCACCATTGTTTTCATTGGTCGTCCAAATGATATGAGTGTTGAACTATGCTATGATGGGTAGAACAGCTATAAGTCAGTGGTTGTACTTTGGTAATAACTATTATGCATGGAAGAGATAAGCTCCACCACCTTCGCACGCTGGCATTTATGCCTATCCATTTTTCCCGTTCACTTCTGTTAGCTCGGGTAGATCTGCTCTTGTGTGTGTTATGATTCAAACCCTCGACTTACCATGTGCTCGGCTCCATGGCACTAGTTGTGCGAATCGAGCCAAATGACAATGAAGCCTTGTTAATGTTTGACAATGCCCGCAAAGACATGGAGGAAAATGGATGGCTCACCTTCATGCAATGATTTGAGGGTTTTAATCTAGCTGTGGCACGACAGTTTGCCATGCCTTTCGATGGCTGTAGATCCAAGGTGGGTGACATCTAGTTGGAAATCGATGAGAAATTTATCAGTTCTTCTACAGGGTTACCTGCCATAGGCCAACGTTGGTTCAAAAATTGTAAGGTCGAGGAGGTGCCATGGACACTACTGTTCCTCTCGCGCAAAGTCACCTCTTGTGACAGAGGTGTGCCTATCTCTACACTTAAACCATGATGGCATGATACTTTGATGGTAGTCAAATAGTTCGTGACCTGTGAAGGTCGATACAGACTCGTTTTTCTCTACCAATTGCATTTGCTAATGAATTTTATGGGATAGCCGTTGAGTTTTCCCTTTTACTTTCAGTGCAGCCTATATTAAATGTTGAAAATGTTTAAAAGGAAAAAGGTTGATAGTAGCATGTTCCACTATGGACTTATTAAACTTGTTATTGTTTATCACTTGAGTTTACACGATGATAGCTGGAGAGATTTCATCGCTTGTAATGGTTTTCAGGACACATACCCCATCCAGGTTGACAAACCTATGGTGATTGAAGCCAAGGGCGAGCCACCTGTGCCCTTCCATATCCTACTGCCTCCTCCTAAACCCTCGGTCGACCCTAAGGTTGACTTACCCGATGCCATAACTGAGAAGTTTGAGACTATTAAAAGGCCTGTGTGTAAAAAGGCCAAAGAAAACCCTACTGCTAATGCCAAGGGTAAAAAGAATGCTCGACTTGTTTCAAGGATGGCTAGGAACAAACCTAAACCCTATGCTGAGTCAAAGCCTATAATCCTTAGTGAGGATTCAGACTCTGATGTGGAACATTTTTTAGCCAGTGAATATCCTTACTCACAGGGTTTATGCCCCGGACCACCTTATGATTTCGTGACAAATCTTCCCCCTTGCCTAAAAGATAATCCTAGATACCCTGGTATTAAATTGCCTAACAAAACCCTCAACCAGATGTCCAAACTCTCGCCTGCTCTTTCAAAAGCCACACAGTCTTCCTGTGACCAATGCGATTTATGGTTGGAATGATACTACATTGATGTTCCCCTACTCCAATCAAAAATTAAATCACTGGAAGATCAAATTGCAGTGTTGGCCAATCAAAGAGACAAGCTCCAAGCAACTGATAAGAAGCAGAAGACAACATGCTCCATCCTTTTCAAGAATATTGAATCAGCTACAGCCGTTGTCAACTCCAAATTTCCGTGACCAAGCCATCTGCTCACAGGTAAATTCGAGTTGCATGGGACTTGATGGAAAGGCTAAGGAAATATTTCTATGTTTTAGTTTTATTTTAGGTTCTTAGTTTAGTTAAACTTGGGATATCTTCCCAGATTTATGTAAACAGTTTTGATAACTTCCACAGGGAGGTTTTACCCTGTGGAAAACTTATAAATACTTATTATTTTTGTAATAAGGATCATCCTCACTTGTGGGAGAACCAGGCTATGGATTTGTAATACAAACTGAGACAGAAGTTGATGTTCTGCTACAACTTTTTCTTTTCATAATATCAATCTTTGTTTTCATGTTTATGCTTATCAATTTGCATTTGATTAGTGACTACTTTAGCTATCATAGTCTTTTGCAAAATGATATGATTTAATTAATATGATCCATGTCCTCTTTCTTTCATTAATCTAAAATACAAAAATTACTTTGTTCAGTTAATGAATGGCAGATTTCTCTTCTTCATCAATTGAACTATTATGTATAGATATTTGCATACGGGTTTATCTAACTGTGAAGATTTATAAA
Organism: Picea engelmannii; assembly: GCA_009831015.1. Classification (NCBI taxonomy): domain Eukaryota; kingdom Viridiplantae; phylum Streptophyta; class Pinopsida; order Pinales; family Pinaceae; genus Picea; species Picea engelmannii. Next base: position 1,409,612 of record ML781739.1, read on the forward strand.
TTATAAGATTGTTGTTATTTTTATGTTTTGTTTGTCATGTGATCATATCTTAAGAGAACTGCAACTTATCATTTACGAGAAGCTCCTGAATAATTCGGAGCGGGTTTCCTCCTTCCGATCATCTAAGATGATCACAATACACAGGATAAACCTGGAGTGTTTCTCCAGGTCAGTTCGTTATTTATTTGTTTCATTAATTTGCTAGTATAATATTAGTAGTTTAGTTAGATATATGTTAGTTAGATTTGTAGTTAGAATTAGTATATTATTTGTCTAGTTTAGTTAGTTTTTGTTTTATCTCTTGTTCATAAAATTATAAAATCAACAAAAAATATCTTTCTTTGTCTTAGGGCAGAATGCAAATGAGTTTTTCAGGTTTTATTCAAATCTACAAATTATAGATATTGTACATTTTGTGAATAAATTATATTTCCGTTAGTAGTTAGATATTTAATTAGTTAGAGTTAGTATAGTATTAGATAGTAGATTGTATTTAGATTAGTTAGTTTACAGTAGTTTTTGTTTTTGTTTCTTAGGACCTTAGATCGGCTAACAGAGCCACTAAACCCGTCAGGGTGGTTCATCCCAAATGGCTTGGGTTATTAGACAACCCCGGACCGGTTCCACTCTCCCAGTTGACGGACGGTCAATTTCTCTCATCAACACTACCCACAATCACCTGACATAGTGTTCATGAAAATTGACCTCTTGTTCATAATTTGCGATAGGCCTCGTTGAGAAAAAACCTACTCTTGGAGATCCTACAACAAATTATTTTTTCAGAAACATAATGAAAAACAAAGGTCCCCACTAGTTGAAACCTAGTGTCACATATCTAATGCAACCGATAGTTTGTCCGTCTGAGTCATAGTTTGCCTTTTATGATGATCTTCACCTCGCCTCCTCGATCCATTCAGGGACATGTTGGAAATATACCTAGACCTAAACCATGACCATGGAATATACCAAGACCTATAACTAAACCATAAACTAGACCTAAAACTAAATGTATACCTAGACCTAGACCATTACCATGACCTAGATAGTGACCTAGACCATCGCAAGACAAGGCATGACAAGGAAAGGCATGTAAAGCCAATGTCTAGGTATAGGTCTAGATCTAGGTATGGAAATGCAATGCAAGGAAAGGAAAGGCAAGGCATGACATGAGAAGGATAATAAATCTAGACATGGAAAGGGAAGTCAAGTTCTATGTCTAGGTCTAGGTCTATGTGCTATATCTTGTTATTAAATTTATTGAGTTGCAAGATTAGTTTTTATTTCTTTGATTTTAAATAAGACCTTGAAGTTATGTTTTCTTTAATGTAATCAAAAGGATACCTAATATAATCCTACTAATTATGATAATCCATGTTTCACAACTATGAATATACCTAAGATATATGAATAAAGAGAGCTTATGTTATGACATTGAAATTCTCATGCAAGTATTTTATCTAATATAGATGAGATAACAATTTGTAGAATTTTATGCTTAATGAATCCTTTTATTGTAATTTTTAGGTATTAAACATGTTCATTTAGTATAATCAATATTTCTTTTAAGAAAAACAAAAGGTATGATACATGAATTTCGTTATTTTTTTATTAAATTAACTTGAAAAAAAAATATTTTTTAACAATGAAAATAACTATATTTTTACAAACAATTAGTTTTATGAATATCATAATGAAAGTACCTTTTTGATGAATTGTGGTTAGTGAAGGAAACAAAAGGAAATGCAAGGCAAGGAAATGAAACACAAGGAAATGCAAGGCCTGGATGGAAAGGAACAACATGGCATGGAAATCCAAGGGATGGAAAGGCATGGCATGTCATGGGGAGGCATGGCAAGGTATTGCATGGCATGGAGAAGCATGGCATGGAAAGGAAAGAAAAGGCAAGGAAATGAAAGTAAAGGACATTAAATTCAAGGCATTTCAAGGCAAGGCAAGGCATGACTTCACAAGGAAAGGAAAGGCATGGCATGGAAAGGCATGGCATGAAATGGCATGGCATCACATGGCATGGAATGGATTGGCATGGAATGGCAAGGCATGACATGAAATGGCATGTCATGACATGATATTTCATGGAAAGGCATGGAAAGGAATGGAAAGGAAATGCAATGTGTTAGCACTAGAAGTCACCTCCTGATTGTAGCATAGGTAAGCCCAACACCCATCAGTTTGTATGTCACAATGAATAAATTTAAAGGGGGTCTACTAGATGCAGACTCTGGATTATATCACTTTAACTCAAAAAACTAGGTTGGATGCATAAGAATATGAGGTCTTGATACAAATTTGGTCAGTAAGTTGTATTAAGGGTGAGTTGGAGGAAGAACTTGAGGACAATGAAGAGGTATGTTGTGGACATCCGGTCTTCCAATAGCCTAAGGAGGAAAAACTTAGAAGACAAGATCCTCTTAGTTCAGAGTTTTAGGGAACTAAATGAAATTATCATTGAACTAAAATAAAACATACATCACAATTCAATAACAACAACTCGACTGGATCATACATGCCCGATTCATTCAGTGTTGGAAGGAAAAGACAACACAAGAGACTAATTAAAATTGGTCACGATGTCCCTGTGATCAAATCTACATCACAAAAACATAACTACCCTCGACTGGATCATCCATGCCCAAGTGTTCTAACAAAACTGTTACAGAGAGACATAAGTAAACTGACTTACATTAAAAAAGAAGTCTCAAATGAAGATATATAACGAGAAGAACCAGAAATTCATTAAAACTTTATAATGTGGGAGTGTATCTGAACCATCGACCTTAAACAAAATGGAAAAAATGCCTACATATACGCTGAACTGGCTCCGACTGCCTGTGGAAATCATGTCATGCGTTCAAGGATTTGCATCGAAGAACTTCTCTGTCAGGATGCACATGCATACGTCGACCAGATTGCACATGCATACGTCGACCAGACTGCCCATGCAGTCTCCTGTTGGACACAATCTCTGTCAGACTGGACTGACGGTCTTCTTCTATGATTTGTCCCTTTATGACCTTTTATTTATGGAAGGAGATGACGTATCACTGACCTTCCATGTTTTCATTATCTTCTTCATCAGGATTTGAGTGAGCAGAGTCAACACCTGCACTTGTAATATGTGGTGGCCTCTCTTTCATCATATGTGCCTTATTGGATGTTTGTCGGGAAGATAGGTAGGTGAACAAAAGATCCTGGTGAGGAGAATGGTGAGAGCTCAATGGACCATGGCATATATTGGGAGACAAGGTGGAAAGATACAATTGGAGAGGTGATGCTTGGGAAAGCATGGGTGACAGAACGTGGGAACTGAGGTACAAAGACGTAGATTCGAATTGGCATGGGAAGGTGGAGGGGAGGAAGAAGGTGGGATCTGGTGGCTGAATGAGGTGGGATCGACCAGCTGAGGTTTAGGATGTTGGAGACAGATGGTGGGGGGTGAGAGGTAGAAGAGGAAAGGAGATATGACATGGGAGTGAGTAGAAGACACATGGTAGGAGGTAAGAGGGTGAGGTATGAAAGTGGGACAGTGAGTGGATGATAGGAGTGCAGAAGCGAAAGGTGGAGGGGCAGAAGGAGATGTGACAGGAAAAGGAGAGAGAGAATGGGGAACAAGTTTCAGTGAGAGACATGGACGATAAGCAGAGGCAGTAAGTGGTATAATCAGAGGGGGAAGAGGTGTTAAGAGGTTTTTATATGGGGGGGTCTAAGTTAATGAGGAAGCACCACGATAGTGGGGGGCCCGTGCTAAAAAGCACCAACTCGGACCCTCCCCCCTTTGTTAAAGGTAGAATGGTGGCGAGGGTCCAATATGGATCATGCACTGTATATTTGAGCACACAAATCTCAGATGCCCAGATCTTCATACCCCTTAGAACAACAGGCCTGGGCACAAAACTTAGGATAAACGATAAAAGTGGGTTTTTAGTCCCCTATTTGTCATTTCTTCGCCATGGGACAATTTTCTAGGGAAAAACCCCCTCCATACAAACATATGTGATAACATTAGGCTCCATGGGGGATGTTTTGCTCCTTGTGAGATTCCAAGAACTCATAGCTTCAATCGCCTTGATGTTGGGTTGTGGATTCAATCATTAAAATAGAAAGAAAATGATATTTACAATGGCACGAAGGAGCCACTCATGGCTCAAACAAAGAACTTTTTCAGAAAATACCCATTAACAGGGACACCAAAAACTTCATCACCCTCCAAATTATACAACCTATAAGTGTTATTTGGAAATACCTCTGAAATTTTGAAGGTTCCAATCCATAGGGATTCAAATTTACCATGATTTCCCTTATCTTGTTTGGGTGCATCCCACTTGAGTACTAGATCTCCCAGCCAAAAATCCTCTTTTCTTACTTTCGTGTCAAAATCTTACTTGATCCTCTGCTAATTCTCATGTGCTTTGTCCAGTAGTTTCTCTCTAGTCTTCTACACTTCTACCAGTTGTTGTATTCTTCTAATCATATCAACAGGCTCTCCTTGGTAGTCTTGGAAGAATTTTTCCACTGGCAAGGTGAGATGAGAAGGAGAGATGGCCTCAACTCCATACATGAGATGAAAAGGATTGACACCAAGAGACCTCTTTGTTGTCACTCTGTCATCCCACAGAGTAAATTTGATCTTTGAATCCCATGCCTTCTTGTTGTCCTCTAACAGTCTTTTGATAATTTTTATAAGGCTCTTGTTAGAGGACTCTGCTAGTCTATTGCCTTGGGGATAGTAGGGGGTGGAGTGGATCAATGAAATTCTAAACTATTCACAGAATTTTATCAATGGTTCATCCTTAAAAGATGTGTCATTATCAATGATGATCATGTTCGGGAAACCAAACCTGGCTATAATATCTTCAATAAAACCAATGATTACCTTGTGAGAAGCACTCCTTGTGGGGATAGATTCTATCCATTTGTTGAAGTAATCTATCGCAATCAAGATCCACCTATGCTGACCGCTTGAAGAGGGATCAATTTCCCCAATAAAATCTAGGCCCCACTGCTAAAAGGGTCCTCAAGATACTACAGGTTTCAATGGAAAAGACTTGATCTACTGCTTTCCGGTGAATTTTTGACATTTAACACAAGCCCTGATTTTTGCATAGACATCGACGAATAGAGTAGGCCAGAAATATCCATCCCTGAGAATTTTATAGGTTGTAGCTCTCCAGAAATGATGCCCCCCCACATACATTGTCATGAAAATCAAACCTAATCTTTTGGGATTCTGGTGGGCCTAAACATCTCAAAATCACTCCCAGAGGGTCCTTCAAATACAATACCTGATCAATAAAGTAACATCTAATTTATTTGAGATTTAAGGATCTAGCCTTGCTTTTTCCCATACCATCAGGGGGCATTAACTCCTACAGAAATAATATGATGTCTTTGTACTAGATGCACTTTGCCAATGGAGGGCTGACTTGTGGGCCTATATGAGACAACTCAGCTTGTTGATTTTCTAAGAAGATGTTGATGAAATTGATCCCCAAAGCTCTGCAATTAGATTCAACCAATAGCTTTTCTAAACCTTGACCTTTAACTAGTTTGGTGGTCTTTATTTCCAAATCGAATTCAAGGATTTTGGCAATCCACTTGCTTCTTTTTCCATCTATGTCAGGCTGGATAAGAATCTCCTTCAATGAAGATGAAGGAACATATGCAATGACCTTTGAATGCAGAACATAGACTCTAAAATCTTTGAGAGATTTCACTGAGGCATATGCCTACTTCTCCATGATGTCATATTTTATCTATGCATCTCTCAATTCTCTGTTGAAAAACAAGATAGGTTGCTCCAACCCTTCAATGTTTTTATGAAATAAAAGAACTTCCAAAGGAAAATATGAGAACATCCTTGGAATAATCAGGACTATTTAGCAAAGGTGCCTTGGCCAATGCCTTCTTGATTTGGTTGAAGGATTCTCTAAGATCAACAATCCATTTTGCTTCATTCTGCTTCCTGGGCATAGTTGTGATATGCTTTACCAATTCAACAAAATTTGAAACCAACCTTCTCAAAAAATTAATTTTTCCCAGGAAGGACTGAACCTCCTTCCTAGATCTGGGAAGTGATAGGGTTTGGATAGCTTCCACCCTTCTTGAATCAATCCTGACCCCTTCAGCTGATGCTATGTGCCCCAACAATTTTCCCTCTCGTATGGAAAAAAATGAATTTTTGGGATTAAGGGAGAGACCAAACCCTATGAATTTGAAGAATACCTTTTTCAGATGTTGACGGTGTTCTTTATCAAACCTGGAGAAAACTGTAATGTCATCCAAATAGATGACAACAAATTTATCCCTTTCTCCAATGAAGGCAATGTCCATGGCTCGTTGGAAGGTTTCTCATGCATTCATCAGTCCAAAGGGGATTTTAACTGGTGAAGGTTGTGTTTTCCCTGTCTTCAGGAAGGATAGAGATATGATTGTAGACAGGAAATCCATCAATCATGGAAATTTTGGATGCACATGTTACCCTCTATAATATTTGTTCCATCTTTGGCAAAGGATAATTTTCCTTTTTAGAGATTTTGTTCAGGTTTTTGAATTCGACACATAGTCTGATTTCTCCATTCTTCTTCCTTACTGGGACCAGGTTGGACACCCATTCAGAATATCTCAAAGGGACAATGATTTGGGTGTCCGACAACTTCTTTACCTCCCTTTCCATAATAGGCAACAACATAGGATTTATTTGTCTTAATTTATGCCTAAATGGTTTTGCCTCCTCTTTCAATGGGATCTTATGCTCAATGACACTTGTGTCATATGTTCTGAAATATTCATAGGTCCAGGAAAAAAAATCAGCAAATTCTATTAATAGCTCAATGTATTTGACCCTTTGATCCCTTATTAATCTGCTTGACAACTTGACATATTTTGGATCCTCCTCTATGCCAATATTGCACTCAGCTACACCAACATCCTTATTTTAAACTTTACCGTTTACTGCCACATAAATTTTGTCAAATAGTATTTCCAAATGGACTATTCCCTTTGGTATATGATTGTTGGGCAACTGGACAATATGATGATTAGCAATTTTGTTCATAAAAACATCAGCATGAGGATTTATTTCAGAATCAGTATCTTTATCAATGTGTAATGTAGAAAACGCATCAACAGTCTCCAAGAATCTTCTCATCTCAATATCATCCTCAAACACTTTCCAGTGTTTAACATTGTCAGGTATAGAGGGTCTGAATTTCACTTCTACATCATACCGGAGATTAGGTGGCAAGGGAACTCTGAATTACTTCCTGAGACAGCCAGATAATCGGCCATGGCATTCTCTTCTCTTGGAACAAATGAAATGTTGAAAGCCAAGAAAAAAATGTCAATTATATCCTAGACTTCATTTATATAACTTCTAAGTCGAGGGTGCTTAGCTTGATAAATATTTCTAATCTGATGGAAAATGAACTCGGCATCCCCAAACACTGATATCTCTTTAATCCCCATGTCCTTTGCAACCCTCAAACCAAAAAAAAGAGCTTCATACTCTTCCACATTGCTGGTAGTTTCAAATTCTAACTTGTAGGCCAGATAGATAATTTCTTGAACAGGTGAAACAAGGACCACTCCAACATCAACACCATATCTAGAAGAGTCTCCATCAAAGAACATTTTCCAAACAGAGGAAATCGAAGGAGAATATTCACACAAAGTGAGGGACTGATTCATGATTTCAAGAGGGGGCTCAGGGGCATCAATGAGCTGCAATAAGATGGATCCCAAATCAGTATCAAGGGCAAAAATAGGATGGTTGGTGGGGTCAGATTCATCACTGATAATGTAGGCCAGTTGAGCTTCTCTGTACAGTCTTTTATGCTCCCCTCCGAACATAGGAATGGTAGCATATGCGAGGTCCATATGCAATGCTCCTCCAAGTCTATTTATCCAATATCTTGACAACAACATGCCAAACTTGGGGGGAAAATCAACCACCACGATATCCATGACCACAATTTTCATGGGAAACTGAAACAAGGTCACGACTAGATATTTGATGACCCCAAGACACTGCACTTTCCTAGAGTCAAAAGAATGCAATTCATGGTAAGTCTTTGTGGTTTGTAATACAAGTTCATCCATGGCATATTTGGGCATGAGATTATGACTATCCCTTGAGTCAATCAAACAATTATACAACACCTTGTCATGTATGTTCATAGATGTATAGAAGGGAGGGAATGAATCATCTCTATCTTCTATCATGGGACCTAAAATCACTGCTGGCTTTTCATCCTGAATATTTATTTCATCTGAGGAGTGTGATTTAGGCTTGGACTGCAACAATTTAGAGAGGGACCTTTTAAAATCCTCATGCTCGACTATCTATGAAATGGGTACAGGGATCATAATCTTTTGAATCTTATGCTCAAAGCTAAGATAGGAGGGTGGCTTCAGAATTTCTCTCACTTATGGGACAAGACCTTTGGCTATTGGTGAGGGGTTCTATGTTTTATTTTCCTTACTACTATTTGTTGTATATTTGGTAGGATTCTCTGCTCTGGAAGGCTAACTAGGGACATCAAAATTCTGTAATTTCTTCTTAGACTTGATATTATATTTAATGGGACTATTATTGGTCTTCTCCCCTTTACTCAACTCATTTATTTTTCTTTCCATGAGGGAGTCCTCATATGAAGATTGGGTCAAATGGGGGAATGGGGAGGTGTCTCCAAGGCAATGGATTTCAGGGTCAATCTCTTCCTCCTCTCCTTCCACATCAACAACAATATTATTTTGGAGAGGGGTTTGGATTCTCTGATCATCCATGTCTCTTCATCGAGGCTCTCTTGGAAGTATCTGAGGGGTATGGTTTGGTCTTCTTAAGTTTCCTTTGTTATCAGTATTTTGGGCATTCTTATAACTCTGATTCCCCTCAAATTTCATCTTCTCCATCTCTGCAAAAAGAGATTTAACTAGCTTGGTCAATTCATCTACTTGAGGCTGGAATGCAGAGGAAATAGAGGTTGAAGATTTAGATCTCCCTCTTATTCTGTCTCTATCAATTTTATTCCTAATTCTATCAACTCACAACACATTGGACTCTACTTCGAGGGTTGGGTCTTACATATGAGCCAAGGAAGTATCTCTTCTCTCTCTTAACAGGAGGCCGAAATCAGGGTCAAAAGCACTATCATAAGTAATTTTGGCAAAGGCTTATGTAGGCTTTATCTCAGTAAGGATCTTATTGTACATTTTCTTGAATCTTTTGGAGAAATCAGAGACAGATTCTCCCTCTTCTCTTTTTAGGGACAAAAACTCTGTGATATAATACATCAAGTCTTTTTTATCCCCCCATTGTCTCAAGGAAACATTAGCTAAAGCCTCGATCCCAACAATGGATCCAGGGGTAAACCCCCTAAACCATTTCCTAGCCTCACCATCAAGGCTCTGGACAAAGAAACTCTTCCACACATCCTCATTTTCAATATTTATATTGTCTGCATAGCTGTAGAAGGCAACAAGGTGTTCTTCGATAGTTATGTCTTCTTCTCCTATGAATTTGGGCATGTATTTCAGGTAGTATCTAGTAGGGAGAGCATTCATTGGCTGAGGTAAGACCAGAGGGGCATATCTCATAGCCACTATGGAATCCATTTTGTTCCTAGGGGGATTATCACCTACCATAGGGATGATAGCTGGAGGAGAACCAGGAGGAGATGTAGCATGAATAGGGGAGGTTAGAACTAAGCATCTGGGAGGAAAGGGAAACAACAAAGGATTTGGGGAAAAACTATAGGGATTAAGGGAACAAAGGTTTACCTCTCTTTAAAAGAAACAAATATAATAGGAGTAGTTAAACTTGGATATGGGAAATCAATAGGAAAACTCCCAAAATTTAAAATTCTAGAATCTTGAACAGATGGTGTAATAGGAAAATGAGAAACAACTATTGGAGTTTCTAAAGGAGGATGGTGAAAATCATTAGAAATACCCAGTTCAGTAGCTAAAGTACCCTTCTGAAGGGTCCTTTGTCTTCTAATAATTTTCTCTGGATCAACTTCAGGTGTCACTAAAGGCAGTTGTGGATTAGACCTAGTGTGTCTGCCTCTGGAAGCCACAACTAAAACAATGGAGTAGTAACAGTGAATTCGCTAGGTGCACGCTTGCAATATTTGATGTACTAATTTTTTATGCATGTTCAGAAACAGTAAGCTTTGTCATTCAATCTGAGGGAAAATATTCAATTCATCCCCAAAAACGGTGCTAGAAATGTTATCACTAGAAGTCACCTCTTGATTGCAGCAAAGGTAATCCTAGTACCCATCAATTTGCATGTCACAATGAATAAATTTAAAGGGCATGTAATGGATGCAAACTCGGGATTATATTTCTTTAACTCAAAAAATTGGGCTGGTATGCATAAGAAGATGAGGTCTTGATCTAAATTTGGTTAGTAAGTTGTAGTAAGGGTGAGGAGGGGGAAGAACATGAGGAAAATGAAGAGGTCTTCTATGGACATCCAGTCTTCCAATGGCCTAAGGAGGAAAAACTTAGAAGACAATATCCTATTGGTTTAGATTTTTAGGGAACTTAATGAAATTATCACTGAACTGAAATCAAACATACATCACAATTCAATAACAACAACTCGTCTTGATCATCCATGACTGATTCATTTGGTGTTGGAGGGAAAATATAACACAAGAGACTGATTAAAACTGGTCATGATGTCCCTGTGATCATACCTACATCACAAAAACATAACTACCCTCGACTAGATCATCCATGCTTGAGTGTTCTAACACAATTGTTATAGAGAGACAGAAGGAAACTGACTTACATTAAATAAGAAGTCTCAAATACAGATACATAACCAGAAGAACAAGAGCGTCATTAAAACTTTACAATGTGGGAGCATAGCTCAACCATCGACGTTAAAAAAAATCGAAAAAATTCCTCAATCTACTATGAACTGGCTCGGACTTCCTGAGGTGATCATGTCATGCATTCAAGGTTTTGCATCAAAGAACTTCTATGTCAAGCTGTGCATGAAGACGTTGACCAAAATGCACATGTAACCTCCTATCAGATGCGATCTCGGTCAGACTGGACTAATGGTATTCTTCTCTGATTTGTCCCTTTCCGATCTTCTATTTATGGAAGGAGACGATGTCTCACCCACCTTCCATGTTTTCATTAAAATATTCATCGGTATCTGAGTGAGCAGAGTCAACACCTGAACTTGGAAGATATGGTGGCCTCCCTTTCATCATCTGTGTCTTATTGGATGTTTGATGAGAAGACAGGTAGGCGAATGAAATATGCCAATGAGGATATTGGTGAGAGCTCAACAGGCCATGGTGTAGTTTCGACGGCCAGGTGGAAAGCTACAATCAATGAGGAGATAACTTGGAAAGTGTGGGTGATAGAACGTGGGGGATGCGGTGCAAAGGCATAGAGGCGAAGTGGCACGGGAAGGTGGCGTGGACGCAGAAGTTTGGATCGGATGGGTAAACGAGGTGGGATCGATCAGCTAAGGTGTGGGATGTGGGAGATAGATGGAGGGGGGAAAGAGGCAGAATAATAAAGGAGATATGACATGGGAGTGAGTGGAGGACACATGGAATGAGGTAATAGGGTGAGGTACGAAGGTAGGACAGTCAGTAGAGGAGAGGCGTGCAGAAGCAAAAGCTGGAGGGGGAGCAGGAGATGCGATAGAAAGAGGAGAGAGACGAAGTGGGGAACAAGTGGTAAGAGGAGGAGGTATGTGGTATACACGGAGGGCGGGGAGGTGGTAAGAGGTTTTAAGTGGGAGGATCCGAGTTAACGAGGAAGTGCCACAATAGTTGGGGACCCATGCTAAAAAAACAACAACTCGGACTCCCCCTCGTCAAAGGTAGAATGTCAGGGGTGTCCAATATGGACCTTACACCATAGATATGATAGATAGATCTTAGATTCCTAGATCTATGTGCCCCTTAGCACAAGATGCCCAAGCACAAAACTTAGGATAAATGATAAATTGTGTTTTTATCCCCCTATTTGTTATTTTTTCTCCATGGAACTATTTTCTACGGAAAAACCCCCTTCGTACAAACATATGTAATAACACAATGCATGGCATGGCTTGGCATGGCAAGGAAAGAAAATACAAGGAATGGAATGGAAAGGAAAAGCAATGCAAGTCATTCCATGGCATGGTATTGTGAGGCAGGGCATGTCATGGCATGGCAAGGAAAGGAAATGAAAGGCATGGCATGACATGGCAAGAAAAGGGATGGAAAGGCATGGCATGGAATGACAAGGCAAGGTAATGCAAGGCATGGCATGGGATGGAAAGGAAAGTCATGACATGGAGAGGAAAGGAAATGAAAGGGATGCCATGGAATGGAAACAAATGGCATGGAATGGAAAGGAAAAATCAAGGCATACATGGCATGGAAAGACAATGAATGACATGAAAAGGAATGGCATGAAAAGGAAAGGAAAATCATGGCATTGCATGGAAAGGAAAGATATGGCATGGAAAGGCAAGGAATGGTAGGACATGACATGACATGGAAAGCCAAGGCATGGCATGGAAAGGAAAGGAAAGGCATCACAAGGCATGGTAAGGAAAGGGATGGCATGGCATGGAAAGGCATGAAATGGCATGGGAAGGCATGGAAAGGAAATGAAAGGAATAGAATGAAAAGGTATGGCATGGAAAGGCAAGGAAATGTAAGGCATGGCATGGAATAGAAATGCAAGGCATGTGATGGAAAGGAATGGCAAGGAAAGGCAAGGTATGTCATGGAAAGGAATGGCATGGAATGGAAAGGTAAGACATGGAAAGGAATGACATGGCATGGCAAGGCATGGCATGGCATGGAAATGCATGAAAATGCAAGGAATTGAATGACATGGAGAGGCATGGAATGGAAATGCATGACCCTTTGATTGTAATGACATTGTTGAGCCACACCTTACTTCTTTTGCACCCTTTCAAATAAGGGTTGAAGTTAATTCAAAAAACATTTACCGATGTATTGTAGATGAAGGATCCTTCGTAAGTATTTTATGCTCCTCAACTTGGAAAGCTTTGGGTTCTCCTGATATTGTGTCCTCTTTGCACAATTTGTTGGCTTTTGATAGATGTCCTAGTGAATATTTGGGGATTCCTCATCAGTTTCCTATCTCGTTAGGTGGGAAGATTGTCCTTGTTGATGTTATAGTGGTGCAAGGCCTGTTAGATTTCAATATTCTTCTCAGGTGTGATTATGTATATTCTATGAACGTTGTGGTGTATATGCTCTTATGGCTGATGCATTTCCCTCATGATGGAAGCATTGTCACAATCGACTAGCTGACATCTGATAAGCACCATCTTAATTTAGAGTTAGTTCAGGCTGCCCCTTTATATTTTCCTAGTATTTGTGTAGACTCTACCTTGCCACAGGTAAATTATGTGGCATCTTATCCTTGGTGTTCAATTGCTCCTGAGAAGGAACTTGTTCACTCATGTTTTCCTTCTCAAGACTTGGTCTCAACAATTGATCTGTTGGTTTATCCAATGGGGGCATGGGACCCCTTGATTCCCCCTCTTGGTCCAAGTGATATCAAGTCTCCTTTTGATTCTAATATCACTATTTGTAGATCCTCAAGCCCTCATGCTTTTGGTTCTTCGCTGATATAATATTCCAGTCCTGGCCAGAAATTTCATCGTCATATGGAATATGGTCAGTTTTCTTTGCCCTTTGGGACTGTCAACCCTCTTTGTTTCCTTGATTTCTCATATTTTGAATAACCTTCAGATGAGGCTATCCTTGAAGCCATGACTACGGTTTCTATACCGTGGGAAGAATTATACCGTGGTTTTTGTTTTCTTCCCTTTCGGGAGACTTTCCAGGCTGACTATCGAAGAGAGTCCTAGTCAGAGCCTAGCAGCGGGCTCTATCTGAACTACTACCACGCATGAGTCATAAGGATTTGCGGTACCTTGTATATTGTATAGTCCAGGTTTGTTGTTTCCAAGTATTTCATTCAGTAGCACCTATTATTTTCCAAAGTTTCTATCTATATTGGATCTATTAACGTATGGATGAGTTTTATTGGCCTTTTTATGCAGTATATTGGAGACATTTTTATTTGAAATTTGTTCATTGTATTGATATGTTATGAAAGGTATTGACCTTGAAACTGGAATATATATTATGTTTTCCCCTACTTGCAATTTTTCATTATCCATTTTATGGTTCATTTGGCCCTAGGATCAACCCCACTGAATTGTGACACTAACCTTCCTTGATGATCAATGTGTCGCACTTTATGTGGTGGAGCCTTCCTTCCATGGGTATCCTAGTTAGAGCCTCATTTTCCATTTGGTCCCATGCAGAAGTACTTCATAGGCACGAGAATTCTTTTAGTCCTGCCATGACTTCATGTTGAAGCCTTGTTCTTCTTCATCCTTTTCTGGCCTTACCCACGAGACTCCCTAATGAGCATGGTTTGTTATCTTTCAAGCTCGCTTAAATTTTGAAAGTGACATCCAACGAGACTATATTTATTGTTTTCAATCTTGTATGTATTACTTGAGAAAATAATCCCCCATGGATTCTTCTTTAATTCCTTTTTAGACTCTAAAAAATTAAAAATATTTTTGAGCGATCTTGTTTCCCTTCATGCTCGCCAAACTCAAATTTGAAGGCATGTCTTTCTAGTGGTAGTTTACCCCTTTTTCGGTCAAGATGGATAATTTTACGAATAAAGGTATTCTTTAGGAACTTTTGTTTTCTAGAAGAGTATTCTCAGGCTTAAGTTTAACTCTTTTTTGGGCCCGAGGGACTAAATGTTCGAAAAAGGAACATTCTCCTTGGTTTTGGTTTACCTATTGTTCGGTCCTTGGAGATTACTTATGGAAAAGGAACCCCCCCAGAGTCCATAGTTAATCTCTTTTTAGAATCCCTAAATATGAAAATATCATCGACTGACCTTGTTCCTTTAGAGGCGTTAAATTCTTCCAAAGGAACATCTATTCGGCATGAGTTTAGCCCTTTTTCTAGACAATATATTATTCAGGAAAAAGTTACGCCTTAGCAGATTCATCTCATCGGGAGAGTTCTTCTCATTTAAATTTTATATATTTTCAGGCTAAGGACACTAAAACTAGGAAAAGGTTTTGAGTCCATAGTTAAGCTCTTTTCAAACTCCTCAAAATTGAAAAGATTGTCGAGTGATCTTGTGTTTTTCAAACTTGTTAAAATGTTTTTGAAGAGATTTATTTTTAGGATACGTTTAACCCTTTTTGAAACGAATAGACTAATTGTGTAAAAGGATCTCCCTGGAGTCTTATTTTTTCATTTTTTCAGACTCACTAAACATGAAAAAACCACCGATCTTACCTTCTCCGGGATCGTAAAAAATTTACATGGAAGGAGTCTTGTTGTGTCATGCTTAATCGAATTGCGGGTATCATCTTTGTGTCTTTGTCCTAATGTCAACTCCATGTTTCTCTCAACTAAATCCATAAATAATTCCTTATATGCAGGCCTTGCAACACTTTTTTCTTTTGTGATCTGACAGCTTGATCGATGGAGGAATTTTCCTCGTGTGTCCTTACCCTACACATGTCTCATTTCCTTGAGCATGAGTATGTTCCATGTTCTTGGAACCAATTTTCTTACTCGTGAAACTCTTTCATCATTTGTAACGTATCATTCTTATGTTCTTTTTCAAGATTGTTAAAAATTTGAAAAAGAAAAAAAAATATTCCAAAAAGAGGGGACAAAATATATCAATTATTTTTCCAGCAGCAAGATAGTTGCCCTTAGAAAAATCACATCCTTCCATTTGTTTTCCAAGCATTGGGATCTAGTATGACCTTAGGAATTTTTTTTCACTACATAGAGTTGTATCCTCCTCTGTTTGGTTACTCTTCCAAACATATGGAGAGTTTTCTGTGCCCCATGCATCATAGAATTATTTCAATTTTACATTACTGAGTCTAATCACCTTTCATGTTTTTCTCGAGGGGAATTTTTATCCAACTTGAGTTGGCCATTATGCACTTTATCTCTTGAATTTCTTGATTCGACCATCCCGAGATTCCATTCAAGTATAGATTCCAAAATCGACGATGTTCTATGCCCGATGATTGAGATCCTCCAGTCTTTCCCCGTCAACATCTCGAAGACCTCATAGTACTGAGTCTTACACTCTTATTGTACTCCTACCTGAGCTATTGAGGATCGTGAATTTTGTTCTTGATCTATGGTGTCGTCATATCTAGTCATAGGCACCAATTCTTCTTGAAAATGTACATTGTATTGTATTTGAATATCATCAAGTGATTTTGAGATGTATATATGCTATGTATTTCTCACGGATACACTTTATATAGAAATTTATGTGACATGGATCTCCATTTTACTTGATTTGAAACCATGATTATTTCATCTCGAGCATGGGTCTACCCACCTCAGAAAGATTATTTTTATTTTACAGATAGCGACCTCCCAAACTATGGTCCCGGGATCACTGGAATTCATGCCTTCCCACTGGTAAATATATTTTAATGTATTCCAACCATCATTTTCTCTTTTTTCCTCACACATTAGGTGGAATCTTTTATAGACCTAAAATTCCCTACATATGCATACATGGCATTGGCCTTTCTACTTGCACAATTTGTCAAATTACTGTTGAGGAAATCTCTTTGAAAAAACATTTTTTGGAGCATGTATGTTCCCTACTTCACTACTTCCCATGTACATACACTATATGCATAATAGATATCCCGCGTACATACTCTAGATCCATACTAAACAACCTGCGTTTACCTCCAAAAGTTGCAAGGAATTTGATGGAGTTAACGAGCTATTGGAGGTTTCCTAACCAATTCACCCATTGTAGCCCATCCCCAAACCGAATAACTATCCTTTTTTCATATAAAATTAGGTCTTGGGGTCCCATTCTAACATCAAGCATTAGAATAGAGAAACTATGCCAAAATCCCTTCCCCTCTTATTCCATATATTGCAACCCTTTCTGAGATTTGGCCTCAATATTCCCTCTCTAGCCCTTTCTCCTATACAATCCCTTCCCTTTCCATAAAGTTATCAGTTGATTGTGAGAGAAGGCTTTGTGATGATGCACTTGGAGAAACATTAATAAGTTCGTCGAGCGTTGGCCATTGAAGGTTGTAACTTTTAATCTTCATATTGAATAAAATAATCCCTTTCTTGTCCCAAATATCATTTGTTTATTCTTTTCATTTGATTTATGCATAATGGTTTATTTCTAACCCTAATCTTTATTAGTAAATATAGGATATTTGTAGCATTGTTTGCCTAATTATTCTTGCAGGTCATATTTAGGAGGAGACGAACTGTGTGGGAAGTTACAAAAGTGGAGGAGGTCTACATTGAACGTTAGGACCAAAGGTACTACTTCTGACCTACTTTCATATCTCTTTTTGTTCATCTATTTAGAATGTTTGGGTTATTTTAAGAATATGATTGTCTTTTAAGGGAGATCATATATATTATTGTACTTTTACCCTAGTATAGTAATAGGGGTATTTTCCATGCTAGAAATGGAATGGAATGGGAATCCATGCCATGGAAAGGCATGTCATGTCATGGAAAGGAAAGGCAATGTAAGGTATGGAGATGCAAGACATGGATTGATAAGGGAAGGGAAGGAGAGGCAAGGCATTTCATGGCATGGAAATTCATGTCATGGCATGGCATGGAAAGAAATTGCATGGTAAGGAAGAGAAAGGAAATTAAATGCATGACATGTCATCGTATGGCATGTAATTACATGGAAAGGAAAGACAATCCAAATAATGGCATGGAAATCCATTTCATGACAGGGAATGGCATGGAAAATCATGACATGGCATGGAAAGGCAAGTAAATGCATGGTATTACATGAAATTCCATGACATGGGAAGGCATGGCCAGGAAAGGTAAGGCATGCCATGAAAATATAAGGCAAGGCATGGAATGACATGGCATGGTAAGACAACACATGTCACGGAAAGGAAAGGCAATGCATGATATGGACAGGCATGGCATGGAAAGGAAAGGTAATGCAAGGCATGGGATGTCATGGAAAGAAAATGAAAGGAATTATATTGTAGGGCATGTCAAGGCAAGGAAAGGCACTACATTCCTATCCATGGCATGGAATAGCATGGAAATGCATGAAAAGGCATGACGTGGCATGGAAAGGCATGTAATGGTAGGGCATGGCATGGAATAGATTAGAAAGGTAAGGCAAGGAAAGGAAAGGAATGGCATGGAATGGAAAGTCTTGGAATGCCATGGCATGGCATGACAAGGCATTGCATGGAAAGGTATGGCAAGGAAATGTAAGAAATGGAAAGGCAATGCAAGACATGGAATTGCATGGCATGGCATGGAAAGGTGAGGTATTACATGGTATGGAAAGGAAAGGAATGGCATGGAAATGAATGGCATGGAAAGACAATCCATGGCATGGAAATGAATTGCATGGAAAGGCAAGGCATGGCATGGAAATGAATTGCATGGAAAGGAATTGCATGGCATGGTAAGGCAAGGAAATGCAAGGCATGGCATGGCATGGAAAGGAATGGAAAAACATGGAAGGGCATGGCATGGAAAGGAATGGAAAAACATGGAAGGGCATGGAAAGGTGTGGAATGGAAAGGTAAGGCATGGCATGGAAAGGAATGGAAAAACATGGAAGGGCATGGAAAGGTGTGGAATGGAAAGGTAAGGCATGGCATGGAAAGGAAAATTAAGGACCAACATGGGAAGGAATGACATGGAAAGGGAAGGAAAGGCATGACACGGGAATAAATGGCATGGGAAGACAAGGCATGTCATGGAAAATAATTTTGTGATACAAAGTTAAGTCATATCTCCCTAGAAAAAATGTTTTTTTTTTCTTGGGATAAGAAATGTTCCCTTTTTTGTGATTCTTGTTTCATTGCAATCCACATTTTGATTTGAATTTTCCATTTCATAATATTATGGAAAGATATATATTTATTTTTGTATAGGTTAAAATGGGAAGCTACGTGTAAAGACATGCAAGGAGGGATTAGTCTATTTTATATCATAGCTGCATTATAAGGATTTGTAAATGTAACAACCTATATTTTAGCCTTAGAAGGTTAGAATTTTGATTTTTACTTATCTTACTGATTCATTGCTTAGTATTTGTTGGTTTTAGTTAGAATCATATAAACATTTTATATGTATACATATAGATTTATTTATGTGTAGTTGGATATTATTTTTATTGTTATATGTTTATGATGATGATAGTTTTGTGATTTGTTTAAACATGCAAATTGAAATGTAGAACTTTGGTATGTGGATACTATTTCGTAACTATGAATAATAGATGCAAGGAATCGTGTAAATAAATAGATATTTATTAATTGAACACTAATATATATAAGGATTCTCATATGAAATTTCTAATCTACATGCATGGATATGAGATATGCAATATACAAATGACTATATTGTTGAGGTAACCAAGGCATGGAAAGGCAAAGAATGGAATAGTAAGTCAAGGAAATGAAATACATGAGATGGAAAGGAAAGGCATGCAAAGGAAAGGCATGACATGGAAAGTCATGGAAATTCATGACATGGCATGGAAAGGAAAGACAATTACATGGAAAGAAAAGGGAAGGAAAGTCATGGCATGGAAATTCAAGGAAAGCAAAGGCATGGAAAGGCATGGCATGATAAGGAAATGAATTGCAAGGCATGGCAAGGCATGACATGGAAAGTATATACATGCCATGGCATGGCATGGCAAGGGAAGGAAAGGAAAGTCATGGAATGGAAATGGAAGGCATGGGATGGCATGGCATGGCATGGCAAGGCATGGCATGCAAATTAAATGAAAGGAATGGTAAGACAAGGCATGGAAAGGAAAGGCAAGGTAAAGGAATGAAAGGAAAAGAAAATTCAAGGCAATGTAAGGGAATGCAAGGAAAGGAAAAGTCAAGGCAAGGCTAGGTAGGCAAGGAAAGAAAAGGAAAGGAAAGGCTAGGAAAGCAAGGCAAGCAAAGGAAATGAAAGGAAAGGATAGGCATTGATCATATACTTTGTTGTGGATTCCCCTTTCACTTGTCATATTGCACATTCATCCATGGAGTTGGCTACCTTGGAATTCACAAATGTGGAGTGGTTGCATGCATGCACATTTTTGGAGGGAACATTCCATGTGGACACTTGGAATTTGAATTGGCTTGATGCCTATTTTTGGTGGTTTGTCCCCTTCATGAGAATTATTTGGTGCATACTACTACTATTTTTGGATGAGAGAGAATTTATTTGTAGAGACTAATGTCCACATGTTGTAACATGGCCAACCATGGATTGATGAGAGATCTAAAAAATTAATTATTATAATATTTATTTGACTTGTCAAGGAGTTAGTTAGAAAATAATAATATTTTATTTTATAAGAGAATATAATCGCTCTATAAATAAGAGTTCTCTCTATCCATGTTAAAGGGTGGAGAATTTAGGTATTTAGGAGCTCTCCTCTTCAGCTACATTTTAGAACATTTTGGAAAGTGTAATGGAGAATTTTAGGTATATTTTGATTTTACGTGAGGCTTTATTGTTCACCCATATTTTATGTGTTGATTTGTGTATTAAGAAACCCTTGTAACATGTTGTGATTTCCATTATAATCAACCATGTTTCATTTTGGATAGATTAATGTGACGTTTTAGCTCTCTTATTTCTATTGTTATTATGTTATTCTACATGATTATTATTATTGGTTCTTGGAGTCTTAACTACGATGGGTCTTCAATATTTTGATAAATTTAGGTAATGAGAAC
This sequence comes from Picea engelmannii, assembly GCA_009831015.1. NCBI lineage: Eukaryota > Viridiplantae > Streptophyta > Pinopsida > Pinales > Pinaceae > Picea > Picea engelmannii. The sequence goes on from ML781739.1 coordinate 1,430,430, forward strand.
CATTAATTGCGTATGGATTTAGAACTTACCAATATTTTCTACCATAAGAGATTCGTTAATGCATAACATAATTATTTATAATAACTTTATAAAAATGAACTATTCTTACTTTCATAGACTTCATTAAAACTATAAAACATAATTGATCATATTAAATAAATTCATGCATTCATACACATAAAATTCATACACTTTGAAATTCATACATTCATCAACATAAAATGTAGAAGCAATGAGATTCATAAAAAATGTGCCATGAAATATATATATATATATATATGGAACATCGTCTAAATTGAGTGAACAATGACTGTCATTTTGTATCTAGGCCACCATATGGTTGTTTTTTTATGTTAGGGAACTTACTTTCATTTTCTATAATGGACATGAGGTGGAGTTTTGTAGAAAATGTACATCATCTAAATTGTACATTTTCTACAAAAATCCACCTCGTTTCCAATATACAAAATGAAAGCAAGTGCCCTAACATAAAAAAAAGCCATATGGTGGCCTAGATAAAACATGACAGTCATTGTTCACTCATTGACCACTGCTACCCTTAGGAGAATATTAGAAATTGATCTTTCTTCACTTTATTGAAGAAGCACCTCTAGTGGTTTTGGGGCTAGGCATGGTTTGTCTCTCTGGAGACTGTACAAAGAAAATAAATTGTTATAAGTTTTCGTCCACAGTGAACTAAAAGACTTACAAAATGAAACTTTGTATGTCAACATAAGAAAAATCACCACATATGGTAAAAACAATCGTGAGGGTGTTACCCTCCTTTTTGACCCTATTCTCTTAGAACTTTCACCCTGTGTTAGTTACAAGGATCAAATCATGAAATTTAAAAAAATATGCATAAAATTAATTGCATTCATGATACATAAAAAATTATCATCAACACATTATCTCATTGTCAATATCGCGAGCCTTGATGGAGATTCATGGATAGGTGGAGGGCTCGACTGTACAACCTTCTCCAAGGTAACCGCTACTTTGGAAGCCTCGGTGGATGAAGAATATGGAAATGGTGGTGGAGGTGTGTGGCATATGGGTGCATCCACTATGGATGGATGTGATGGAAGAGGTGGTGTTAAGAACCAAACATCAATATAGCATAGAAAAACCTCAGGAAAAGTACTCAACGCCTTGAAAAAGAGATAATTTCAGATAATAAGCCTCTTCGAGGGGGCAACCTCCTTTTACCCCACTTAAATGTTCAAGTCCAAGA
>ML781739.1:1435509-1478183 GCA_009831015.1 Picea engelmannii
GTAGGATTTTCTGGAGGCTTATTTGGTGTAGAAGTTCCCTTTTTGGGTGGCATGTTGGCCGAGTATCACTTTTGAACCTTGATTTTGAGGTGGTTCTGCTAGACAATATTTCTTCTATTGTATCTCCCAAGTTTCAGACCTTCCGGGTATGAAGCTTTCCCTTATGTATTTCTCTGATATGTCTTCTCTGTAATGCCACAGGTCTGATCAAAATTGGATGTGCCAAGTGGAATTTACGGTAACTTCCCCACAACTTGTCGATTTTTGGCCTTTCCAATAGATCTCACTTGTATAGTATGCCCCGCACAAAATAATTGATATAAAATTATGAAACTCTCACCCAAAATAGTAAAGACTGTCCAAGATCCAATGCAATGCATCCCACTCAATTTGGATACTCTAGGAAGAAGTTATGATTGTTTTACCTAGAACACCTTATTGAGACTAGTCAATAGGACTAGTCAAATACCCTATCTTACATAGGGTGTATCTATAAATTTAAGATGACACAGAAGCTAAAATTGTTACCATAGCTATAATTCTAATTTTTGTAAATGGCCTCTGAATTTCAGGGTCTGAAACGTTACAGAAAAGGTTTTATAGCGAAAATCCCACAATGACTCATTTCAGGATGATTCTAGAACCCGATCTTGTACAAGCTATATCTCCAAAAGTATAAGGCCTCAAGAGCTAAATTTTTAAACCAACGTACCTTGGTCTATATTCTAAATACCCTCCAAGCCGATACTTTGGAAATGATGTAGAAAAAAAGTTATGGTGAAAATTCCACGATGTCTCAGATGTAGCAGCGAAACCCCAAGACCTTGAGCTCTCATACCATATGTTAAGAACCAAACATCAATATAGCATAGAAAAACCTTAGGAAAAGTACTCAACGCCTTGAAAAAGAGATAATTTCAGATAATAAGCCTCTTCGAGGGGGCAACCTCCTTTTACCCCACTTAAATGTTCAAGTCCAAGATGATTCAAAATGAAAATGTCTCCTTGGTATATATAGGAGACTAGGAGGTTTAATGTCCTAAAGCCGACATAAATAAAATAACATTACTAATCTAAATTACAACTAATGTCCTAAAGCCAACATAAATAAAATAACATTACTAATCTAATATGCCCCAATTAAGTGGTAATGAGCCAATATTAGGGCTTAACAGGTGGTGTGGTTGGGTGTATTGTGTTTGCATCCACTGAGGATGAGTGGAATAAGAAAGATGATGGGGTGGGGGGGCGATGGACCCCCACAAGTTGTACAAGTGATGGAAGAACCCTCAGCCTAGAGTAGGGTAACTCAAAAGCTGTGGGGAGGCTCCTAAGGAGATGACTAGTACTAAAACTAGCAAACATATCGATGACATGCATACATATTAATAATATTGAACTATTAGTAGAAAATAGTCAAATTCAAGAACATAAATACAAAAAAACTATATTTAAACGATATTTAACTCTCCGCATGATACCTATGATGTAGGTGACTTGTCCATCCTAGGTGGACATTCCTCAACATTGCTTTGTCCCACAACCTGTAGAAACACAAGAACATTAAAAATTAGAGGATTTCATTAAATAAATAAATCGCTATGGTTAATCTATCAAATGTGACACATACATGTGTGTGGGGTATACTAATTAAGAAGGTTTTCTATAATGTTATATCAATGGTGGAGACAAACATCGATGCATCCATCGGTGTAACGGGTCTGCTGCACAGGCGTACCAAATGCAAAAAATAGAAAATAAAATATCGATATAAATACACAGAATACTATATACATATATAACGAAGAAGAACATAGATATCATTAAGATACTAACCTCCTCCATGAATGTTCACTATCCACTAGCCTCAATAGGCCCATAGAAAGTTTTGCCTGCAACTCGAGCATCTATTAGGTTCACATGGAAAATTTCTATTTCCACGTTCCCTCTTATCACCAAACTTTGTTGTATGAGGTGAAGCTCCGACCCCTCTATCAATGACACTAGAAAGCGCCTCCTACTAAGATAGTTCAAAAAAGCTAGCATGTTGCATTAGGATTTGAGTCAATCATGATATAGTGACTTGTACATGTTTCAATATCTCTTCAAGAGGAGGATGTTGGGCATGGGGGTTATGCCTTCGCCCGGGGGGATGAGGACATAACATGGGATCGTGCCTAGCATACTCTCGGTCCTATGCATATGTTTGACCCACCCCTTGGAAGACACTAATGTCAAAGTAGTTGACATGCTGACCCAAAATAAATTCAACCCATAATTTTCACAAAAAATATAAAGGCACCTCCATGTTATTGCAGGGAGGTTTATAAAATACCATGTACCACCCATCCATCCAGTTTTTAGTAATTTGTGGGTGGACACACTGGTCAATGCAAATGATTTTCTTTGTCACGGGTGGTTGTTGCTCAGATCGAGGATCAATAAAACTAGATATCAATTTTTGTTTTAATATACCCAAGTATTCAACTTGTTTTCTATATAATCCAGTGTTGTAATACTCAAACATTATTTCCCTATATTCAAAAATAGAAGTCAATTTCCCTTGGGCACTTGGAATGGACCTCACAATGATTCGCAATGAAGTGGCCAAGGTCTCTCTGCTTGGTTCTCTCATGCACCTTAATTTATTTACAAATGTTCTTAATGTGTCCAACCCCTCATCAATTTGGGTGTTTATGTTGGGTTGTTTTGCTGGGTTGAGGTTTTCCTCGCCTTAATATTTTGGTTGGCATTTTACATTGTCTCCAGGTTCCATTTTATAATATATGTTTCAATTTAATAAGGAATGGCATTTAAATTAGTTTCATTTTTTTAATTAAAATAGAAAATTATAAAAAAACATCAATACATATTTTAAGAAATAAAAAACCCACAAAATAATCTCATTTCTTGTAAATTCTCTATAGTTATTTTTAAAGGGGAAATGCTAGGCAATGTAAGAGGTGACTCTCTAAATTTTCCAGATGAGATTTCTCTATAAGATTACAAACTTATATAATTTAGATACTTTTAGAATATACTAAATTAATTTAATAAAAGTCAAAATTACTAAATTGGGAGGAAAATAAGAGAAATCAAACATACATGACTTGAATGGAACACGGTAGCAAGATCTCGACAGAGCTCCTCCTCTCTATTTTCTCAATGTGGGTAAAAATGTGATCACGATGTGTACAAATGTGCATAAATCATTCCCATGGCCAATTAACAATTCTATATCAGAGGAACACGTGAATGTTCTTATTAAGAACATGCACGTTGTTAACAATGCACACATGTTCCTATCGATGAACCTACATGGCAATATGAGTGGAGGTTTAGTATTTGAAAAACCTATAGCTTTAGGAATGTGTGCATATTCTTCAGAATGCACATGTGTTCCTGCGACTGCACGTTCCTGCTAACCCCCTTATGACTTTTTCGTCCACCAACTTTGTGCCCAAACCTTATGGATATATGTAATTATGTTATGTATATGTGATTTTTTCATTAAGTGGACCACTAGATCCACTCCAATTGGTATCATAGTGTGGTTTCAAAAAATCCATGGTAATTTCCCATGTTATTGGGAAGATACTATAAAGAAAAAAAATTAAAAAGGAAAAAAAGAAGAAGAAGGAAGTGTAAAAATTTGATTTTATCGTTGGTTGTTTATAGACACATGGTTTTGATAAACCATTAGCCCATGGTATTTCCTTGGCCCGGAATTTTGGTAAATTTTGGCCCATGGTATTTTTTTTTAAAGAGTACCAAAGTTGGGAAATAATATTTAATTACTTTATATTAAACTATTAATATAAAAGTAAAATACAAGGTTAAAAGAATAAAAAAAATTACAGAGACAATTTTTTTTTTTTGTGGTAACTTTCTTCTTACATAGTACCAAAGAAACTATTGGAAGGAATGCTATATATATATATATATATATATATATATAGTATTGGAGAGAGAAAGTAAAAGGGAGAAATTAAAGTCGAGTGATATAGAAGAAAAAGTATTTCATAAGAATTGAAATGGAAAATAATGTTCAATTCATTTCCGGGTATGTTTTGGAAGCAATAATTATTGTCATATGTATGTTGGGGATGATCCAAAATGAGACTCTAACCATTTCCATTGACCTCTCTAGTCATTGGAACTATATTGATAATAAATTGGAAAATAAATTACAACTTCCGGAAGTAGAAGTTAAAAGAGTTCTTACGCAAGAGTATGATGATGATATTAATAATTTAGAAATAAGCATCGATGAGTACTCCCCAAAATGAATTTTTTTTGTGTTACAAATCAAGGAAGTGGATTTGGTTCTAGGGAAGTCTTGGTTGAAATCTATTGGTACTTTTACCATGAATGTTGATAAAACATACATATAATTTGAGAAGCTTACCAATAAAATAATGTTGCGAGACATTAATTCAAAGAACCTTTCCCTATCATCAAATTTGGATCAGGATGAAAAACAAAATCACACAAAATTAATGTAAAAGTTAAAAAATGAATAAATATCTTATTAGAAAAGATGAAGAAATTGTGCAAAATCAAATAGAATTGGAGAAGCTAGATACAAAAAATCATACATTGAAACAACAAATTAAAGAGTCGCAACAACAAATTAGTAATATTAAAAGAACTCATAAAAAAGAGTATGAAAATATCGATAAATAACTATTTTCCAAAGATGAAGAAATTTCGCATTTGAGCAATCATAATAAATGTATACTTGTACATATGAAGAAATTGAAGAATAAGAGGAAGGAACAACTAGAAACCCAAACCATGGATAAGGGCACTAGCACCGACTTGATAGATATGGAAAAGCTTAATGTTCTTAACAATGAAGTTGTATCAATGGAAGAGTTTCTAAAAGTCAATCTCGACAAAAAATTCTATGGTAAAGAAACACACATGGATTTAGTTGAATTTGACATAGCATTGATCGCCACTAATACAGTCATAGGTCAATTGAAGGATGTTGTCAAACCAATAGATACAAAAAACATCATATATCATCATGATGACTCAACTAAACACGAAAAGACTAAACCAGACATTAAGAAGGATAAAATTCCTATGCATCCAAAGATATATGTGCTTTGAAGTTAACAAAGAAGAACATATTCAGAATCTTATCATCAGAGAGTTCCATAAAAATTCCACCTTGGATGGATTTTTTATTTCGATGTGCCAGTATTGTTTGAGGCTTCAATTTTCATATCACCTCATGTCTTCAAATTTATCTAATCAATAGAAATTACAAAATAATGTCATTCTATCACAAGAATTTTTTGTTCCCTATTCTTTAAGGACAAATAATTTTTAAGGGAGGAAGACTTGTACTATACCTAAACTATATTACATTTCTTATCATGTAATAATATGTTATAGGTTTGTTATTATGTAAATAGGAATTTTAATTTAAATGATAAGTCTCATGACCTTTGATCTATGATAAGTCATGACTTTATCCAAGGACATAACTTATCATTCCCTACACATATTTATATACATGTATTGTATATCATATGAAGTGAGGTAAATATGTAAAATGGATAGTAAATAAATTATTATTTATTATGGATATATGGAATTATGTTATGTATATGTGATGTTTTCATGAAGTGGACCACCAAATCCACTCCAAGAGATGTGTTCTATCATCTATAGATAACAAAGTGATATGTCATTTAGTGGATAAAATTGTTGTAACAGGAATCATACATGTAAGAAATGATGGATCCAACCCCGTATTTTGGGTCACTTAGATGGAACACTATTTTTCCATGCATTGAATCATCTATGAATTAATGAGACTTCATGTGGGTGTCTTATATTTACATACTGAATACTTGAAGTGGTGGTAATGGCATAAGAACTCCCATAAGGGTTATATTTTTTGGACACAATTGTAGCTAATCTCTATGAATGTTTTGAGCTATACAAACATTATTTGGGCCACTTAACCAATCTTAAAAAATAAGGTATAGTTGAAGAGTTCATCTCTTGTTTCAAGAAACTTGATTTCCAACCAAAGGTATGTCAAATGACTTATTTAGGGAATTATTTATTAGTGGTTTGAATAAAGAGATATATTCTTGTTGATGAGCCAAAATGTCCCATTCAGCTAGATGATGGAAAACACTTGATGGTAGGTCCCAATTAGAACCTCTCTTGTTTGAGATAGCGTTTCTAACTAGATTTTATTCTGGTTAACAATCTAACTAATATGCTAACTATATATGAATCAGAGAACAGAAGGTTCTCAAATGAATTAAAAATAGAAATCCTAACTAACTATTTCTCAGCTAAGATGAGTGATTATAGAGCTAAGATGCATATTCTAATCTACTTAAAACTAATCTATCTTGATCAGGAGCAAGCTAAAAGATGAGTACAATAGAATATTTGTATTACTTGTATAGAAGAAATTCATATATCAAGGAATCTTTAAATCTTGACAGAGTAGCTAGTTATAACCAACATAATTGATTGATAAACCGAATTACAAGGTTATTGTACTCAAAATAAAGAATAATGGATATTGTAAATAGAAGAATGTTCATCTAGAATAAATTCATAAAGCAACATCCAAAAATTATAGAATAAGACATGCATAAAATTGAGTAATCAAATTCATACAAATTGACACCATTATTTTCATAAATGTCTTTTATTTTTTATTCATCTGAAAGTAATAATAACAATCATCTTTCAAAATAACCAAAATCCCCTTCCCTTTTACATTCATCCCATTTATAGGAGGACTATGGTATCCCTTCACATTCCTTATCTCCCGAACGGTCAGGATCCCAAGGCAACGGTTCAATTTCCTTTCCTAATTAGAACATTAACATAATTACAATAAAAATGATTTCTCTAAATAAGTTTGGTTACAATGAGGTTATCCAAAGGGTCATGATAGTTTCTATTTCACATCTATAAACACCTTCCATCTTTTGAAGTTTTTGAGTATGGAATCTACTCGATATAGTTGTGTTTTTTCTAGGTATGCATCGCTTTTGCACATGGTAATGATGAATTCTATCCTCAATCTTTGTTCAACATGTTTCATAGAATGGTCTATCAATGTTATTATTATGAAGGGATGGATTAGTCTTGTCTCAATTACCTCTGCATTGATTTCATTTATTGCTTTGATGGATTTCAAGATGAGGTTTATTTTGGTATCCACGTCTTTGACAATCATTTGGGTCGATGAATCCTTATCAATATCCCTTAGGGGGTCCATCCCGAACTGTAAGAGTAGATTGTTTATCGATCTCCATATTTATGTGTTGGATGTAATGATCTTCTCATGAGTCTTTATGACTTCTATAATTGTTTCCATTCATGCATCCAAGAGTCGGTGATCTTTGATTCTTCATTCATTTGAGTACATCTATGGGAATTTGCATCGTGAGTCTTTCCATTATGTATTGTTATAGGCCTCCAATGCTTTTTAGTATTTTCATATGTTTCTTTCACTTGCGCGTTCAATTTTTTCTGATCATACCTAACCATCAAAGTTTTGTTAGGCAAAGAGAACAACCTTTTTTGTGTGTCTCGAAGTTCCTCATTCTGCTTAATGGCCCCTGCTTTTATGATTTCGAGAGAATTTGTTTGGCTTTGGATTTCCTCTACAACGTTTTTGAAGATATCATTGTCTAATTGTATCTTCATGATTTCCTCTTCACCTCTTTCATTAAAAGTTCTTAATTCAGCCAACTTCCCTTTGAGATTCGTTACCTCCTAGTCATGTAAGGTTTTAATATTTTTCATCTCACTCACATGGGCCTTTTGGGTGAGGGAGGTTGTTTCTCTCAATCTATCATATATATCATTTTCTTATTCCTTGATTCTCCTCTCCAACTCCTCCTCATGGATTTTCTTTGTTTGTTAGATTTCCTTTCTATATTCACTAGCCATAGTTTCCTTAATGGTTTCTAGGGTCATTTCTAACTCAGTGACCCTAGTTTTTACAACATCAAGTGCCTGTGACTTCATGGACCGATACTATGTTCAGAACAACAAAAGCGCTAGTGTTGAGGCTACTTGTAATGCCCCTAGGCTAAACCACAATTGTAAATGTAAATGTAAATTACACATATAAGATGGTGAGTTGATGATACAAGGTATTTAGTTTGGTTATGCGTGCATTGATTCAGTGCATGAGAATCTCATACCAAAGAAGTGTGCACATGCTATAATGTATCGTGCAGATGTGTAAGTGCACGTGGATGACACACCAAAAGAAGAGTGTACACATTCCATAGTTCTGCGCACATCGGATTGAGTGCACAATCTTGAGGCCACGAAGCCTTTGTATATATGTTGTGTTTAATAGGCCGGTGAGATAGCTTATTATATGCTAGAATTCTTATATGATTAATAGGCCAGAGAGCCTGGATGCTAAAGTCCAACGTGCCTATATTGAAATTTTAATTCATACTCATATTATTAATAAATTACACCATTGCATGCATACCGACCAAACAAAAGAGATGGGGGCATAAACTCCACTAGAAAGGGGTAAGGGAGATGTGAGTCTACCAAAAGGGGATAAGATAGGGGGATTAATCCTAATGGAATATTATATTAATATTCTTAAAAGGTTAAAAATAGATATAACTTCATGTATATCCTATGTTTCTAAAGGGAGGACAAGAGAGTCCCTTAGGTGCCATGTGTCAAAAAAGGTACATGCATATATATAATAGGGAGTTTTAGTGTATTTCCCATGATGAATAGATTATTCACTGATGTTTTACTACCATCCACTTATCCATGCTAACATTCATACATGTACATGGTTTGGCTGCAAGTTGAAGAGGCGGGTTGTCAGGCTCGTAGGAATTTTCTCTCTAGGTGAGAAATTTTCTATGTCGAATAAGCACGTTGTCAGGCCCATGAGTAGTTTATCTATGAGAAAAACTACTCAGAATTGTTCCCTGGTGCACTAGACAGTGGCTATGGGGCTCTGAGACTTCTGATTCAGCCTATTACTGAAGCCCCATAAGGGAAGTAGGGTAGCCGAGGGACCGTTGATCAAAGAAGGGGAACACTTCTTGGGGTGGGACATGCATGCAGGGAATGAGAGATTGTAGGTTAGTTGCAACAGTTGGGCACCTTGGACTGAGAAATTATGATTCTTATTAGACCTTATACTGGCTTAGTATTTCCCTTTCCCTGGTAGAGTTTATCCCCAACACAGGGGTGACCTGCTGCTAACATTACAAGTAGTGTGGTCTATGGATGGGAGGAACATGGAAGGTATGCACGGAATTGGTGATCCTTTTACCAAGATAAGTGTCAATTGTGTGTTAAATTATGTGTTGTGTTATTATTTATGCATTTATTTTTATGGGTTTTTCCTCTGTGTGTTGCATGTGTATTTTTATTATTATTCTGTATGAATCTATGTATTTGTAGGGTATTTGTCTATTTTAATTTGGTATCAAAGTTTGAATTTTTGGTTGGCATAGCAAGTTGGTTGATGTGGATGCTACAATATGGTATTAGAGCTCCATTTTTCAGCACTAAGCCCAAATGGGCTGAGCAAGTTTAATGTTGAAGAAAAATTTCACAGGGAATTGATTTCGGAGTGGAAACATTTCAAGTTACAATGCGTCCATGGTAAAAATCAGAAGAAATTTAGTGGAATTGGGAAAACCCCCAATTGTTGTTGTTAAGTTCATGGGGAATTTGGGAAATTTGGGCAAGTGATGAAATATTATTAATTTTAATATCATTCATAGCAAATTCAGACATGGAATTGATTGAATTATAAATTACAGGGAAGCCATGACAGATTGAGTAAGATTAGTTGATTAAAATTCTCAATTCGTGAATGAGTTTGGGAAAAATTCATTCTGGGAATGTGAACTAGAAACGATTAGTTGTTTCATAGGTTGAATTTGTGTTATCGGACTGAAATTGAACAAATTTCATGGCTTTAGAATGTCCATGGTATAAACTGGGTGACAATTTTGGCAAAAGACCCAATTTCTACATTGGATTTCACTAGGAATTGATGCACAAAGAATAAGGGTGCGCAAGTGTGTATGCTAAAATTTGGCGTTGGATGGTGCAAAGAATGTGATGTATGGAAATTAAGGGTGTGTATGTTTGTGCACTAAAATTTGGTGTTACACAATGCAAAGCATATGATGTATGGAAATAAGGGTGCGCAGGTGTGCGCACTAGAATTTGGTGTTGTGGGTTGCAAATTGGTGATGCGTAGATAAATGAGGGTACGATAGTGTGCACACTAACATTTGGTGCTATATAGTGCAATCTAGGATGCATGGAAAAATATGGGTGCATCGGTGTGCGCACTAAAATTTGGTGTTGTAAGGTCCCAACTAGGTTGCGCAAAAAAATAAGGGTGTGCTCAGTAAAATTTGGTGTTGCGTAGTGCAAGATAGTGATGTAAGGAAAAACAATGGTGCATAGGTGTGTGCATTAAAATATGACCCATTGTGATGCAAGTGGGCGAACCGCCAAAAAATTATAGTGTGCGGTATGCGTAGTAAATTTTAGCATTGTGTGGTGTGGATTGGGGGGGCACAAGCATAATATTGGCATGCACGGTGTGCACATGAATAATATTGGCACACATGGTGTGTTCACTAAGTATTGACATAGTGCAGAGGAAATTTTTTGGTGCATGCACGATGTTGGTATGCAGTGCATGCATGTTGAATATTCACGTCACATGACATTTTAATTAATGGTGCGCACAAAGTACTGTTGCATGGTGTGAGCGCACTAAACCTTGGGATGGTGCGGTGCATAGAGTGAAATGTGTCTGAAATATTTAGCACATGACAAAAACATTGCATGCAATAGATATTAGTGCATGGACCAAAAAAAAATGTGCATGGTATATATTGGCGTGCGACACAAAAGTAGTTTGCAGCATATATTGGCACGACAAAGAGGTGATCCACATTGGTTATAGGTGTGCAGAGCATGCACTACCTTATGGCGTTGCTGCAAATTCTAAATATGGGTGTAATGTTTCAAAATGGTGTGCATGAAGTCATTTATATGGTCTACAACAATAGAAAACCAATGATTTTTGGTGACATTTTATATTGTTTGAAGGTCATATTTTTGTAGTGCATTTTTTTGGCCGTGAATAACATTTTCAGATACTCAAAAACAAAGATAATAGAGTATACCAAGGTAAATTGTGTCTCTACAAATCAAATGAAATATCCCAAGGAGAAATTTCTAATGGTATAAACCATTCATCAAACAAAGCTTTTATGAAGAAGTTACAAGACAAACAATGGAGGGTAAATTTTAAGACCCAGTATACTTCAAAGGGTCACAACTTTCTTCTCTGGAATCATATTGAGGCATAGGAGAAGTATATAGAAAGATATTGAACCATACAACACAATCATGGAGATGAACTAAAATTATGGGCATGTTAAATAAGTTTAATATGGCACATAACATACCTGTAGAATTCAATATCAAAAACACTAATTGGCCTAGAACTTCAGTAGGCTGTAACTAACAATCCATAACCCGAAAAGAGGTGAAACTTGGAAAAACTATCCAAAATATGTATATGAGGAAACCCAATTGGGACCATTCCAAAACTTCAAAGGATCCGGTGAAAAAATTCATAATTACAGTTCATATTTGCACCTAATTGAAGTATGAACATAAGAATTGATGGACAATTTTCAAATGACCATAACTTTCTGCTCAAGACTCAGAATTGAGAAAGGATGCAGTCATTGGAAAGGTATTTGATAGAGGAATATAGATATCCAATCAACAAATTATTTTGGGTAGTTAATTTTAAAATAAATTATAATAAATAAATATGATGCATTGATGAAACATATTTAAACATAATTTCATAAATTTGTTAAGTTATTTAGCCTAACAAATTTTGTTGGCTAGACATTTTTGAGAGTTAATATCATTTAGTTCATAAATGTTGGGCCTCAAAAATGTTGTATTTTCATCCACCTTTTCCTTCACTATTCCTTACATTTCATCGTCCCATTAACCTTCCATCATACCATTTTCATAAATACACTTGGGTTTCACATTATTATCTTCCACTTTATTCATTTTAGTATTATAAGTGAATTTGTGATTAAATATCAGAAATTAACATACTTTCATTATATATCAAGGTTGGATGAGTTTTATGATGTGTGTAGGCATATTTGAAGATTTCAACAAAGTCAAAATTCACCACCTATCCTCAAATTCGAATTACATCTTTGAAGATTTGAAAGAGATTTGAAGATAGTCATTTAAGCTAACTTCAAGGAGAAGATAATGGAGATCTGGACATGATATCTTATCCAAGATATTTATGGAGGATTTGAAGGAATAAGTTGAGAGAATTGTGGATCTGTAATTATGAGACCCTCATGCATAAAAGAGAGCGTTTCTCTCTTCATGTGGGGGGAGTTAGAGAGGAGGCATGCAATTCATAATTTAGTCTTGTAATTAGGAGAAGGGGATTATTAGATTTGATTCTTTCATTGTTATTCTTTCATGATTTGTCATTTGATTCTTGTAATATAATTTCAGATTGATTTATTGTGTGAGCTGACATATGTCTTTTGTCATTCAACTCTTCACATGTTGTATTTCTTTCCTAGATTAATTTCCTTCTTTCCTAGATTATTCTTTCAATGCTTTCATATATTAATTTCATTTCCAAAATTTAGATTAGATTACTTCTACTTCAGTCCTGCATATATAGTGTGTATGCTTCATAAGCCTACGAACCTCGGATTGACAAATTAAATAGTTGGGAAAGTACTACAACAGAATTAAATGACAACATTTCCACCTAACAGTTTGGCACCATTGTCGGGGAAGCACAATGGATTGAGGTTTAGCTTGATTTTTCATGTAGGGAGTGTTTCAATTCTTGCAAGCATAAGTGTAGATTTCAATTCTAGCAATTTCAATGTCTGCAATTTCAATTTTTGCAACTGTGAAGAGGTTTTCATGTGTTTCAGGAAGTGTGATTTTCAGTTTTTTTATTTTGATTTGGGTGTCGTAAGAACCCCTTTTTGCAATATGATTTAACTATGAGTGTCAACTTGGAACAACTCGCTCAGATCCTAGTGAAAGCTAAGATTTCTTCTTCTCAGGAAGAGGAGATCTTGACAGCAGCCCAGAGCTTAAATACTCCTCCAGAAACGAATGAGGAATCCACATTTGAGGAACTTGAGGAGGATAATTAGCAGTTGCAGCATGATCTGAGCAAGGGAAACTACACCTACAAAATCTAGATCGAACGATGGTTTCAAGAGACTACCAGGTTAGATTCTTTTAATTTTTCTTTTTATTTAGAGTTTCAGCAACAAATTTCGCATGCTTATACATATTTCTGACCCTTAGTTGCGAAATTGAAAGATAATATACTCTTATTACTTTTACGTTCTTGGCTCCATTGGTTATTTGACTACACGTAACTAATTTTTAATTCTAATTAGTATATAGTAGGTAGGTTAACGAATAAAACAACGTTTTTTCTCTAATTGTTTTTTTTTAAATAATTATGCTCTCCTCCGTGTTTCGTGCCATTGCGAGGATCAAAAAATATGGATGATTTTGATTTTAGGAATGAATTTTTTTGCAAACATGCTTAACGGTAAAAAAAAATAAAAAATTAGATGAATAAAAACAAAATGAAATTTTACATGTTGTTACAGCGAAAATTTTACATGTTGTTACAGCGAAATTTTACATGCTATTACAACATGTTGTTATAGCATGCTATTACAGCAAAAAATTTACATGATGTTACAGCATGTTGTTACAACAAAACTTTTACATGATGTTATAGCATGTTGTTACAGTAAAAAAATTCATGTTGAAACAATGACATTTTTTTTGTCGTTACAATGATTCAATAAATTTGCAGATCTGCAATAAAACAATAGTGGCGTTATGATAAAATAAAACAAAATGAAAAAAATATAATAATAAATGGTTTGCCATTTCATGAGTTTTTCCCCATTGAACTGTTGTGGCATGTTGAAATAGTGTTAAACTGTGGTCAGTTGAATTCCATTTAAACTGTGCAAAAATTGTTTCCTGCTGCAATAGTTTGTGGTTTGAAGTTGCATGTTTATTTCTGGTTTGAGTTGCCGCATCACCCCTTGAATTACGACTTGAAAAACAAACAAAAGAATTAATATTGTCATTTCCCGCATCCACATTAGCAAGAAAATGAATTCAATGGTTTACTACTCCACCTTCTCATCTCCGAAGAATCAACATTCAGGCTTGAATTTTGTTTGTATCTTTTCAATAATAGGGAAGCTGGAATTTCATCTCCATGATTGTAGCATTCGATTCAAGCTTCATATCGATAATTGGACTATGTTGTTGAGGGAGAAACATGGGCCAAAATATTAATGACGTCATTATTTCTCATTTCCTTTACTTAAATATTGATTAAAGTGAAAACAAATCTCTGAAATATTATTCTACAACAACTTGCTCCAACATTTCTTCCTTATATTATTCAGTTTCCGCCTAACATTTTGATTATCCAATTTGATTTTATTAATGATTTGCAGCTATATTCTCCCATATCAATGGTATTATCTCCAGACTATCATCCTTCATGCTATATTAGGTTTTCTACACTCCCCAAAAATTGAAAATGATATCTCGGTATTCCTGTGCATTTTCGACCCATTAGAACAAAGCTTCAGAGTTATCCCTGCTGGAAGAATCAGATTGATCTACTTATTCCACTATTTTAGATCTGATAAAACAATCAAATATCTCACAATCGGATCATTCCTATCCATTTCACTCTACAAGAACGCAAAAACGTTATAACGAATAACTGGAAATAAGCATTAATGCATGGCTAAGATCAATCAATTAGCTAATTCGTTCGTGAAATCTATTTAGAGAAATTTGGATGATTCATAATCTAGACAGGGACACAGTAATATTTTATTCTAGTCATGATCTCCATCGTGATCTTGAGACCCAACTCACATATGCAATGAGAAAACTCTCGATCTGAAATTTTTCGTCAATTAACATCCATTTGCAGACATTCAAATTCAAAGTTTAGGTACAATTTGTGAACCCACAGTGACGAATTTCATAAATCTGGAACATGGGTTTTGTGCAAAAGGGTCTCCTTTAGCTAAATCGTGAGCAGTTTTTGAAAATTTTTCTTGGTTTGAGAGAAGTTTTGATTTTTTGGGACATGAAAACACTCAAATTCGGGATGGCCGGTTTTCCAATGTGGCAATACACAATCCGTGTTGGCTTCCCCATCTCCACTATTCTCGATTTATCGTCAAGTACATCATGTTTAGTACTAGAGTATCCTTCTTAACTATTCTCTGATTTTTTTTCACTTTGTAGTTGGAAGGTATTAAACAATTTGCAATAGTGCCAAATGCTCCAGAAGTCCACACCAAAGGCTACCTACTCTTTCATTGGAAATCCTGCATTGTTATATTTCATGCTTGTCTCATACTTATTCTCAATTACACACTATTAATCATTTGTTATCATATGATGAATGACATATTATTTGTCATGTAAATTATTGTAATTGAAATTGTAGAAATGACAGATTTCTTTATGGACAGGAGCTTGATTTGCAGATTTGGTGCAATTAATTACTGTTGGAGGCTTGAGCCGTGACAGAATGGAACAACCAAGGAGGGATGAAACAATAATTTTTTTTTGATACATTTATGCTCTTGTTATCTCTGATTGATGTGTTTTGTAGGAAACATGTTTCTATCCTTTACTGATTCATAAACAAATGACCAAGGATGTAGCTCATAATTTTAATTTTGAGTGTTTTTTCCTTTTTTATTTATTTTATTTTGGGTGTGTTATAAAAATAAATCAATAAAAGTGTAAAATCATAAAAAAAATGATTTTTTTTGTTTTATGGAAAGAAAAACAAAACAAAATTTACAAAACTATAAAAATAATGAAAAACATTATAAAATCATAAACCTCAAAAACATTGTAAAACTGCCAATTTGCAAATGGACATTCTAAATATTCCTGAGTTGTTTTCATGATTTATGTTTTTTTTGAATCACTGTCACAACAATCGAATACAAACCAGTATGCAAGGAAAACAGGTATACAAACAAAGTTTATTTCTGAGTTTCTCGCATTCGTACTTTTTTTTTTTTTGCATGATATATTCTCCACAATTCTCACAATTTTTATGAAGGAATTTGTACTAAGTTTTGCAGGAACGAGGACACTCGCACTTTGCTGCTGAAGTGATTTTCAAGAATGAAAAAATTCTTCAAAGAACACATGCTTTGATAGACAGCTTGAAGGAGCTGTTACACATAAATATTTTGTTGTTACACAGAAACATTTTGTTGTTACATAGAAACTTTTTGCGCATTTTGATGTTTGTTGTTACACAACAACCATGTTGATACGCTATTATTTACGCAAATTTCATGCTGTGACACTATCCCATTTCTCCTTCAAAGATAATTAATCATCCTAGTGTTGAAGCCCATCTTCCATTGAATTATCTCTCATGATTTCACACGCCTATTTTTCTGAGTTGCATATATTTCTTTATCTTTTTCAATTCAGTTTTTCCTTTCCAGTTTTCCCTTTGAATGAAAAAAACTCTCTTTCCATGATTAAATTGCCTTTCCATACACATTGTTTCTACTGGGATCTATCTTTTAGTCCTACCAATATTTTTATAAAAACTCATGTTGACTAATGTGGGATTCCTTACAGCCCACCTTTCAACAGTCTTGCCCCATCGACCTCAACACCTTATCTAGGAATAGACTAGATTTATTTTTCAGTACTTAGAGGCTTGGATGCTTTAATGACAAGTTCTCTCACTAGCAATCATCTGAATACATCAATGTCCCTTGATCGTTAGATATTGCAAGTGGCTCGACATCATCCCATCAATTCGCACTTCGTAAGATGTACTCGAGTACCTTGACACTGATTGACATCACTGGTGAGTTTATCTCGCATTGGTTAACGACATGTTGATGGGTAAATTTGACATGCCATCAACTGGAAGAATAGATCCGGTCCGGGGTTGTCTAAATAACCCAATCCATTTGGTGTAACCTATTCTGACGGGTTTAATGGCTCTGTTAGCCAACTAGGGTCCTAAAGATAGAAAAATGAAATAAACTAACTAAATAAAAGATTCTAACAATTGACACAATAATTACAAATATTTATCTAAGAATGTGAATATACAAATGATTATGAACAATTTATATATAGTTTGCAAGGTTTGCATGAAATCTTGCGAAAATGATTGTTTGATAAAGTTTATGAATCAAATCTGAACAACACTTATTTTTGGATTTTTTTTTTTAAAGATATTAAAATACTAAATGAATACGATTGAAACAGTGACACAAAAATAGTCAAAGCTAATTAATGTGATCATTGTTTCATTCATAAACAACTTAACTAAATAACACATAGAATAATCTGTAGCTAATCAACGGAACTGATATTATCTTTCAGTGTTGTATGAGCTCCTGCCTGTACTGTTGTTAAGGGAAACCTATAACAAAACAATACTAGCACTTCCAGAATACATTCAAAGAAGTATTTGATATTGGAGTAAATTAATAACAACAGGAAGACAACTAATTACAAATTGTGTGATCTTAAGATAATAAATATTTAAGAACGAAAGAAAACTCAATTCTGAGTATTGATATTATCCATCATTTAACATTAGAAATAAATTCCACAGTAATCAAATGATCGATTGATCACACATAAAAAATGGAATAAGAAATTATTTGCAACATATAACATTTAACAGTATGAAAACACCATATGATGACAAGCTAAAGCTAAAATCAACCATAATAAAATTTTCATAATACAACAATAATGAAAGAACGAAATGGAATAAGTATCACACAGGTCTAAAGCCAAAGATGAATTGCTTTCCCATATTTTTTCTCAAAATCACATGCCCATATTGTAGTCTTGGAAGATTTTTTAAGATAATAAACTCATAAACATTGAAAAAAATAATACATAAATGATAACAATTAACCATGTATTGATAAAATAGACTAAAGCTAATTTAAATCAATGCATAATCAATTATTCAAAGGATATGAATATATTATAATAAAAATAAAACCATTTTACTCACATGACAAAAGCCATTAAGCAACCTGGAATTCCATATTCTTCTTTGAAAATACTTGTCCATTCTCCCAAAGATTCCAACCATCCGTTACTCCATTTGAAAAGAAAAAAGTTTACAAAAGAAATAATATACAAAAGAGAAAGGATAAAAATCCTCCTCTCCAATTCTTCCATTCCTTTGGCTCTGATCTTTCCCATATATTTATAAAATGAATTAATAGTCCGGGGGTCACTAATAATTTCCACCACCTGAAATTTTCCTCGTAAAAAGACATCAATATCTCTCAAATCGTGCATTTTTTTGGTAAAATATCTAAGGGGAAGGTAAATGGGTCCATTTGGGTTCTGGGTTTTCAGCAGTTTCTTCAAATTTCTTACGGTTTGGCTGCAACCAGTCCTTCCAAATTGTGTGTCTGATCTTGACACATTTCCAAAATTTTTCTGTTGTTGCTCATAAAATTATTTGTAGCAATCCAATATTATTTTTGGATCAATCATCTTGAACATGTTTGGATAATACAATCAATCCATGATCATATCCATATCAAATATTTGATAATAGAAACCTGTGAAACAAAAAGAAACTTAAATTAATAACCTAAAAATTGAGAATAAAACAAAATCTAGAACAATAAAATAAAAAATGAATTTAAACTAACTATAAGTTCTAAACAAACATTGTTTATAATGATCCTACAATGCTAGAAGCTTCAAGTTAATGGAGAAGAGAAAAATATTAATTTTGGTTTTTTACAAAATCAAACAAATGATAGATAATTCTTTTATTATTATTATTTTGAAATGAGATACAAAATGAAAAAAAAAATTAATTGATTAATATCACCAAATGATTTTATGAAAATGAGAAACCAACCAAGATATTATTTTATTAAGTATTGACCACATTATTCAAAATAGTCGAACTTTCTAATGAGCAAAAGAATGAACACATAATCATAATTTAAACGAAAGTAAACATTTGATAAAAAGTAACGTTTTTGTTTAAATTGAGATTTTTATGCTCATTTCTAACCTTTCACATATACTCTTGTAATGAATATATCATACTATAGTGAATGTCTTAAGTTTGTATCAAAGCAAGCCAAGGTATGAAACTATATGAAAAGGTTGATTATGTAGCTCATTATAATTATCAAGATTCTAATAGGGGCCCCTTTAAATTTTGTAAAAATATAGGGGAAGTTGTTGGGGCCCAACATGACATTCATCAATGGTCAGTAATCCAATGATTTCTCTTCATGCTCAACATCAACACATTTATTCCCATGACTAGAATTGTACCATCAATTTGTAGTGAGTGAAGACTATACATTTTTTCATTATCCCCTCAGCAGTTACAACATTTTGATTTCATATCTATGAGAGTACCACAATTCCATATTATCTACCTTCCACATTTCTCATGATTCAACAGTAGCAATTCAGATTCCTTCACTTCCCATGATCCAGTTATAGCAGCATCAACATTAGCAATTCCATTTTCATGATCCTACAGTGGTGACATCTTCCATGCTCCAACACCATCCATATTCCTATTGATTGTTCATCATCATTATTGGGTAAGTGGAGGTATGTTATTTTCTAATCTTTCATCATATAATTCCTTATTTGCTAGTAATGAATAACTTTGGAAAATTCCCTCACCATGCTCTATTTCCCTTTTCTCTTTCATAACCTCTGCCAAGTTGCATAAGGAAATTCAACCACTTCAATTGGGGGGGAGGGAACCTATATTCACTACATATTCATTACCATTATTTCATTTTACCATCTCATCATTCCATTTATGATTCACTAACATTCATTTTCCAATGAACACTTTGTTGCATTTCGATTGATATACATATTGGCATGATTCATAAAGATAAATAAAAGACTTTATTTTACACAATGATCCTTTCTTATGCACATTGATAGTTTATTATTTCCAGTGAGTATATGGCTAAATTATTGCAACAAGAAAATAAAAAGTGAAATGAATGTTGTTAACACAAGAACCAACATCTTTTGTATTCATGGTTGTCACACAAGAACCAACCATACAAAAATTTCACATGTTTTTACACATATTTCACATGTTGTTACACATGTACTAAATGTTGTTACACATGTATTTTACATGCTGCTACTCTTGTATTTCAAATCCTGGAAATATTCCTTATTAAAAAGACATCATCAATCGAAGCCAAAGTCTGAATGCCAAAAGTTCTTAAGAAGATCCATGCATGGTAGCATGAGGACATGCAACAAGTTGAGTTGGGGGGCATATTGGGCGTCAGAAATGTTGTATTTTCCTTCACTATTTCTTACATTTCATTGCCCCATTAACCTTCCATCATACCATTTTCATAAATACACTTGGGTTTCACATTATTATTTTCCACTTTATTCATTTTAGTATTATAAGTGAATTTGTGATTAAATATTAGAAATTAACATATTTTCATTATATATCAAGGTTGGATGAGTTTGATGATGTGTGCAGGAATATTTGAAGATTTCAACAAAGTCAAAATTCACCACCTATCCTCAAATTCGAATTACATCTTTGAAGATTTGAAAGAGATTTGAAGATAATCATTTAAGCTAATTTCAAGGAGAAGATCATGGAGATCTGGATAGGATATCTTATGCAAGATATTTATGGAGGATTTGAAGGAATAATTTGAGAGAATAGTGGATCTGTAATTATGAGACCTTCATGTATAAAAGAGAGTGTTCTCTCTTCATTTGGGGGGAGTTAGAGAGGAGGAATGTAATTTATAATTTAGTCTTGTAATTAGGAGAAGGGGATTCTTAGCTTTGATTCTTTAATCGTTATTCTTTCATGATTTGTCATTTGATTCTTGTAATATAATTTGATATTGATTTATTGTGTGAAATCACACATGTCTTTTGTCATTCAACTCTTCACATGTTGTATTGCTTTCCTAGATTAATTTCCTTCTTTCCTAGATTAGTCTTTCAATGGTTTCCTAGATTAATTTCATTTCAACAATTTAGATTAGATTACTTCTACTTCAGTCCTAAATATATAGTGTGTGTTCTTAGTAAGCCTACGAACCTCGGATTGACAAATTAAATAGTTGGGCAAGTACTACAATGGAATTAAATGACAATATTTTCGCCTAACAATAACATGTGAGAAGGTTGAAATTTGGTTAGATTTAAAAAGAGGTACTCAAGGCGAGAGTGTTATGATGAGAATATTGCATAAGATGATCAATGACCAAGATGAAATAATAATAAGGTAGATGTCCATATGCAACTAGGAAGGCTTGGGAATAGAAGAAGAGAAAAGTTATGGGTGAAGGAAAAAATTACAAAAAATCCATTGATTCTAATTAGAGAGGAAACAAAGAATAAGAAGGAAATATTTACTAGTTGAAGTGGTGCAAATCCATTCACCATAAAGGTTTTCAACTACATATAAGGTAATAAATTGTGGGAAGTGGTGTTCTCAAAATAATTCTATGTCATGATGCTAGTTTCTGATAAAGAAAGACAGAGGGTGTACTTGGAGATAAAGGACACATTTCCAAGGACTAGTCCTACAGTTTTGGGATAGCACCCCCATGATGGTTATCAGAGTAGCACAGTGGAGGCATGGTTGTATGGAAAAACTTCATGGGTGAAGCATTAAAGGTGTGTACATACTAAACAAGTGTTAAGAAATGCATCAACAATGCATTATATGCAGATTAGCTTTAGAATGATGCAATCATAGTCCTGGGAGAGGAATTCCATAAATTTAGTGAATTTAAGAAGTGGGTAAAGTGCATGAACAATTGGATAAGAACACATATGTGCATAAATATGACATGATGGAAGTTGACTATGCAAGCTAGGTTAAAATCAAATGGGTCAGGACAAGAGAAAGTAGTGGCTCAAGCTACTTCAAGTGTTGATATGTTCAGTGAAGGAAATGATGAATAAATTTGTTCCAATAAATAAATTTGTGTTAAATATACTAAATTAATTAGAGATCATGGATGGAAATGTATTTTGGTGATGTAGGAATTTATATCAGAGGGATCCAAGTAATAGTGGAATTTTGAAAATTAATATCAGCATAATATATGGCTATAAGTGTACAAAGTAGATAACAAAGGTTGGGATGGAAAAGTACTCAAGATAGAGAACAATCATGCACATTTTTTTATTTTGTAAGAACATAAGAAGATTCAGGAATCTGGGAAGAATTGAGGTTTTCTATGAACAAAAAAAACAAAAAAACTGATACAGGGAGAAAGAGGTTGTTGCAATTACTGTAGCAACAATTAAGTTATGGCTTGTTGGAAAACCATACATAGAACAGGAAATTGACATGAAAATGTATTTACGAGCATGTTAATAATACATTATTAGTGAATACAAATGTGAATTTATGAATGCCAATTTGTTAATATACATATATAACATAATAAGACTAAGATTAGTCAATTGTTGAATATATCTTAATATGAAAGCCGCTATTTGTGGTAGTTGTACCAGTAAAGAGAGAATTCTTGCATGTTTGCAAGTGCTGCTACTAATGTTGTTTCATATAGAAGGAAGCAACATAAAGTTGAAGTGTGGATTATAAGGCTTATAATAGAAACATGCAAGCTTCTATTGTTATCAGTTTTCTAGGTAACATTAAATTCATTTAATGGAATCTATGCAAGTATGAGTTTTATGTACTCTTATTGCATAATTGATGAAGAGAATTTAGGTAAGAATTTCCTCAACCTATTTTATTTTATAAAAGCACATTATTGTATTAGTTGAATGCATTAATGTTAATAAAATACCATTAGGTGTGGTAAATGATGGAGGCCTATCATAATTATAAAAGATTTATATATTTTGGAATACATACACTCACATAGTGGCATGTCATGTTAATTAGTTATGAGATAATAACCACAACAACAACAACACAGGGATGAACATGTTATAGAAATGGATGCCAAAAATGTTATTCATGTATAAGACCATGACATGGCTAGTTATGGAAAGGTTATGTACCACACAAATATCCAATGAACTTCCTACTTCCAAATAATATTTGGATTGCAACATTTTTTCTAACACTAATGAGAACCACAAAAGTATATCCTTGATGAAGTGTTTAGTTCGAAAATAATGCATACAAATAGTTGAGAAAAAAATAGGAAGTGTATGGAGAATGTGTCAAGGCATTGGACAAAATTCTAAATTTACCAATGGTGAGATACATGACTTAGATATAGAACATTATGAAAATCAATGAGAAGATGCATTAGAGTTGCAGTTATGTAGGATAAAATTGTTATGCTTGAGTGCATTGTTGAATACATTTTTCTGAATGCATTCATACATGATATGCAATGGAAATGATTATGCTAATAGTGGAAATGTTACAATTATTACTAACTCATGGATTTGAGAACATTTAGGGGTCATTAGACATTGCAACAAGAAAGTTGCAAGTCAAGTATCCACATGAGCATTGACTATAGGAATTTTTATTTTCAATAAATAAAGTAATAATGGCTAGAAAATGAAAAGCATAATTGTTGAACATGAAGTTGTAGAGAATGATATTTTGATAATATTAAATAAATAGTTTGATGGTTGTTATTGAATTTTTAAGTGTGGACAATTCGGAAATCACTTCTTAGCCTTTGAAAATATTACAATATAATTTTATTGTACATGAAATACTAATCACCTATTTGACTAAATGCAAGGTGGAAAGATTGCAAGAAAAATGGTCTCAAATGTGACACTGCTGAAATCCATAAGAAAGACTAAATCTTGTTGTTACAATAGCCTAGAAAATTATGAGAGGGAATATCATACTTGGGGAAAAGTTGAATTTCCTTATGAAATAAATTTGAATTTGTAAATGAAGTTTTTATAATATCCTCTCATAATGATTGTATGTGTGTGATACAGATGAGATAATAATTGTTAAAGATGGAATTCTTGGAAAGAACAACTATTGTTGAAGACACTAGATCCCTAAAAACATAGAACCTTGGTGGGGTTCTAGTAATTAGTTAGAGCTTTCCTTGTGCTTGAAAGCCTTGGCAAGATGGATCGTTGAGTGATTGTGTAGTAGTGAAGGAATACCTGAGAATGGAAGCGTGAGTGCAACAAAGAAGATGCAACTCAAGGATGTTTATGGCATGGTAGTTATCATAATGAGGGTGTGTCAAAAGGAACAATGATTTTAATTCTTTCATGAAGAAGCTCTATGGAATAGAGAAAATTACTTCCAGTTGCTATATGAATACATGAATTGGTGCTTGAAAGCAGAGCACCAGGTAGATAACAAGCTTCATTAGCAAAAGCATGGAGTTTCTTGAGGAAATTTGAATTATACATGGCATATAATGCATTGAGGATAGTGCATAAATAAGGGGGAGGGGAATGTAATACCCCTAGGTTGAACCCCAATTGTAAATGTAAATGTAAATTATAGATATATGTTGGTGACTTGCTGATAAATGGTATTTGGTCTGGTTCTGAGCACATTGAGTAAGTGCACGGGAATCTCATACCAAAGAAGTGTGCACATGTTATAATGTATCATGCATGTGTGTAGGTTCACGTGGATGGTGCACCAAAATAAGAGTGTGCACATTCTAAAGTTTCACGAACACTGGATTTGAGTGCATGATCTTGAGGCTAGGGAGCATTTTTATATATGTTGTGTTTTATAGGCTGGTGAGACAAGTTATTATAGGCTAGAATTCTTATATGATTATTAGGCCAGAGATCCTGGATGATAAAGGCCAGCGTGCCTATATTGAAATTGTAATTCATACTCATATAATTAATAAAGTACACCACTGCATGTAGACTGACCAAACAAAAGAGATTGGGGGATAAATTCCACTAGAAAGGGGTAAGGGATTTGAGAGTATAGGAAAAGGGGATAAGCTAGGGGGATTAATCCTAATGGAATACAATATAAATATTCTTAAAAGGTTAAAAATGGATATAATTTTATATATATCCTAAGTTTCTAAAGGGGGAAAAGAGAGCCCCTTGGGTGCCATATGTCAAAAATTCACATGCATATATATAATAGGGAGATTTAGTGTATTTCCCATGATGGTTGGATTATTGATTGATGTTTCCCTACCATCCACTCATCCATGCTACCATCTGTACATGTACTTGGTTTGATTGTAGATTGAAGAGGCGAGTTGTCAGGCTTGTGATGGAAGAAGCAGGTCGCCAGGCCCATTGGCATTTTCTCTCCAGGTGAGAGATTTTCTATGCTGAAGAAGTGGGTTTTCATGCCCATTAGTAATTTATCTAGGTGAGAAACTACTTGGAGTTGTTCCCCGATGTGTTAGGTAGTAGCTATAGGGATCTGAGACTTCTTGTCTGCCATGTTGTTGAATCCCCAGAAGCAAAGTGGGGTAGCCGAGGGATTGTTGAGAAGAGAAGGGGCACACTTCCTAGGGTGGGACATGAATGTGGGGTATGAGAGGCTATAGGCTAGTTGCAGTAGTTGGGAACCTTGGATTGAGCAATTACATTTCTTATTAGACCTTAGACTAGCTTAGTATTTCCTTTTCCCTGGTAGAGTTTAGCGCCAGCTCAAGGGTGACCCACTGTTGATATTATGAGCAATGTGGTATAGGTATGGGAGGAACATGGAGTGTATGCATGCAATTGGTGATCATTTTATCAATATAAGTGTCAATTATGTGTTAAATTATGTGCTACGTTATTATTTACGTATTTATTTTTATGGGTTTTTCCTTTGTGTGTTGGATGTATATTTTTATTATTATTTTGTATGACTTCGTGTATTTGCAGATTATTTGTATGTTTTAATTTGGTATCAAAGTTTGAATTTTTGGTTGGAATAGCCAATTGGTTGTTGGGTATGCTACACTACTTGTATCGCATTATCCTTCAAATTTGGTCCAACTTTCCATTTTATGTTCCTTTCGAGAGCTTCTTGGAATACATTGACTTTTCCTCTTTTCCTTTTAGGGGTTCTCCTCTCGATAGATCGTGTCTTGTGGCTATAATAGTAATCACCGATGGAAACCACTACTTTTTCAAAGTCGAGTCCTTCAAAAGTGAGTGATAAAATCCCTAGGATAGAGGCTAAGGGGGTGCACTCTTCAATTGAAGTGTTAAACAGATCGACATCAACATTTATAGTGATGATTTCATTATCACCTGCTAACTTGTCATCCTGGACATCGTGAATGTCAAACTTAATTTTTTTCTTATTTTCCTGGGCCTTTCCAAGTGTGAGTGTTGTTGATTGTCCCGTGTTTTTTGTTTCTATTTCACTTGTATTAATTTTTTCTCGGGGAATATATTTATTCCTTCTTTTCTCCTCAGTTTCCCCCTTCTTCATTTGCTAGTACCTTTCTTTAGATTCTTATGATTTTATCATCATTTCAACTTCTTTATCCCTCTTTTTCTGCTTTTCCTCATTTAGCCTCTTTTTGTATTTGAGGAGGAAATATTTGAATTGTTCCATCCTCAATGTTTTTTCCTTCTCTTCTTATTTTCTTAGTTGTTTTTGAGCATCATCAGTGGTGACGCTCTCTACCTCTTCCTAAAAACTTAAAGTGCCTTGGAATAAATCTTCAAGAACTGGGCCTAATGCATAATTTGTGGAGCCAACCTTATGGATTTGATGTTCTCGTACAACACAATTAAGGGGGAATAATTCATTTATCTTTTCTTCTTCCTTTTTTGGCTTACTTATTATTTTGTAAAGAGTATGAGCCTATGTGGAGGGGAAAAATTGTCCAGTGTTGTTTGTTATTTTCTAATAGGTAGGAAGTGGTCCCTTTCTCCACAATCCAGTATGTTATTTCCCTATCCAATAACATTTAAAACACATGTTTGGGTAGTAGGTGTGGTGGTATAATGGCCTCGTAGATCCTGACATAAGTGTAGTATTTTTTCATATACCAGTCCCTGGTCTCATTTAAGGTTTTGATTGCCCCTAGAGAGATTTTGTGTGGGAAAAGAACAAATATAGATTTATGTAAGGGGGTGAGGAAATAATCACATATCTCATATAAATATTCCTTGTAGTTGACTTCCCATTGTTGCAAATAGTACAAATTTATCGAGCCCTTTTCTGGGATCTAAGCCCAACTAAATGTCGGGAATGAATTGGTAGAACACAAAACATCTATGAGATAAGAATACATGTAGAAGCCACATTTTTTCATACCTTTGGAATATTGGAAATTCTTAGTTAATATCAAAGAAACAATGCTCGCCCAACTGAACGATTGGCCCTTATGGACTACTATGTAAGCCATGGGAAACCACTCCATCCTAAACTGGGTTCTAGTTTCCTCAACATAAAATTTTCATATCATGGTATTCATCATCTTGTAAGGGATATTACGATATCATGTTGGCACATACATTTTTTCCTTTTTCACTGGCCATTATTAATCGTAAAACTAATATTTCATTAGGATCTTGATGTTCGACCCTGAATTGGTGTAGGAACGACTCATCCAGGGATACTATAATTTATGGGGCATGATATCTAGCTCAGATATATTATACTTTGAGTGGTGTGATTGGGAGACCTGAAGCATTGAATATTAGTCTCGTATCTTTTTGTATATACAAAAAACATCATCTAGCTGCATCATTATAAGGAAACAACTCTATGCAGTAAGTTACTATATGAATGTCATTTTTCTGGACATTCCTATACACATCGATTTCTAGGTCATCAGACGAGAACATTTCATTTTGTAAAATATCTATAATGTTAGCATAGATAAGGTAGTGTTCCATTCCATCATCATTTATCATGTCGACGATATTGAATGACTATGGGATTGAAGTTGGAACAAGTGTTCCATAAGTTTGGAGTTTTTTCTTTCTTGGTCAACATCTAAGACATTTCGTCACCTACACAAACAAACAAGTCAATAGTTAATAAGGTCGTTTCATAGAAATAAATACCCATATTCAAATGATATGTATGATACTCACTAAAAAAAAGGGTCAATAAGTAATCAGAAAGAGAGAACAAAAATTCATAAAAACAATGTTTATCTTACATACCAAGTGAGTGGAAAATCCTGGAGTCTTGACACTGTATAAGCATTTCAAAAATTCCCTCCAAAAACTAGTGTAATCAATGAATGAGGTGTGATACAAATTAAACCAGGTTAGGATAGTACACATCAAAATAAATGAATTCATAGTTTCTAGGAATTTATAATCGTTGAGGAGTGGGGGATATTGAAAAGGAATGTTTTTTGAATAACTTTCGTCGTTGAAAATTGATAACGATGAGAAATTTAAATACAAATATGGGGAAACCTCTAACAATGATAACTCATGATTGGAATTATTATCATGAATAACAATGCTTAAGTTTTAATGATGACCCCCCATAACATTCATCGACATGATGA
Organism: Picea engelmannii; assembly: GCA_009831015.1. Taxonomy (NCBI): domain Eukaryota; kingdom Viridiplantae; phylum Streptophyta; class Pinopsida; order Pinales; family Pinaceae; genus Picea; species Picea engelmannii. Next base: position 1,464,120 of record ML781739.1, read on the forward strand.
TTAGGCATCAATATTTTCTTTAATGGTGTTGATGAGACATCTAGGTAATCATAGGGGAGAGGGACTTGATAAGTGTGAGATAAATGGCGGTAAGGTAGTAGGTGATTACCACGTTCATCTGTTCCATAGGATGAGTTGATGTGAAAATGTTAGAAATATAGGATAGTATCATCATTGGTTGAAAGTGGAGGTGAAGAGGTAAGTGCGCTATGAAACTTCCGATGATGAAAAGATTTTTCTCTGAAAAGGGTCAGCCCATACTAACCTACAATGTGGATGTGAGGGGATGGTAATATGTACAGACTGAGGTGTGGGCCCAAAGTGAAAAATAATATTGAAGTGTAGTGGAGATCCGGTTCGATGGTGTAAGTTGGTTAGTGACGGGGAAAGAGAAAAGGGTATGTCATCATCAATAAACATGGATAAGCTCATGAGCGTGATGTTTGGGGAGATTTTAATTCCCAACGATGACATTATGAAGCATCACCATCATAAAAATGTAGATATGAATATGTATGTATAATTTGGTAAGGGTGTGATGAAGAAACAGGTAGGGACGAGGTTGTGTGAGAGAAGGGGAGAGGGCCTAGCATAAGTATCTAAGTTTCAATCATCCAGGTAGAAGGGTAATAACATTGGAGGAGAGATTATCTATTTGGAAAAACATAGCCATGTGATCAGGTTTTGTTTTCTATAGGTGCATGACCAATCGAGAAATTCAAAGAGTAGTGCCTTGTAAAGAGAAAACAATGTAGTGTGTGCCCCCACCAAGACTGCTATTTTGGGTGGGGGTTGTTGTAATTTTCACAACAAATGGTGACTTAATAGGAAGAACCAGTTATATTTGAGCTCAATAAAAAATTATTTAAACCAAATCAATGATGGTTTTACCTTTAGAAAACTCACACATTATACATATTGAGGTCCCCACATCAATCAACTTGAGGAAAAATTAGAAGAAAATCTTATTACCAATGATCTTCCACATAATTATAGTGAGTGTTAATGGGTGGTTATCTCATGCATCCGTAATGAAAGATGGGACTAACACCACAGAGGAATGCTTATCAACTGTTATAGAATGATTTTTTTCCTCATCTCTCTTTCCCAACATTTCTTCGTTGTCAGCGAGCGCCCATAGCCCTGACAAAGATTCATTGGTATCATACAAGAATTACCCCACTGCCAATAAGAATCCATAGCCCCAATGGGTTTACTTGTACTTCCCACAATTTAAGTAGTGTTTCCAACTTCCTTATGATTAATATTTTCTTCCTTCACTCTTTTGGATATATAATTTATGTATATTTTTGCAACATAGGTAAAGGTAGATAGGAAGTGAGGTGATAAAGGAGTTTCTTTGATATGCTCATTTCATTTAGTAGTTTATTCTCGTGGGTCCATATAAATGAGTCACAAATGAAATAGAATTAGAAGAATCATTGGCAATATCACTAGATTTATGCAGAGGACATTGAATTGAGGACATTTCGAAAAACTTGAGTGGAAAAAAAGAATGTCATGAGAGTGGTCACACATAATATATATAATTGATAGAAACCACTGAAAGGAATTAAATTTGCAGTTCAAAAGCTTTCTCTTGGCATAGGTTAGCTAATTCCTCTTTTCTATACCACCATCGCTCATCAAGATAAACATTTATCCCAAGTTCACTCGATCACTTCAAAATGGAAAGGAGTTCAAAGAACAAGGCACTTATATGAGTCAAACATTCTTGGTTTCTTATTTCGAAGGAAAAGGATGGTACATAGCGATGAAAAATAAGTTATTCTGAACTGAAAAGTGCAAAAAGAAGAGGAAAATTGAAACAAATTCTTGGGAAAAAGAACACTGGGATAAAAAGGAAAGATGATCGGAGTGAAAATAACATAATCTAGGAAAAGAAAACAGATAAAACCTTACTATACACAAGGATAAATCACCATCAGTGATTAGGAGAAGTATTTTTTTAGAATTTGTCCATCAACAGGGAGCTCCTCCTCATCTCCCTACAATGTTCTAAGTCTCAAATTTATGGGACCTATTTTCTGGTGAATTAGATAGGGTCCTAAGCACAATTTGTATAATTTCGTTTGTTTTCCCTTTATTTCATTAGCTTTGTCCCATTTGAGAACAAGGTCTCCATCCAAAAAATATTTTTTACCCACAACTGACCTCTCAAACCATTTTTTTATTATTCCTTAATGGTGTGTTACATTTATCTTATTTTTTTTCCTTTCTTCTTCTAGTTTTAACAACATGTTTAATCTCTCCTAAATTACTGGGAAAACCTCATCCTAGGAATATTGGTCCAACTACAAGGTGGGTAGGAGGGAATAGGTAGGAACAATGAATTCTTGTCCATAGAAAAGGAAGAAAGTGGAGTTACCAATATATGACTTGGGAGTCACTTTGTCATCCCACAGGGCGTTCAAAAGAGCAAGGTGCCAATTTCTTTGATGATCGTTGGCAATTTTCTTAAGAATTTTAATGAGGTTCTTATTAGTTGAATTTGGTAAACCATTTCATTGTGGGTAATAATTCATTGAATACTTAACCTTAGTATTCCATTCCAAAGAAAAATCAATTAGTTTCAGAGAAGAAAAATGTTTGGCATTACCAAAGACTAATGATTCAAGAATTCCAAATTTAGTGATAATATGAGATTCATGGAATGAAGTCACTTGGTTATTGTTGATAGTGTTCAAGGGAATTGCTTCGCTCCATATAGTGAAATAGCAAGTACCGTTCAAAATGTATTTGTGTAGTTGGGAATACTTAGTATTGATTTCCCAAATTGTGTACATCCCCCACTATGGAAAGGGGAATTCGATGATCAAAGGATGTAGTGGAAATGAAACTTTTTTTCTCTCCCAACTTACATTTGACATTGTTGGAATTTCCTTCCATATGTGTGAGAATCCTTGAATAAAGTGTGCCATTAATATCCATATCTGAGGATTTTGTGAGCAATGGTGTCTCCACGGTAATGTTCACCAGTTGGTCCATCATGAAGTTCATATAATATGTTTTTTGCATCCCTTGTTTCAAGACATATCATAAAAACACCATCATACATTTTCTGCATAGAATTCCTTGGATGGGATGATATTGAGCACACTTGAGTCTGAGGGACATTTTCTTCTTAGGATATAGATAATGCGAGGCTGACCCATGATTTAAGTAATATTTCATTTCATAAAACCACTGGTCTGAGTTGACATGGATTTAGTAGATCTCTCTTTCAAACAACTCTTGATATTGATACAAACCATCTTCATCTAAGTCATGGGATAGTGATTCAGAATTCAATTTTTACAGTCCTTGATATTTGACAAATTTTGCAGGCCTAATATTCATGGCATACTTATGTAAAGTTGTAATCCAATTTTCTCTCTTTTCTGCTAAGTCTTTATGTACTAGGAGATTCTTGACAATAGGGTAAGGAACGATGACTTTGGTCTTAGATATGAGAAAGAATGTCCTGAAGTGTTTGATGGATTTAGATACAATAAATTCTTGTTTATATAATTCTAGGTATTTTAATTCTGCTCTGTGTAGCCCTGAACTCATAAAATCCACATGGAAATCATATCCTTCCTAATTCTTCTGTGTTAAAACAACTGCGAATGTAATGTCCAAAGAGAAGGTGTAGAGGATGAACTCTTGATTGAAGTATAGGCTAAAAAATGAAGGGGATTGTGATATTTATTCTTTGATATTATCAAAGGATTCCTTTTCTTTAGATCCCCATTTGAACTCAACATTATTTTTCATCATGTATTGCATGGGTTTTACTATTTCGGTAAAACTGGGGACACATCATTTCCAAAAATTTAGTCTTCGTAGGAATGACTGCATAGCCTTCTTGTTGTGACGATTAGGAATCTTATAAATTTCTTCAATTCTATCAAGTTCAATTTTCATACCATGCTTGGAAACAATGAAACCTAGAAGTTTTCCTTCATCAACAACAAAACATATTTCTTAGGGTTGAAAGAGATGCCATATCTTCTGCACCTATTGAATACCTTAAAATATGTTATGTGGTATTTTATGTCCCTTGAGAATATAGTAACATAATCAATATACACCACAACCCATTCTCCAAGAAGACCCCTAAAGGTGATGTCCATGGCCCTCTGAATTATTGCTCTGACATTGATTAGATGGAATGACATATTCATGTAAGCATATGTTCCCCACTTAGTTCGGAAAGTTTTTTTTAATTGATCATCATGGGCCATTGAGACTTGGTTATAGTTGAAAAACCCATCTAAGAGGGATAGCATCTTAGATCTAGACACACATTGCAGAATTGTTTCCATCGGAGGCACTAGGTAATTATATCTATCTGAAGCTCTGTTTAGATTCCTGAATTCAATACAAAGCCTTATATCTCCATTACTTTCCCTTACTGGTACTAAGTTGGAAATCCATTGTGTATGTCTGACTGGGAATATGATCTTGGCAGTCAAAAACTTATTGAATTCCACTTTGAGTTGAGGCTTGAGGCTCGGGTGCATCTTTCTCATCTTTTGTTGAAACTATTTTGTTTGAGGCTTCATAGGAATGATGTGTTGAATTATTTTGGTATCATATGTCTTGATATCTTCGTACATCTAGGAAAAAATGTCTTTTTATTCCTTGAATAATTTTATGTAAGATTGTTTTTCTTCAAGAGAGCAAGTTATTCCAAGATTAATGTTTTGAGGAGTGGTATTTGTTCCAAGTTTACCACTTCAAACTACATGGATGAACTATTGTTTTTGCAGTTGATAATTTTTTTGAACTTGTCTTGGATATCGTAAAGTTTGTTTAGTCTTATTACATTTTTGGGAATACTGTTGGCCAAACCTAACAAACAATTTGATTGAGATAGATCAATAATATCTGGATTTACCATTTGGTCATGATGGATTTCATATATAACAGAGTCTTTAAAAGTATCTTTGAGATGCAAGAAGTTGATAAGCTTTTGGTCATCGCCAAAGAATCTCCAATTAGTGTTGTTGTTAGGAATTAAAGTCTTGTATAGAATTTCAACAAAGAATGTGTCATCCATCAATCCATCTAAGGGTATTAACCTGGAAGCTACATTGTCTAGCAAATCAATGCAACATTTCAATGAGAGAGGAATAGAACTAATATTAAATGTATAAAATGATTTGATCATTTCCCAAACCTCTAATTGATAATGTTTCAAATTACTTGAAAGACAATGAATGGTGTTCCTTACCTATTTGATGAAAATTTCAAAATCACCAAATACCTTGATTTTCTCATCTTTCAAATCTATTTCATTTCTTAGTCCTTGTAACAAACCTTCATATTTGGCATTATTATTGGTGCATGGGAATTCTAGTCTACTTGCAATTAATTCCTTTCTTCCTTTCAAATATTTCAATATGAAACCGAGACTTGGACCTTCTAAATATTTGATTTTGTAAAAAAATAGTGTCCACATTTTAGGATGCCCTTCCTTTGTTAGAACATTTAACTTCAATCTTTCATATTTTTTTGATTTGGTGGGGCTAGTAGGGTTAATCAACATCTCTAGTCTATCCTGGGAAACTATGTTAGGATGAAGATCAGAGGAACTGTTAGTATGATCTATTATATTACAATTGGGCTCGACAATCTACATGCAATGAAAGATTCCATATTGTGTGTTAGATTCCACAAGGGATGATGTTTCAAGTGTAAAATTCCAAAAAAATGTCTCATATGAATAATTACCCAAACTTGAGTTGTTGAACATTACCAGTTCATTTGATCGTTCAGGTTAGTAACAAAATGTTTCATTTATGTGTCCCTATCAATCATTATTTGATTCATTTTACCATTATAAGGGATCCATAAATGAGACCAATTGGTAACAAAGTAGCCATGCAACATAGTTGATTAGTCCTCACTTAAAAACATGCCATAGTTATTAGGAAAATCTACTACTATGAGATCAATAGTTTTATGGACTGTTGGATTAGCAGACATCCTAATCAAGACCTTTTTTAATTCCCCAATAACACTGACTCTAGTTTTGTATAAATGAATAATATGAATGTTATATGTTTCAGGTTTGACTTTAATATTTTCATAGACCTTTACGGGCATGATATTAAATTAGGATCCTAAGTCTACCATGCAATTATGGACATCCCTATTAAAGATTTAAAAAATAATGAGGAAATGTGGGGTGGTAGATATGGATGTATGTTTGGTTACGGACTCGTTCATCACTACTTGACTTTTAGATGGAGTGTTGTTGTTATAATAACTTACCTTGGTTGTGCTCTTCTACGTGACAATGCTAATTTCCTTTGTGCCAGAGGAATCTTTCTCATGCATAGTTTTAATAACATTTTCTTTTCTTTTTGGAATCTTCATAACCGCAAACAAGAAAAAATTAGTTTTAGTTTTCTTCATATCTTCGAAGAAATTGTATTCCAACCTAAAAAGGGATGTGGAGAAAGAATTAGTTTTTGGTGTTTGATCCATCGTTTTAGGGTTGGAAGATGTGGTCATGGAGGGATTGGGGGTAGTGTTGGATGGAGAAGAAGATTGTTTGGAAATGAGTGTGTTGGGAGAGGTTGGCTTAATGGTATTGTGGGTGTCATCAGAAGCCTTCTTGCTAGAAATCCTGGTGGTAAAAATGTTTTTATGACATGTGTAACTCTTCAAATTCTTCTTCATCTTCACCATATGAAATATCCCAAAACGAATTTAATTGTTTATCTTCAGGATCTTGAGATTATTGAGGTTGTTGTTGTTTTTATTGACTTCCTTCTCCTTCTTCATTGAATTCAGTCATATTATATGTTTCCCGGGTTTGGAGAGCTTGGACAATATCTTCCATGTTGATTCCTTCCATTTGAGAAGGGGTTGTTTTATTGATTGGTGGAGTGTTTTTATCTTTATTTGGGGGAAACCTAAATAATTTTTTCTATCTCAAGGATCCTTCTCCACCACCTTTATTAAAGTCTATTAGATCATTTGATAACTTCTTAATGATCCTTTGGAGATATTACATATCAATTGAATCAAAAGACTTTTTATATTCATTGGGTTTGAGCACATACACTTTACCCTTGCATTTGTGTTTAGAAGGCTCTGAGTTAGAACTTCCTTTTAAAATCATCATATTATTTTAAAAATTAAGGGCCTCCTGGAAAGATTCTTCTAGACTTCCTTTCTCATAGTTTATTACATACATGGCCATTGACATGGGTAAGATGGAGGTGTATAATTCAATAGTTACATCTTCAATTGTTTTAGAGGCATGCGACATTCATTTTAACAGATTTAGGAAATGTTGATTGTAATCAGTAACCAATTATTGTGATTCCATATTGACTCTTGAGAGTTCTATAACCCATGTGGATGGTGTCTTATTTTCCCCAAACTTCATGAGAAATATGGTTTCGAAGGTTCTCCAATTGGTAATGGAGGATTCTTCCAAAGAAAAATTCCAAGTCGAATATTTCTCTTCAAATGTAAGGGGAAATAGATAGCATATGATGTATTCATAGCATACTATAGGGGGAGTGAAGTGTTGTCTAGGTGAGTTTGTTAGGAATCACTTTATGAGGAAATGTTTTCTTCCAAAATAGAACAGGAGGGGATAGAGATTCTATTTGCAGTCATTTAGTTCTCTATCCCTCCTTCTAACGACATTTATGTTGATGAGCCAAAATGGCCCATTCAATTAGATGAGGGAAAACACCTAGTGGTAGGTCCCAATTAGACCCACTCATGTTTGAGATAACGTTTCTGGCCATATTTTAGCTTGGTTACCAATCTAACTAATATGGTAACTAAATATGAATCTGAGAAATAAATTTTCTCATATGGATTAACAATAACAATCCTAACTAACTATTTCTAGGATAATATGAGTGATTATAGACCTAATATGCATATTCTAATCCACCCTAATCAAGAGAAAGCTAAAAGATGAGCAAAGTAGAATATTTGTATTACTTGTATAGAAGAAATTCATATAGCAAGGAATATTTAAATCTTGACAAAGTAACCAATTATAACCAACATAATTGATTGATAAAATGAATCACAAGGTTGTTGTACTCAAAATAAATATAATGGTGACTGTAAACAGAAGAACGTTAATCCACAAGAAATTCATAAACAAAATTCAAAAAATTAAAGAATAAGACATGCATAAATTTGAGTAATCACATTCATACACATTAACACCGTTATTTTCATAAATGTCTCATGTTCTTTATTCACTTGAAAGTAATAATACCAGTTTTCTTTCAAAAGAGCTAAAATCCCCTTCCCTTTTACATTCATGCTATTTATAGAAGGAATCTGGGAGCCCTTCACATTCCTTATCTCCAGAACGGTCAGGACCCCGAAGAGACACTTATGTTTCCTTTCTTAATTAGGAAATTAACATAATTACAATAAAAATGATGTATTTTCAATGAGGTTATCTAGAGGGTATTGACCATTGTGATTTTTCATATATGAATGACTTCCAACTTTTGAATTCTTCTAGTATGTAATCCACTCGATATAGATACGTTATTTCCAAGTTTTCCTCTCTTTTTCACATGGGAATGATGAATTATGTCCTCAATATTTGTTCTGACACATTGCACATAATCCTCTGTCAATGTGTTTATCCTGGAGGGATACATTAGTCCTTCCTCTATAATGTCCACATTGATTTTGCTGATTTTTTTGATGGATTTAAGAATGAGGTTTCTTTTGGTCTCCACTACTTTGACCATTGTTTGGGTTGATGAAGCCTTATCAATATAACTTAGGGAGTCCATCCCGAACTATAAGAGTGGATCGTCTGTTGATATCCATATTTATAGGCTTGATGTATTGATGTGCTACTGAATATTTAGAACATCTATAAATTTGTCCATTCATGCATCCAAGAGTCAATGATCTCTAATTCTTCCTTCATATAAGTACATCAGTAGGGTGTCTGGGAATTGTTTCCATGTGTCTTTCCATTCTGTGACTCTCTTGTAGGATTCAAGGGCTTTTTGGTATTTTTCATATGTTTCTTTCACTTGTGAATTCAATTTTGGCTACTCATACCTTACCATCATAGTTTGGTTAAGTGCATAGAATAACCTCTTATGTGTGTAAGTAAGTTCCTCATTCTTCTTTACGATCCCCATTTTTTGTTGGGTATGTGTTATATTCTTTGCATGTGTGTGTGTGGGTGCATCAGATTTGACAACTTCATCTGACAATCCCTCGTAGCAGTGCTCTGTATGTGTCGTGTGTGTCAGGTACTTTATTAGGGGGCTCTGAGGGGGGGGCAGGCATGGCCCCCACTGGTTACTCGCAGCGTTCGAGGCAACCCCCCGAAATTTGTTTTTGGGAGGTTTTTGCTATTTTTAGCTGATTTTTCTATTTTTAGCAGTTTACTAAAAATAATCACGGTTTTAGGGATTAGGGTTTTGGTATCTATGAAATACCTAAAAACATTGTATATATTGTATAGTGAATGGTGAAATTCAATATAATGAATATAAGAAAGGTTTTCCCAGTTGAGAGTTTCCAGTATAAATCTATGTGTACTATGTGAATGAGCCATCGATTAAATTTTGTTTTTCTTAAGAATCTATATGCATTGCTTTACTTCACAGGTTTAAAAATTACATGTGCTATCAGAGCTCATTTTTGGCTTCAGAGGGATGCCTTTGTTATTGAGGGTTTGGCTCGGTTTTGATAGATCAAGTTTATCTTCGGTCTCTAATAAACCTAGGTTTAGTGGGAGCTTTTGCAGTGGTGATTTGAGTGCAGAAAGAAGAATGGCAAGTTCTTCTAGAATTGAGATAGAGAAGTTCAATGGTAAAAAAATTGAGCTATGGAAGCTAAAGATGGAGGACCTTCTTGTAGACAAATAACAATGGATCGTTGTGGATCCTGGTACACAACCAACTGGTATGCAACCTACTGGCACATAGACAACTAGTACACAACCTACTAGTGAAGAAACTACTAGTACACCACCTACTAGTATGTCAAAGGAAGATTGGGAGAATTTGGACAGGAGAGCAAGGAGTATTATTCGACTCTGCCTGGAAAATTTGGTGTTGTTGAACGTCTCAAGAGAATCTACAGCCAAGGAACTATGGGATAAGTTGGGGAATTTGTATCAATCAAAGTCCCTAGTAAACAAGTTATTTCTTTGAAAGAAGTTGTATCATCTTAGGATGGAAGATGGAGATTCTGTGACAGAACATCTAAATGCCTTTAATAATCTGGTAAGTCAACTTGGCTCTGTTAATATTATGATTACATAGGAAGATAAGTGTATTACTTTGTTATGTTCTTTGCTAGACTCTCGAGATAATCTGGTTGTAGCAATAGGTAGTACCACTCAATCTACATTGAAGTATGAGGATGTAGTTGCATCCTTGTTATCTAAAGAGATGAGGCGAAAAAGCATGGATGGTCACAAAATAGATGCTTTATTTGTAGGAGGGCGTACCCAAGACAGGAACCCTGGTAATCCTTCGGGGTGGAGATCTAAATCTACAGGTAGATCTAAGTCTCTAGGAAAATCTTTGAGGAAATGTTGGAAGTGTGGTAAAACAGGGAATTATAAGAAAGATTGCAAGTCTAAGAAGGTTTAAAAACCAAAGGTATCTGATAGTGTAATGGCTGGATTTAATTTTACATCAATTTATTTTGATAAACTAAGACAATGATTTCATAACACACTAATTTTTTTAATCAGTTACTTCCGTAACTCAATTTTACTATGAATAATAATTATTTTTTTTAACATAATACAACAATGCATAAATTTTAGAGAAATACCTTAAGTCTGATGTTAATAATCCTTCCTGTTGTCTGTAGCTTGCTTGTCTTTAGAACACTACCCAGAACCGTCCTCCCTGCCGACTAGTTAGCTCCCTAGCCCCAGGATATCAATGGATATCCTGGCCCTCCGAGCCCAAAACCCCCAGCAACCCTTGGTGCACTGTGTAAATTCCACTCCAAATTTCCCTCTGCCAATTCCCCCGCTCTGCAAAATTCATCCACAACTCTCGTCCAAATAATCCTCCCCCAAACTCCTTTCCCCCCTTATCCCTCCTTCAACGACTTCCCTTCATTTACTCCCTTACCTAATATCTTATCCCATTATTAAATATCTTATCCCATTTATTAAATATCTTATCCCATTTATTAAATATCTTATCCTTTATTTAATGTTTGTTATCCCACTCTTATACGTAAGTTTTAATAAATTAAATTATCAACCCTATTAATTCTTTACTCACATAATTAAGAGTTGATTAATAATTAAATAACCATTGACAATTATGAACAATTAATTAATGATAATTAATTTAGTTAACATTATATAGGAATTTTTTTTTAGGATTATATTATTAAACTAATTATAATTAATAATCAAGGGTCGTTACAGATAGTACCTCTTTCACAGAGGTGAAAACCTCCACTGAAGAAGGAGGTGATGTTTACCTGGCATCTACAAGTACACATGCATACCATTATGCATGGTTGATCGACTCAAATGTGTCATACCATATGAATCCTCACATGGAATGGTTCTCTAAATATGAAAGATATGATGGTGGTGATGTATTCCTAGGAGATGACTCGACAACAAAAATCTTGGGACGTGGAAGAGTTAAGTTGCTGCTAAAATATGGAAGGATTAGAACTCTCCTTGGGGTTCTAAACATTCCAAAACTAGCTAGGAGCTTAGTATTTGTAAGCAAGATGGAATATGCAGGAGTGGATACTGTATTTAGAAAGGGCACTTGCAAGATGGTACGAGGAGCAATGGTGTTGATGAGGGGAGTTCGGTGTGGAACTCTATAAAATTTGTTGGGAAGAACTTATACTAATGGGTGTAACATTTATGTTGTCCCTGAGCAAAGAAATGAAGGAGACAAGACCAATATTGTCCCAGAAAAGAAGAGCATGTTGTGGCATCAAAGACTAGGGCATATTGGAGAAAAGGGCCTGCGAACACTACACGGTAAAGGTATGGTTGAAGGTATGTCTAATTGCACTTTGGATTTTTATTTCTGTGAGTATTGCATATATGGTAGATAGAATCGAGTAAGATTCCCATCTGTTGCTACAAGAGAATAGGGGATCTTAGAGTTGATACACAGTGATGTGTTTGGACCTGTTCCTATTCCATCCCTGGGTAAATCTGTGTATTATGTTTCATTCATAGATGATTTTTCAAGGAATAGATGGATTTAGTTTCTTACAAAGAATTTTGAGGTATTTGATAAATTTAAAGAGTTTAAGGCTCTAGTAGAAAATCAGACAAAGAAGAAAATAAAGGTACTGAGAACAGATAATGGTGGATAATTCTGTGGAAATGAATTCGAAGAATTCTATAAGAAGTGTGGTATAGCAAGGAAGAAGACTACTCCATACACTCCTCAACGGAATGGAGTTGCAGAAAGGATGAACAAGACACTGATGGAAAAATCAAGAAGCATGCTCAGTGGTGTCGGGTTAGGACAAAAATTCTGGGCAGAGGTAGTGGGTACAACATGTTACATGTTCAATCGATCACCTTCATCAGTGTTGGATGATAAAACTCCACATGAGGTATGTTTTAGAAAGAAACCCTGTCCTCAACATCTTAGATTGTTTGGTTGTGATGATTATGTACATGTTCCAAAGAAAAATAGAAGTAAGCTGGATAAAAAGGCTGAAAAGTGTATCTTTATTGGTTATAAAGATGGTGTGAAAGGTTATAAGCTTTGGAACCCAAAAATCAATAAAATTGTTTACAGTCGAGATGTTGTTTTCATAGAGGTAAAAGATGTGTCCAAACAAGAATTCATACCAATGCAAGATGAACCTAAGAAAATAGAGCTTGAGTTGGATGATGCAAAATATGAATCATTTGAAGAAAATGAAGCAGAAGAAGAAGAAGAAGAACCTCATACCCCAGTATTGAGGAGATCAATGAGAGATAGAAGGAAACCAAAAAGGTATAGTCCACCTAATTTTCGTTCCAATTTTGCTTTATTTATTACTGATGATGATCCTAGAACTGTCAGGGAAGCAGTGAATTCAGAGGAGAGTAAACTCTGGAAGAAGGCCATGGTTGAAGAAATGGATGCCTTGGATAAGAATGAGACATGGGATATAGTTGAGTTGCCAATTGGAAGAAAAATGGTTGGTAGCAAATGGTTGTTCAAGAAGAATTTTAATGCACAAGGTAAAGTGGAGAAATAAAAATGTCGGTTAGTAGAAAAAGGTTATTCCCAGGTAGAGGGAATTGACTTTGGTGAGATTTTTTCTCCTGTTTCTAAGTTAACTTCTATTAGATTTATTTTATCTATTGCTACTAGTTTTGATCTTGAAGTGGAATAGATGGATGTGAAGACAACATTCGTACATGGGGATCTAGAAGAAGAAGTCTACATGAAGAAGCCAGAAGGCTTTGTAGTGAAGGGAAAGAAAGAGTTGGTATGTAAGCTAAAGAAGTCACTATATGGTATGAAGAAATCACCTAGGATGTGATACCAAAAGTTTGACATGTACATCCTTGGATTCGGATTTGTAAGAAGCAGGGCTGATCACTGTGTATATTCCAAGAAAGTTGGTAATTACGTCATTTATGTAGTGTTGTATGTTGATGACATGTTGTTGGTAGGAAATAACATGCATGTTATCAAGGAGGTGAAATCACAACTATTCTCCAAATTTGACATGAAGGATCTCGGTGATGCTAACTTCATTCTGGGAATGGAGATTAAAAGAGATCATGCAAACAGGAAACTCTGGTTGAATTAGAGAAAATATGTTGAGACGATATTGCAGAGGTTTAATATGCATGGAAGTAAACCGGTCAGGGTTCCTATTCCTATAGGTGTAAAGTGTTAAGGTCCTAACCCACACATAGGTAGATCAATGTATTCGTATGTAATAAAGGTCAATATTAATAAGACCTTTCAATAAAATAGAATAAGGCGGATGTAAGAATACCTAATAGAAGCTTCCGCTTCTAGAAGGATCTTCCTCTAGATGCTTCTTTTTAGTATAAATAGGAGTCGAGGGTATGAG